>CM077184.1:31812939-32155439 GCA_039654105.1 Coreius guichenoti
ATGCCAAATATTGGCTCATTTTGGATTTCATGAGAGCTACACATTCCAAAAAAGTTGGGACAGGTAGCAATAAGAGGCCGGAAAAGTTAAATCTACATATGAGGAACAGCTAGAGAACCAATTTGCAACTTATTAGGTCAATTGGCAACATGATTGGGTATAAAAAGAGCCTCTCAGAGTGGCAGTGTCTCTCAGAAGTCAAGATGGACAGAGGATCACCAATTCCCCCAATGCTGCGGTGAAAAATAGTGGAGCAATATCAGAAAGGAGTTTCTCAGAGAAAAATTGCAAAGAGTTTGAATTTATCATCATCTACAATGCATAATATCATCCAAAGATTCAGAGAATCTGGAACAATCTCTGTGCGTAAGGGTCAAGGCCGGAAAACCATACTGGATGCCCGTGATCTTCGGGCCCTTAGACGGCACTGCATCACATACAGGAATGCTACTGTAATGGAAATCACAACATGGGCTCAGGAATACTTCCAGAAAACATTGTCGGTGAACACAATCCACCGTGCCATTCGCCGTTGCCGGCTAAAACTCTATAGGTCAAAAAAGAAGCCATATCTAAACATGATCCAGAAGCGCAGCCGTTTTCTCTGGGCCAAGGCTCATTTAAAATGGACTGTGGCAAAGTGGAAAACTGTTCTGTGGTCAGACGAATCAAAATTTGAAGTTCTTTTTGGAAAACTGGGACGCCATGTCATCCGGACTAAAGAGGACAAGGACAACCCAAGTTGCATGAGTGCGTGCGGCATGGGCAGCTTACACATCTGGAAAGGCACCATCAATGCTGAAAGGTATATCCAAGTTCTAGAACAACATATGCTCCCATCCAGACGTTGTCTCTTTCAGGGAAGACCTTGCATTTTCCAATATGACAATGACAGACCACATACTGCATCAATTACAACATCATGGCTGCGTAGAAGAAGGATCCGGGTACTGAAATGACCAGCCTGCAGTCCAGATCTTTCACCCATAGAAAACATTTGGCGCATCATAAAGAGGAAGATGCGACAAAGAAGACCTAAGACAGTTGAGCAACTAGAAACCCGTATTAGACAAGAATGGGACAACATTCCTATTCCTAAACTTGAGCAACTTGTCTCCTCAGTCCCCAGACGTTTGCAGACTGTTATAAAAAGAAGAGGGGATGCCACACAGTGGTAAACATGGCCTTGTCCCAACTTTTTTGAGATGTGTTGATGCCATGAAATTTAAAATCAACTTATTTTTCCCTTAAAATGATACATTTTCTCAGTTTAAACATTTGATATGTCATCTATGTTGTATTCTGAATAAAATATTGAAATTTGAAACTTCCACATCATTGCATTCTGTTTTTATTCACAATTTGTACAGTGTCCCAACTTTTTTGGAATCGGGTTTGTATAAAACAAATGAAATGTTAAATATTTTTAATGTTACTTATTGTCAGGTGTGAAGAAGGACTCAAGGATGCAGAGGTCAATGGGCTTTTTATTAGACTTCAGAAATAAACAAACAAAACACCAACAAACCCCTTCATGCTACACAGAACTTAGACAACATAAAAGCATTCAGCTGCTGATAGCAGCCCACTTGAAATAAAGAAATTGGCTCTTGCACTGATGTTTGTATTGTCCCTTTTTCCATTTATGGTCCTTGTTTAACTGCACAATACACCTTATTCGACTCAACACCATAAGAGCTACAACAAACAAACAAAACAATATCAGTATTTGCAAGGAATTCACCGAAATTAAAAGAAACAATTGACTATAACAAAAATATTACAAAAATTAAAACTATAACATCAATGATAAACAACTTAAAGTTAATTATGCAAACACATATAAGCATTAAAAATAAGCATAAATACAAAATATGCCATATATAAATGCATAAATATACGTAACTGACCCTGTGCTCCTTTACTAAAACAGCCCAAGACAAAGATAATACAAAAATAAAACAACAAAACTAAACTAAATGTCCTAAATTTTCATTTTTTTTTTTACCTGGGGACCTCTGGTTGAATTGATACAGAATGACCCTAATACCACAAAAAATACTCAAGTAAATGAACACTATCCGCATGCTACACAGAACAAAACATGAAAGTACGCGGCTGATGATGAGCACGAGCCGCGTGCTAAACAAACACACAACACACATGGACATGGGTTCTATGGGTATTTCATACATGGTATAAACCTATATCTTCATATATCGTGAGGATGTATATATGTGCTAATAATGTATTGCCTTATATGAAACATATATGACATCACTACTCGGATATAGGGACATATATGTACATATATTACATTTCCGTATGGGCTCACAACCAGAAACACACTTCTTTAGTGACATTGTTGATTTTGTGGTCTAAAAACAAAATGACAGCGCTGCCGACGGCTCCCGTAATCCAAACAAAGCTCGTTGTTGATGCTCTTGCTCTAGTTCTGCACACACGCTCATCCGGGAGAAGTGCACATACAAGGCATTGGAAAAAAACTTTCCGAAACTTGTTCGAATCCTGAAGGAGTGTATTTGGCACAGTCATACGTCCAACTCATTTTTTGAAATTTTGGCCGTGTTTAGCATGAGAATCCAACTCTTTAACAGTGTAAATAAGTCAGAATGCATGAAATGGCATTACAAATGTGACAACATAAGCAATAAGGTACTGATACACTGTGCATCCTATAGTTACTTTACTCTGAAGAGGATGGAAGTGCTGTACTGGCTACAGACCAAATTCTAGAGTCCAGGCAAATAATAGAAAGCTACATAATCACATTTAAAATGAATTGGTCAGTGCTCTGTTTTATTGATTGTTGTCATGCCAATTGTGTTATGACAACAATGTTATATATAAATTACAGTAACAGTTTATGTCAGTTTGTTCCATTGCTAGTTTGATACCCACGTCAATCCAACTCAATGTAAATCATATTACAGCTGGAATATCAGTGAATTATGACTGAAATTCCTATATATCACACAAAGATATCATAAGCCTCCGTTAGACTTGAGTATGTGTCATATGGACTACATAACTCTTGGTTTAGCTTAACTTTCATGAACCATTCTGTCTTGACGGTTTCAGATTTCCAAGTTCACTCTGATGTCTCTTCTTTCCACATCCACTTTTAACCAAGGCTGATGTATGCAGTGCCACAGAAAGGAAGCACAGAGAGGTTGACCAAACATCCAACCAAGCCGTCAGCGCTTCACACAGCTACTGATCTGCTCTCCATGGAAAAACAGTACTGGAAGATTAAGTTGGACAGAGTTCACAGGGGTAGCTTGGGCAAAGAACAGACGAGCTATCAGAAGACACTCTGGTGCTACCTGGCCTCACGATGAACGTTCTCCAGAGATGGAAAGCGCCTCAAGAAAGATGACATTCCTAGTCTTTATACAACCTGAAATACTCTCTCAGATCTGTCTTTCCAGTGGGAAGTTATTCACATGTTGAGTTATTAACACACACAATGTCATTACAGATGATGCTCTATTGGCCTGTTTGGGATCAGATTGGAGTGTCTCATGTGCATCTGACCTCTCTCCGCAACCCCTGTCCCATCTCTCACACTCAAGACATTCAGTATGACACTCTCATGCTCTCATGCATATGGATGCCTTCTCAAGGTCAGTCTCAAAGCACAATTCAGAATTGAACTAAAAGTTCTACAAGCATTTTCATTGGTTTCATTGGTTAACTCTTAACAGGTTAACATATTTTAGAATTGATATGCTGAAGCTATTCTGTGGAATGTGACCCATTTGGGAACTGACAAACCTGTACATACAATGTAAAGAACAGGAATGCCTTTGTGTTTCTCATATTGTAAGTTTCACAAGTCCACCACAGTAGGGGGGAAATGTTTCTTCTCTGGCTCGTAAAACCTGGAATTGCTAAATTCAAAGGTGTTCAAAACTACATTGCTCTCATTACAACCAACAAAGCTGCCTACACTGGAAACACCAGATCAGGGTTATTATTTAACTAAAACTATTACAAATATTTCTGGTAATTGAAATCAAGCTGAAATAAAATAAAATATAAATATGAATTGGAAAAACTTAAACTAAACGAAAATCAGAAATGTTGCCTTGGAAATAAACTGAAATAAGTTTAAGTTGAAGCACTATAATTATTAACTGGAAATAAATAAAAACTAAATCTAACTAAAACTAAAATAAAAATAAATTAAACCTAAATTGCAATATTTTTAAAAGAAAGAAAAAACGAATAAAATGACAAAAGCACATAACAAAACTACTAAAAAGTAAACTCAAATTCAAACTGAAATAAAATAAAATATAAATAGTTGAAAAACTTAAACTAAACGAAAATTGGAAATGTTGCCTTGGCAATAAACTGAAATAAGTTTAAGTTGAAGCACTATAATTAATAAAAAAGTAAAGCTAAAACCAAAAATAACAATAAATTAAACCTAAATTGCAATATTTTTAAAAGAATAAAAATAAAAATAAAATGACAAAAGCACATAACAAAATTACTAAAAAGTAAACTCAAATTAACATGAAAACTAAAAATGTAAAAATAAAAGGTAATTCAAAATATTAATGAAACTCAAATAACTCTACACCAGAAGCAACACTTTATTTTCCCCTTCCACCTACAATGTATAATAATAATAATAATAATAATAATAATAATAATAATAATAATAATAATAATATTTTTTACTACTAATATTATTATTATTATTATTATTATTATTATTATTATTATTATTATTATAATATATTTTAGTATTCAAAGTAGTTTAACTGTAATCAATAATAATAATAATAATAATAATAATAATACATTTATTATTTTAAAAAATTAAATTAAATGACTTTGGATGTCTTCAAAACACCTACGACTTGCTAATCTGTAAACAAAGACCATCATGCATGTTTAATTTTGGGCAGGTTATGTAATAACGCACAGCTTTTAAGAAAATGCTAGCCGGTTTTAAGCGGGATTCACAGAACCCACACAAAAACCAGAACCAAAAGGGTTCTCTGCTTCTTACAAAAGCATGAAATTGTAATGATATGGCACTTTAACGTTTTTACAGACTTATGACAACACCATGATTTAGTCCATCCCTGATCATATAACCAATTAAAAGGACTTCCTGTGGAAAAGTCATGCAGCGACCGACACAGAATGTGAAAGTGGCTTAAGAAATGAGGTAGGAAGATCGAGCATGTCCTGTGCCTGTGCTTGTTCCTTGGGTAATTGTCTGAAGTATTTGACAAGCTGCATTTCTCTCTCAAATGACTTTTATGCCTGACTGAGTTCCCTCTCTCCGGCGTCTTTTTGTGTAAAGTGAACAATGTGCTGGATCTAGTCCTCTGCTGCACTCAATCACTAGTCCCTAGAATTCATCAATAGGAACGGATATTATCATCAGCTGGAATAAAGAACATTGTTATGACAGCAATCCGAGCATGGCGGACATCTGCGGAGATGTGACTGAGTAGCGACACGACTATACACTATATTGGCTCAAAAAGGCTTGTTTTGAATGATTGGAAGAGCATCTTCTTAAAATTCAGGGCGACAAGGAAACAAACAAAACCTTGACATTTATACAAATTCTGACAGTTTGAAACATGCTCGGGTTGACAGTAGCACATCTGTGGTGAAGAAAAGTCAGCCTAATGGCTTCAGTAAAAGCTACATTAATACAATTACGCAGCAGAAGCCTGTTATCAGCTTCTTACTGCATTTACAAAAAAAAAAAAAAAACCTTTAATGTACTTTTATGTACTTTAACAGTTAATGAGGCTTTTTAAGAGTATTTTGGCTTAATATGCTCAGTTTAGCACTTAGACGCAATTATCTGGGCCTTTTGTGTCTAACATCTAAGTGTGGATTTTATAATGCGTACCTGATAAAGGGGATGCAATTTTCAGTGAATTCACAAAAATAAATAAATAAATAAAGCGCAATTCACTGCAGCAACTATTCAATAATAACAAAGGCCAGGAAAGATTAAGAAAGAAAGAAAGAAAGAAGAAAGAAAGAAAGAAAGAAAGAAAGAAAGAAAGAACTATTCACTTGCCGTTTGTCTTTAAATGGATGGAAAGGTTTCTCCTCCACAAAATCACACAAGAAGATGAAATAAAGCCCTAGTCATTTAACTGCAGAATGGAAACAATCAATAAGTTAATTTTTACTGAATTAAGTAACAGCAGGGTAGAGAACAGCTTCTCATTTTCTTAAGTATTGATTGTAATTGGTTGATCTCAACAGGTCTGAAACACTCTGCACTGCTGGAGGTTCATCACTGCACAGCAATAACAAAGATTTTTTTTTTCTTGAGTGAATTAAAACAAACATGATAATCATGTTAGCTTGCCTACTGGTTAAGAGCATAATATAGTTTTAGATATAGTTTTTTCCTTGCTTAGAAAATGATTTCACAGAAATCAGAATCTCGCTCCTCCACTTAACCCCAGCATGCTCCAGGGGGACTGTCTCTGCAATTAGCACACTCTAAATCAGTTTGAATGAAAGCCATTTTCTAAATAATACATAATTAAACAAGCAACAGGGATGCTTGGAGCCATTGCAAATTCATCACTCTAATATTTCTAATAAAATCACAGTGAGTAAACATGTTTTTTCTTTTAATTAATTGTTTTATAATAAGAATAATATTATTTCAGCATACATATTAGATCAAGTCTGATGAGGAAAACTTTAATCTTGCACCACCAACATGTCGCTTTGATGGAATTCTCAGCTCAATTTCACTGGATAATTATCACATGTATGAACACAAAATATAGAGGTGGCTTAATCTGCAATATGTTTTATTTTAGTCATTATATTTTATTTATATTATAGAAAATGGAAATATAATTATATTTATATTATTACAATTCAATAATATTACAATTTTTAATGGGTAAGTTCACCCCAAAATGTAAATGTTGTCATTAATTACTTACCCTACATAATATTTTGTGAATAAAGTGTTTTGTTTTGTTTTTGTGTTTTTTTTTGCGCAAAAAAGAAAAAAAAAAAAATCACTTTATTTACAAAATATTATGTCTTAATTTGGAACGACATGAGGGTAAGTAGACAGAATTTTCATTTTTGGGTGAACTAACTCTTTAATACTTAATTTAAGTCTTTTCCTGCACACAATGGCATCATATGGATGAATATAAATATATATAAATATAAATATATGAATATATTGCTTTTTACTTTCTATTCCTTTACAAATCCTGAAAAAAATCAGTGTGTCATCAATGTGTCAGTTTTCCATAATAAATAAATAAATAAATAAATAAATAAATGAATGAATGAATGAATTTCCGAGGGATCATGTGACACTGAAGACTGGAGTAATGATGCTGAAAATTCAGCTTGCATTACATTTTTTAAAATAGTATTTAAAATTGTACAAATATTTCACAATATTACTGTTTTACTGTATTTTTGATCCAATAAATGCAGCCTTTTTGAACATCAGCGACTCTAAAACAAAACAAAAAATATTATCTGCAAAAACATTTGTTCAAGAACTGTCACCAAAAACCATGGCGAACGACACAAAGTCAAATCAGCAGCTACAATAATTCACTATAAATATAGCAAAGACTCTGCTTGGACTCTTTTGGTGATGAACTGTCAGCAGCACGCTGACAAAATTCAAGTTTATAGTTAAGAATAAGAGAGAAGAAGATTTGTTGTCTGCTGTATTATTGGCTTTAACTGGCCTAGCAGGGTGAGAGCCATCCAATTAAATACAGAGAAATAGTTCAGAAGTGCAAATCAGAGGCTTACAAGCCAACTTTTTTCACACCAATATGAAAATATGAAAGTGTTATTTAAAAATAATCAAATACAAAAATAGCTGGTTCACTAACAGTTGTATGAAAGGGTTCCATGGTTTAAAAAAGGTTTTTTAGAAACCCTGGCTTAGAGCACTCTTCTCATGTCTTCTGAAGAGATTCAAAGGTTCACAGTCATTTCAAAGGTGTGCAGTCAAATACACTGGATCAAAGACTGAGGTGACAAATGAGAAGGTTCACTGTGATCCACAAATAAGATCAAACCAATTATAGATGTAAGTGATCTGTGCTATTCTTTATCTCATATTCCCCTCATTCAAAATATAACACAATTAATCACATACTGTATGTATGATTTTGCACACACACACTCGCTGCGTCTGAAATCGAACACTTCCCTATTATATAGTATACAAAAAAACAGTATACCAAAAGAGTAGTATGTCTGAATTCATATTATTAAAAAAACAATAGGCGAAAAGTACGCATTCGATGGACACTTTACTATCCCATGAGGCCACAGGAGGGGATTTATAAATGGAAGTGAAGCGGAACTGATGCTGGTAGGTCACGTGACAGCAACATGGAGGATGTAGTTCAACCGGATTACATTCATACTACCCCTATAGCCTATAGAACATACATTCTATAACATATGTATATGACAACATCTAGGACCAACACTGTTTATGTACTGCAGGGTAAGATTAAATTAATTTACATTTAACCAGTTTAATATGGAGAGGCACTGAAATGTAGACCTTCGTTAATGTATTTTTGACCTACACTGTTACATGACGTGAGAATAGTTAGCTATATAGGTTTGTACGTTAGCATGGATTCACTAACTTTAATTGTAACTTAATGAGATTATAACAGCCAGAAAATCCTCTCAGGATACCTGGAATCAGTGTTGCAGTACCCCAGGCACATCGTTTTACCATTTTTATAGCATAAACACCATCAAATCGATGAGAGCTTCGGATTTTCCAATGTTTCTCTATGGCGTTGAAACCTATAAAGATGTCCGAGTTCCGGTCCCCGTTCAACTGATACTCAACTGCCATTGGCTCATCTGCGTTCGAGGGGAGGGGCTTACAGATAGGTCAATTTCAAACGCACTGACTGTCTATGACAAAGGCCACTGTCTTATCGTTATCTTTAATATTGTCACAAACTGCTCTGACACGGTTGAGGATCCAAATGCAGCTTTATTAGGGCAATCCAGAATCATAATCCATAAGAGAGGAAATAGGTCAGAAAACAGGGCAGAAAAACACAGGCAAACAGGGAAATCCAGTAATCCAGGCAGAAAGTCAAAACCAAACCACGGGAAACTAGAGGGAGAGTGCTCAGAAATGCACTGTGACACTTACAAGACTTTGCAAAGAATAAATGAAAACACAGGGCTTAAATAGGCAGGCATTAACAAGATAAATAGACACAGGTGAAAGTAATCAAACATAATAATTCCAGGCAATGGGTTATGGGAAATGCAGTTCATGATAGGAAAGCAAAGGAGATGGGAGGCATGCCCTCTGGTGGCGATCATGGGCTCTCCAGCTAGCGGATGTGACAAATATAAATATCCTGACTGACTTCCATTCTTAAGGCCCGTTCACACCAAGGACGATAACTATAACGAAAATCCACACCACAAATATAACGATAACGACACAGAAAAACAATATAATTGGAATCACTTTCAGAACATTTTTTTCCAGCTGATGAATGGTACAAATTTTGACAGCCAATCAGAATCAATCCTACTTTAATGAGCTTGAGCATTTAAAGCGGCAGACAACATAACTGCGCGTGTGCTTTTGATAAACAGAACATTTTCGTGTGGATGCTAATGCAAAAGAATCATTAAATCTGCAGCAGTCAGGTGGTACAATTCAGAGCTCTTTAAGTTGTTTACGCTCATTATTATTGTAATGTTATGCCCCGCTAGAAATTTTACGTTCCTAGAACGTTCTCAGAACATCCCCGCTGGTGTCAGGGACGTCACCTAGTAACGTTCCCAGAGTCCGATGATGTGGAGTTCTTTAAAGGGCTCGGGGATGTTATTTGGAGGTCCTTCACGGAACATTCAGGACGTTCTCGGAACGTTTAGGGGACCATATTTTATTTGGAGATTTTATGTTCCCAGAACATTCTCAGAACGTCCCGCTGGTGTCAAGAACGTCGCCTGGTAACGCTCCTAGAACATTCTGAGACAGTCATGATGTGGAGTTCTTTAAAGGGTTCGGGGACGTTATTTGGAGGACCTTCACGGAACATTCAGGACATTCTCAGAACATTTAGGTGACCATATTTTATTTGGAAATTTGATGTTCCCAGAACATTCTCAGAACGTCCTGCTGGTGTCAAGAACGTTGCCTGGTAACGTTTCTAGAACGTTCTGAGACGGTCATGATGTGGAGTTCTTTAAAGGGTTGGGGGATGTTATTTGGAGGACCTTCACGGAACATTCAGGATGTTCTCAGAACATTTAGGGGACCATAATTTATTTGGAAATTTGATGTTCCCAGAACATTCTCAGAACGTCCTGCTTGTGTCAAGAATATCGCCTGGTAACGTTCCTAGAACGTTCCGAGACGGTCATGATGTGGAGTTCTTTAAAGGGTTGGGGGACGTTATTTGGCGGACCTTCAGGGAACATTCAGGACGTTCTGGGAATGTTTAGGGGACCATTACTATAGGACATTCCCTCTACACTACATTCCCATAATGTTTGCAGGACCTTTAAGGGACCAACCTATTTTTTGGTCCTATTTAGGTCCTTCCATCACGTTTACTGAATGTTTTCAGAACATGTTTGTGTGAATCAATGTTCACTGGGCTGCTTTGCAAATGAGGGTCAGTAAAACAGGATTTGCACAAAAGTTGCTTCTTAAAAGATGGATCAATACCAACCCTTCATGATCCATAATGTGTGTGTTTGCAAATCGCCTTTCTGAATGTGCTAATGTGGCTAAAGTTACCATTGTCTCTTACTGTGTTCACAGACACCAGAGCTTGTTATTTTTAGCCCAAAAAATGCTCACCGTCTGTACAATTCAGAAGCACACATTTATTGCTTCTTAAAAATAAAACGAATGACATAGCTCTGATCTCTGTGAATACAGTCAGAGGCAATGGTAACTTTAGCCACATTAGCCGTCAGCGTGCTAACAAGCACATTCACAAAGACGATTTGCGTACATTCACAAAATATAACTTGCGGTACTTACATGTTCTGAATATGAAGTTGGACAAACAGTTGGTATTGATCCATCTTTGAGAAGCAACTTCCAAATCCTGTGTTTTACTGACCCTCATTTGCAAAGCAGCCTAGTGTACATTGATCCACACAAACATGTTCTGAAAACATTAAGTAAATGTGATGGAAGGTCCTAAATAGGACCAACAAATAACATTCTAGGTTGGTCCCCTAAAGGTCCTGCAAACATTATGGGAATGTAGTGTAGAGACCTCTGGACTGAACAAGATATGTTGCAGCGCAGTCCCAAATTAAACATCCCCATCTGACTAACAGGGAATCGTATGAGAACGTCCTTTTAACATCCCAAATATCCTCTTTGTAACATTGTTCTGTGACCATAGAATAACCAAAATGGAACATCCCCCTAAAGTCATATCAGGAACATTATAATATGACCAACAGAGGACCATGTGGGAACGTTCTGTTAACATCTCAAATATCCTCTTTGTAACGTTGCTCTGTGACCATAGAATAACCAAAATGGAACGTCCCCCTAAAGTCATATCAGGAACGTTATAATATGACCAACAGAGGACCATGTGGGAACATTCTGCTAACATCCCAAACATCCTCTTTGTAACATTCTTATGTGACCATAGAATAACCAATATGGGATGTCTACCTAAAGTCAAATCAGGAACATTATAATATGACCAACAGAGGACCATGTGGAAATGTTCTGTTAAAGTCCCAAATGTCCTCTTTGTAACATTGCCGTGTGACCATAAAATAACCAATATGGGACGTCCACCTAAAGTCATATTGGGAATGTTATTATATGACCAACAGAGGACCATGTGGAAATGTTCTGTTCAAGTCCCAAATGTCCTCTTTATAACTTTGCTCTGTGACCATAGAATAACCAATATGGGACATCCCCCTAAAGTCATATCAGGAACCTTGAACTGCAGCACTTTCATAACCAAAAAAGGACGTTTTAGGAACGTCCCTAATGTTCTATAAAGGTTCAGGATTTTCGTCACCTTTAGAGAACCTTTAGGGAACGTCGCGCAAGGTCGCGAGAATGTCCCTTTCTACGCGGGTGTATTTTGAGACATGAGGTAATTTAACGCCGCCTCTCATGACCTTTTCAGACTCTGCTGTGTGCGTTCATGTGTTTTAAAGGAGGCGTAGCTTTGGAGAGCACTGTGAAGGGAGGGTGGGATCTTATGCTTTCAAAGCTAGCTTGCTATTGCTAGTCTCTTTGAAATTGCCTACTGATGAATGATGGACTGGCATCTTTGTGAGTGAGCAGCTGCTATAAATATATTGTATTCTTGCTTGAATACTCGCCAGTTCTCACTAATGTTGCCATCAAACACTAGCGGTTCGGGTCTTCGGAAGCCTTCCGCCATTTCAGACAAGGTAAGCAAAACTTTCTCGTATCAAGTCTTTTCGATGAAACTTGACTTTCTTCAAAGGCGTTCTCTTTTCCACTAACCATCTTCTGACACCATGATGAATGATGGACACATAACTCAGTTTTGAATGACATTAATACTTTACTGGAGAACTGTATATTTATCACATTTAGTTTTAGACAATCTACTACCGTACACGTTTGGGGCTAATACTGACGTCATATCTATGGACATCCTACCCGTTAGGTACAATTGCGATTAAGGTATAACTAAGGACATATAATCAATTTTCTACACCTATCTTATATTTAATGTTCTGAATATTCTGGTGTGAATGGACTTTATACACATACAGTAGGGGTAAAACTGTGCAGTTTAGCATGTGTAACATTAGGATTTCTCTTAAAAATCACATTTAAAATAGATTTCATGCCATCTGCAGCCATACTTCAAGATGAAGTATCTTGAAGTCAGCTTGACCTTTCTCACTAGTAAATAGGAAAGATCAGACCAGAAGTTATCGGCAGCATTATCCTGGAGCAGCATTTGCAATTCCTGCCGGCCAAAAAAAGTCGCTGTTTGGATTTAAATAGGCAAATGCGATCCACTCATGTATATGAGTGGATCATTATTGCTGTGATTATTATGTTTCTAGCATGTTATATTTGGCAATAGTTCTTCTAACCCTAATTGATGAAGTGTGTAGCTTTTCATTTCTTAAACAACTATGTAGGAAGACACATTGTGGCCATATTCCAGGATGACAATGTGAAGATTCATCAGGCTCAAACTGTGAAAGAATGGTTGGAAGGGAGCATGAAGAATCATTTTCACACATGAATTGAGTCCAGACCTTAAATTCATTGGAAGTCTTTGGGGTGTGCTGGAGGAGACTTTACAGAGTGCTGGACTCTTGCATTGGCAATACAAGATCTTGAACAAAAATGTATGCACCTTTTGATGGAAATGATGGAGATGAAAAGCTACACACTCCATCAATTAGGATTAGAAAAACTGTTGCCAAACATATAACATCCTAGAAACATAATAATCACTGCAATAATGATCCAATCATAGACTCTTAAGCATTTGTCTATTTTAAATCCAAACAGCAACTTTTTTTTTTGGCCGGGCAATAAAACATTGACAGCCAATCAGAATCCATCTGATTTTAAAGAGCTTTAGCATTTAAGGGGGCATATGACAACTGCAACGTGTGCTTATAATAAACAAAACAATATTGTTTGTTGCTGTGGACTCTAATATAGTTATTAAAGTAGTTATCAAAATATTTATCGTTCTTGGTGTGAACGGGCCTTAACACAATCTCCAACTATTTTGAGACAGGAGACACTTATGTTGAGAAGATCCAAATCTTTTCTCAAGCCTCTCCTGGTAATAAACATCTGATTGGCAGTGTGTTATGAATTAATTACAGTGTCGACAGGCTGGGGCTGAGGGTGGGCAGGAAGTAATGTCATCTGCTAACACAAGCCTTAGTTTAATTTCTGCCTAGTCAATCTGGAAATCCAATCAACCTTGCTTTTTCACCCAATAAATCTGTGATGAGAAGCACATGTCAAACAAATGCTGGAGAGTTTCCCTCTTCTTCCCTGCAGAATGTTTTTGTCCTTTGTCCTTAAAGTCTAATCGCATCTTCAAAATGGCACTTGGCATTCAATGGGCTAATGGGGATCAAGATGTCAGGTGCAGCTAGAGTCTCACCTGTGCCATAACACAGATTCTAAAGAACACAATGCTTGAAGCAAGGACTTTTCTGAAGCAAAGCCAGACGAATGTAAAACAGATTGTCACTCTCTAGAGCACAAAATGGAGGAGAAACGCTGTCTTGAATAGTTAGGATGTGGAAGTACATTCTTGTTGTTGGTCCAGCTGTCCATATAGGTGAAATAATAAATAATTACTAAAATTATAACTTTACTATAATGCAATTTCTGTCTAGCACACAAGCAACATAACACAAAGGTATTCACAATAAATAAATGAATAAATAATTACAAAAAGAAATAAAAAGAAAGACAGAAAGATGCTGGGTTTGTGAAAATCACAAGAAAAAATAGGGCTTTCAAAGTTAATGTGTGCGCTAATTAATTAATTAAATATGTAAAAAAAAAAATACATTCACATTCAACATATTTTGATAAGCGCTGTCAAATCGATTAATCATGATTCCGCATCCAAAATAAAAGTTTGTGTTTACATAATATACACTATATTGCCAAAAGTATTGGGACACCCCTCCAAATCATTGAATTCAGGTGTTCCAATCACTTCCATGGCCACAGGTGTATAAAATCAAGCACCTAAGCATGCAGACTGCTTCTACAAACATTTGTGAAAGAATGGGTCGTTCTCAGGAGCTCAGTGAATTCAAGCATGGTACCGTGATAAGTTGCCACCTGTGCAATAAGTCCATTCGTGAAATTCCCTCACTACTAAATATTCCATCAGCTGTTAGTGGTATTATAACAAAGTGGAAGCAATTGGAAACAACAGCAACTCGGCCACGAAGTGGTAGGCCACGTAAAATCACAGAGCAGGGTCAGCGCATGCACAGTGAGCAGAAATCGCCAACTTTCTGCAGAGTCAATAGTTACAGGCCTCCAAATTTCGTGTGACCTTCAGACTAGCTTGAGAACAGTGCGTAGAGAGCTTCATGGAATGGAATTCCATGGCCGAGCAGCTGCATCCAAGGCGTCGGATGCAGTGGTATAAAGCACACCGCCACTGAACTCTAAAGCAGTGGAGACGTGTTCTCTGGAGTGATGAATCACGCTTCTCTGTCTGGCAATCCTTGGTTGTTGCCAGGAGAACGGTACTTGCCTGACTGCATTGTGCCAAGTGTAAAGTTTGGTGGAGGGGGGATTATGGTGTGGGGTTGTTTTTCATGGGTTGGGCTTGGCCCCTTAGTTCCAGTGAAAGGAACTCTTAATGCTTCAGCATACCAAGACATTTTGGACAATTTCATGCTCCCAACTTTGTGGGAACAGTTTGGGGATGGCCCCTTCCTGTTCCAACATGACTGCGCACCAGTGCACAAAGCAAGGTCCATAAAGACATGGATGAGCGAGTTTGCAAAGGGTGGGCCAACTCCATATTAAACCCTACAGATTAAGAATGGGATGTCATTAAAGTTCATGTACATGTAAAGGCAGGCGTCCCAAAACTTTTGGCAATATAATGTATGTGTGTTTGTACTGTGTATAATTATTATGTATATTTGAATACACACACATACATGTATGCATATATTTAAGAAATATTTGCATGTATATACTGTAAATATATTTATATAATTTATATTATATATAAATATTTTATATTTATATTTATATTTTTTTTTCTTACAGTTTTTACGATCGCTATGACAATTTTTTCAATACTTTTAACAATTTTCCTAAACTCTTAACACACCAACACACCTACAACACACAATTGCCAAAACGGTTAATTTCATGCTCAAAATCACACATTTTAAACTAAACTCCAACACTAATTTTCAAAATACAATAATACACTAACACAGTACACTATGTCTGCCAAAACCCTAACACATGTTCTCTTCCAACAGGAACATTTAGTCAATCATAGCACAATGTCATAAAAACACTAACACTAGATGGAATTACAGAAACTGCATTATTTTATGTCAGGTCTACCCTTATACAATAGACAGTATATTTTATTGATCATAGATTGTGTGTCTATTGAAGCCTCTCCACATTTTTGTTTTGTTGGGTTTAGTAAATGCATGCATTTTGTTTCTTTTGCTGCAGAAATTCAATACAAAAAATGAATGACCCATCTCAGAGTAGCTTTATGGGATGCCCTTCAGTTTTATTTCATTATCAGCAACCACCATGTTGAAAATAGCAAGTTTCTGTTCTTCAGTAGCTTTCCTCTGCCCCCTGAGGGAGGTGTTGAATCCTTAGATAGACGAAATACAGTTACATATTAGAGACCAGAGGCATACAGTCACTGTAATACATGGTGAAAGTGTTTACACTTTGAAGTAGGAGAAGCCCTTATACAATATCCTACCTGTTGGTTTCTCAAAAAATCTGGATAATGGATGCCACTGTGTCCCGGCTGAGATTTGGCTGTACTCGTTCACCAGCCTCTCTGTATGATAGCCTGTGGTTTATGACATGGTCTATGATAGTAGCTCTTATATTCATCAGTTACCCTAATTCTGGCCCTTCTTTGAGCACCACCATGCATTCTAACTCCTCAATCTCTACCATGTCCTTGTCCAGGCATTCCTCTCCCTTGCCCTTGTCCCAATCCTCTCCCTTGTCCTGGTACTCATCTTCCTGTCCCTCATGCAGGCATTTTTCTGACTTTCTTTGTTTTGCTCTATATTGTTCCTTTTTCACACAAGATCAACCCAAAAAGGCCATCTTTTACTGTATACCATATGGTCATGTGATTGAAAGAACATCAACACCTGAACAATTCCTAGATGGAAATCAGTTGTGATTTATATATTTGCATAACTTCAATAAGCTGTTTCTCAGTAACAATGGAACAAAATACAGGGGATATATTTGTGTTTCAATTCACAATATAAACAGCTGTTTACCTTGACTTTAGCCTATAAGGTTAGGTTTAGAACATGGTGTTATCTATTCTGACATACAGTGTTAAAGCACTGGTAAAATTGGCAGTAAAAATGCATTGTTTTGGTCTTGGTTGAGCTTGTGTGTAAAAGTTCAAGCATTTTAAATTTATGTTAACTGTATGCATTTTGTGTCAAAGCAACAATAAATGTGTTAATTGTATAGCCTACACAGACAGATGTTGTGCTAACTGCGTTAAGAGTTTAGGAAACTTGTTAAAAGTATTGAAAAATTTGTCATAGCGATTGTAAAAAACTGTAAATATATACATGCATGTGTGTGTATTTATATATACATAATAATTATACACAGTACACACACATATATTATGTAAACATGTATTTTGGATGTGATTAATCGATTTGACAGCACTAATTTTGATACTATTATTATTTTCTCGCTAATTTTGTTGTCTTTTTCACTTTTTTTAATGAAATTATATAGCTGCCTTTATTTTAGGTAGATCCAGGTTTAAGCAACCATATATGTGCATCCAAAAGTAAATATATAATTAAATATAGAAGGAGATATTTTGTGCTACACTACTATCGTACACCATGTTGAATTTGTTGTTGTGAATAAAAAAGGCAATAACATAACTCTTTATATAACTCATATACAAACCCGATTCCAAAAAAGTTGGGACACTGTACAAATTGTGAATAAAAACAGAATGCAATGATGTGGAAGTTTCAAATTTCAGTATTTTATTCAGAATACAACATAGATGACATATCAAATGTTTAAACTGAGAAAATGTATCATTTTAAGGGAAAAATAAGTTGATTTTAAATTTCATGGCATCAACACATCTCAAAAAAGTTGGGACAAGGCCATGTTTACCACTGTGTGGCATCCCCTCTTCTTTTTATAACAGTCTGCAAACGTCTGGGGACTGAGGAGACAAGTTGCTCAAGTTTAGGAATAGGAATGTTGTCCCATTCTTGTCTAATACAGGCTTCTAGTTGCTCAACTGTCTTAGGTCTTCTTTGTCGCATCTTCCTCTTTATGATGCGCCAAATGTTTTCTATGGGTAAAAGATCTGGACTGCAGTCTGGCCATTTCAGTACCCGGATCCTTCTACGCAGCCATGATGTTGTAACTGATGCAGTATGTGGTCTGGCATTGTCATGTTGGAAAATGCAAGGTCTTCCCTGAAAGAGACGACGTCTGGATGGGAGCATATGTTGTTCTAGAACTTGGATATACCTTTCAGCATTGATGGTGCCTTTCCAGATGTGTAAGCTGCCCATGCCACACGCACTCATGCAACCCCATACCATCAGAGATGCAGGCTTCTGAACTGAGCGCTGATAACAACTTGGGTTGTCCTTGTCCTCTTTAGTCCGGATGACATGGCGTCCCAGTTTTCCGAAAAGAACTTCAAATTTTGATTCGTCTGACCACAGAACAGTTTTCCACTTTGCCACAGTCCATTTTAAATGAGCCTTGGCCCAGAGAAAACGGCTGCGCTTCTGGATCATGTTTAGATATGGCTTCTTTTTTGACCTATAGAGTTTTAGCCGGCAACGGCGAATGGCACGGTGGATTGTGTTCACCGACAATGTTTTCTGGAAGTATTCCTGAGCCCATGTTGTGATTTCCATTACAGTAGCATTCCTGTATGTGATGCAGTGCCGTCTAAGGGCCCGAAGATCATTGGCAATCCAGAGAGTGTTCCAGATTCTCTGAATCTTTGGATGATATTATGCACTGTAGATGATGATAACTTCAAACTCTTTGCAATTTTTCTCTGAGAAACTTCTTTCTGATATTGCTCCACTATTTTTCGCCGCAGCATTGGGGGAATTGGTGATCCTCTGTCCATCTTGACTTCTGAGAGACACTGCCACTCTGAGAGGCTCTTTTTATACCCAATCATGTTGCCAATTGACCTAATAAGTTGCAAATTGGTCCTCCAGCTGTTCCTTATATGTACATTTAACTTTTCCGGCCTCTTATTGCTACCTGTCCCAACTTTTTTGGAATGTGTAGCTCTCATGAAATCCAAAATGAGCCAATATTTGGCATGACATTTCAAAATGTCTCACTTTCAACATTTGATATGTTATCTATATTCTATTGTGAATAAAATATAAGTTTATGAGATTTGTAAATTATTGCATTCCTTTTTTATTCACAATTTGTACAGTGTCCCAACTTTTTTGGAATCGGGTTTGTAACTCTTTGCAGGCATACTATAGAATCATAAGAAAGGTTCAAAGGTACAGTAATGTAACATCACACCCTGAATGATTAAACATGGATTTTAAAAGCTCTGACCACTGCAGTGAACCTCATGCATCAGAGGGTTAATGGTTTTTTTATATTCTGCGCATGAAACTCCAGCATCCTGAGCAGTTAAACCAATTCTCCACTGCTACATTCTTAACACTCCTGCTGTTAATCCAATTGCATCTTGTATCTGAAATCAACAAGCTGCCAGTGGAATGACGAGTGGAGACAGACCCCCCTCCTTCCTCTAGACTTCTTCTCCTGAGGTAAATAATGAAGAAAAGGTGGTGATCAATTATCCATGTCACTAGATGCAAGGAAGAAGATTTTAATCAAGACATGCTTTTAAGGATGCCTTCCAGTCGTTGTAGTGACAGCATATGTTGATTGATGACAAAAAGCTAAAATTAATTAGCCTCACTCAGGTCAAGGACCTCTTGTAAACAGAGGAACCGTTCAGTATTGTTCCCTATATTTTCATTTTTCACCAAAATTATTTTCAAATCAAGCAATAATTGGTGGACCTGCCACCACAAACCCCTTGACAAATACTCTTGAACTAATGCAGTTGAGATGCAATCTCACCTGAGCATTTTCAGGACATCTGTAGGATCAAAATAAAGCACACAATACTGAGCACATTGCAAGTATGTTAACGCTGCAAAGTCAGTTGAAAAAAAAAAATCCCACACAGTTTCTGCTGTGGCACTTGTGTTGGTTTAGATTTAAGTGTCACGTAATTGGGCCCACTTGTCTAGCCGTAATCGTCCCTATCATAATCAGTTTTCCTCTATTCTCTCAACTACTTTAGCACTCCCGTCGTGATTACCTCTCATCTTTTCATCAGATGACTCAGATTTAACATCTTGGAAAGAGAGTGGGTGTAGTCTGCATCTATTTCCACCGACCTATTAATGTTAATGATGGGAGCAAAGCCTTGTCATCATGTCATTGGGAGGTGTGGGTTGACCTAAACGATAGTGCGTCTCATTTGTCAAGCAGCCTGGGAATATAGAATTATAAAGCTAATAGGAATGTTTTGAATTTGAGGACCTCCAGAAACTCTTGTGTGCTCGAGGCAGAATAAACTGAACTCCTGTGGAGACGATAAATCTCCCAACTCCATAGGTGAGTCTCACCTCCCAACCTTGTTTTAATTATAGAGACCCCCAAAACCCCCCGCCCCCCGCCCCCCGCCCCCCAGTGCACAAAGCCCTCTGAAATGTATTTGTGATTACGGGTGACACTCAAACCTTTTCGAACCTTTCAAGAAGTGTGAACAAAGTTTCGGAGCTCCACGGCAGTCACAGATGAATATCTTTTTAGGGATTTGACACTAAGAACTCTGTTTAGTCTTGCTGTTATAAACTAGCCCAGCTTTAGTGGAAGAGCCTCCTGGTAATGAGTGTGAGTTTGATCGCCTACTAATGTCACTTTTGTTCCATCCAGACCCATTTAGCATACACACACACTCTGATATCAATCTCAGTTGCTTTCTGAGACGTCTTGCCAGGTTTTTTTACCCATCAGACAGATCTAATGCCAGTGCACTATAAGGGAATGCACACAATGGATAGACGTGGGGCTCAAACGCACCTCAGAACCCCACTGAGATGATGGGAGGTAGGCATCAAAGAGCAGAAGGACTGGCTCTGCCTTTTCTCTATCTCTAGCCTCCCGTGGTGAGAAAATGCTCCCTTTACTGGGAGCGAGGCAGATGAGGGAGGGTGCAGCAGGGGCCAATCTCTATGAGCTGGCAGGAATGAAAAGTGCCACATCGCCGAAGAAGCTGGCTGGCATGCTTAATGAGCATCTTTCAGTTTCAAGGGGAAATGTGAGCTCCGCTTTATTTCAGAATGCATTGTGTGGTGGATTTACAATCTCGCTTTTCATCCTGGTGGTCTTGGAGCGCAGAGGTTTGAATGCCACATTGATCACATCAACTCTACATTAAACATTCATGACCTTCAACATGATTGTGTATGGTGTATTTATTTTATTTATTTATTTATTTAGTCAGTCGGATGGGGTTCATTACCTGTAGTGGTGAGTTTGCAGCGAAAATTATCTGTATTTGTATTTGGAAGAACCATAAGTGGGTGTGGCTTAAACTGAAAGTGCGTCAAAACTACAAAAAAAAGCCTAGACTTTCTATGTAGCATATACACGGCCTAAAATTAACACTCGCCAAGGACCAAATTTGAGTAAAAATCGGCGTTGGCGAGTATATAAAACAGTCATTCGCAAGTTGGCTGGTAACATTTTTTATAAATCCTAACAATGCATGACGCTTGGGGCAGTTGATGGGCCAGAGCTGCAATGAAAGTTTAAACCTTTACAATTTAAATATTCAAGCGCAAGAAGCTGCGTAAGGGAGCTCATTTCATTACTCGCGTGCTGTGTGGAAGGTTTTGTCTGCGCAAACATCTGAAGCGCTCGCCCAGAAAGCATGCGGATACTAAACTAAGCTATCTTTCTCGTCTTCTTGCACCTGAGCGGACAAACACAAAACTGTCAAAAAAAATTGTGAGTATCCTAGTAAACATAGTTGGCTATGTCTTAAGTGAACAAACAGTTGAGAAAACAAATGTGTACAGTGTCATTATATTAGAGCTGTGCATTTGATCTTAAAGTTACAGCATTCTAATATTCCTTCTACTGTCTGTGTTTTTTTTTTTGTTAATCAAAAAATCACTCACTGATCTTGACTGAATAACTTTTGTAACTTTAATGAGGATTAATTAGTAAGGATGTTTCATTTATACAGTGAAGACTATGCAGCGTTATTTTACATTTGCTTACTTTATTAAAATAAAGTATCTGAAAAGTATCTAAAGTATCTAAATCTGTAAGTATCTAAAGTACTTACTTTATCTGAAAACTTTTATTTCATTTGTATTTTTGTTACATTGTATTTATTTGTGCTTCTGCTTGTAATTTGATTATTTGTTCCTATTGTATTACTATTTACTTGTCTTTTTATATTAGGAAGGCTAGTAGTTTTAGCTGTGGTATCGAAACTGGAATAGAGAATTGTGAATTGTCACTAGTATCTAAAATTTTGGTGTCATTGCTGCCTATTTTTGCAAAAACAGTTTCATGGTCGGTAAAAATTGTTTATGGCCGGTACATTTTCTTAAGTCACTGGCCATTGGCAGGTGTGGCAAAAAGTTAGTTTTAGGACCTATATACACTGTATTGCCAAAAGTTTTGGGACGCCTGCCTTTACATGCACATGAACTTTAATGACATCCCATTCTTAATCCGTAGGGTTTAATATGGAGTTGGCCCATCCTTTGCAGCTATAACAGCTTCAACTCTTCTGGTAAGGCTTTCCACAAGGTTTAGGAGTGTGTTTATGGGAATTTTTGACCATTCTTCTAGAAGCGCATTTGTGAGGTCAGGCACTGATGTTGGACGAGAGGCCTGGCTCGCAGTCTCCGCTCTAATTCATCTCAAAGGTGTTCTATTGGGTTGAGGTCAGGACTCTGTCTTTATGGACCTTGCTTTGTGCACTGGTGCGCTCATGTTGGAACAGGAAGGGGTCATCCCCAAACTGTTCCCACAAAGTTGGCTGTCAGGATTCTGTTTGTGTTTTGGACTTTCAGTTTGTGTTTTGATTTCATTCCTGTGTTCCTTTGTTCATTTTCCCGCCAATACTTTGTTACCATGGTTACCCTCATTAGTTCATTTGTCCCAGTTGTGTCTAGTTAATTATCTTGTTTCTGTTCACTACTTAAGTTGCACCCTCACCTTCAGTCTTTGTCTAGTCACTGTTATGTTGGAGTGTTTCCCTGCCTTTCTGTTTGTTCCTGAGCATTATTAAAGTTTAAGTTTGTATTTTGATCGTCTGAGCCTTCAGCCTGTTCCTGTGCACACCAACCCGTTACATTGGGAGCATGAAATTGTCCAAAATGTCTTGGTATGCTGAAACATTAAGAGTTTCTTTCACTGGAACTAAGGGGCCAAGCCCAACCCCTGAAAAACAACCCCACACCATAATCCCCCCTCCACCAAACTTTACACTTGGCACAATGCAGTCAGGCAACCACCAAACCCACTTTTTTTTGCCAGACAGGGAAGTGTGATTCGTCACTCCAGATAACACGTCTCCACTGCTCTAGAGTCCAGTGGCGGCGTGCTTTACACCACTGAATCCTAAGCTTTGCATTGCACTTGGTGATGTAATGCTTGGATGCAGCTTCTCGGCCAAGGAATCCCATTCCATATAGCTCTCTACGTACTGTTCTTGAGCTAATCTGAAGGCCACACGAAGTTTGGAGGTCTGTAGCTATTGACTCTGCAGAAAGTTGGCGACTTCTGTGCACTGTGCGCCTTAGCATGCGCTGACCCCGCTCTGTGATTTTACATGACCTACCACTTTGTGGCTGAGTTGCTGTTGTTCCCAATTGCTTCCACTTTGTTATAATACCACTAACAGTTGACCGTGGAATATTCAGTAGTGAGAAAATTTCACGAATGGACTTATTGCACAGGTGGCAACCTATCACGATACAACGCTTGAATTCACTGAGCTCCTAAGAGCGACCCATTCTTTCACAAATGTTTGTAGAAGCAGTCTGCATGACTAGGTGCTTGATTTTATACATCTGTGGCCATGGAAGATTGGTGATTGGAACACCTGAATTCAATGATTTGGAAGGGTGTCAATATAGGCAATTTTGGCAATATAGTGTATATAGGGTGAATTCAGGTTTATTGGGACACTTTTTCCAAGTCATCTCAATGGCAAAAAGTGTCCAATATTCTTGAGTCAATATTTTTTTTTTTTTTTTTTTTTTTATCATTTGGTATAATTGTTTTCTTCGTTTTTTAACTCATTATTCATGCCTTTCCAAATAAGATATTTGACTTCGAGCACATCCCTATAATTTCCACAAATAAGTGCATTTCCTGCTTTTAGAAGAACAAGTCTCACTCATTTGCTGTGCATGCATGTCCTTGACAGTATGCATAAAATATGAAGCCATTAGGAGTTGGTAATGAATGTGCTGAGTAAGGACTGAGCAAAGCAAAAGGGTTTGAAATAATATCCTGTAAAAGAACATGAAGTGGAGAAATGATTTGTGGATGATATCACTACCAACAAACCTCTCAGCATAGGCGCTTCCTGCATCATACGCTCTAAAAGTCTCTTCAAGACTTCTGAGATTATCTAAGCTTGAGTATATATTTAAAATCACAGAGGTAGTTTTTGTTGTACAACCAGAAGTTTTGTGAGTCAGAAGTGGAGCTTTTACCTGTAAATGAAGCAAGCCTTTAACATTCCAATTGAATTCCCGAATCTGAATTTGATTTGAGGCAGCAACTGAATTGTGAATGGTACATTTAAATTGAACTAAAATGCTAAGAAATACATATAACTGTAATTAGTAACTAAACAAACTTTGAATGTTGGTCTGGATGGATGGATGGATGGATGGTTTACATGCCAGATGGATGTATGGACGAATGGATGGATACCAAAATACTACAAGCTCTCTTAGGGTTTTCCAGGACCAGGACAAGCTGAACGCAAATGAGTGATGGCGAGCACCTGCCTTGGGCATTTTCATCTCGGCTATACATGCCAGTTTGGCAGTGCCGACAGGTCCCTATTCTTCTTTACTGTGTTATTCTGCTTAATGGTTCACTGGGTACAGATGCTATCACTGAAAAACATGCACCTGAATAATCTAGGCCTGTACGCGCCTGCAGCTATGTTAATGTACAGCATACACCCTCTGGAATAAAGTGTCATGGGTCATGGTTCGTCGTAGGGAGGCACTGCCAGCTGTCAGGCTATGGCGCCTTATGATGAATGGGCCTCATTGACTGTAAGCCTTTAAAATCTGATTGCAGGGGAAAGATAATACTCCTCTATCTTGAATCCCAATCACTCGCATTGTCAGGGTCATCTCACCCGTCAGTAAGCAGATGAGGACAATGAAACGCAGCAGAAGCCGCAAGCTTGTCGACTCTTAAACATCACTCACTGCCAAACGGAACATGATGGGTAAAGAAGCAAAATTAAAATAATCGATCTTCTGCCATAAACATTGCTCTCAGTCAGAATGCAATAGTACATAATTATTTTCGACGTTTCAGCAAGTCAGTCATGACAATATTAAGATCAATAATATGCTAAAACACCAGCATAATTTGCAAATGCAGACTGCTGGAGTCTTCGTTTCAAAATGTAACTATCGTTATTGAATGTTACATCTTTATCAAACAAATGAATGCTTATAAATAAATGCATGGACTGATGGGTAAAATAAAAGTCTAAGAGTGATGTCTCGAATGGGAATAAGATGATCAGTGTGTCCTCCATACGTCAAAGTGGAGTGAGGAGACACTCACTGAAAACATCAGTCACTTCTCCAGCATAAAATTTTGATCAATTCTCATGCCCATGACAAACTGAGCATGAGTTGTACTTTAGTATTCTCAAGACTAGAAAGACTAAAGAAAACTTTTTTAAACATCAAATGTCAGAGACCTTCTAACCTTTGCCATGTTTTCCATGAAATGTTTGTGAACTGGATTAATGCCATCATCGTCCTTCCCATCAACCTGCAGAAAGGACTCTGTCACCCCTTCACCTCTCTTTTGACCCAGGCAATCACCCTGAGATATTTCAGTGTCACAAGATCTCTGGAGCCATCCAAGATTTCACCTTCCACTTGACATGTCTTTACACGAGTAACAGAAAGATGCCAAGCCAAGCTGACAGTCAGCATGCATACGCCGGGATACTCTTTGACCACAAGAAACTTGAGCATTCACTAACACTCATATGTAACCTACTAATTAAAATTACATCCCATTACCAACAAAACAACAATCATTAGCCAAAACTCAAAGACGGATAGATGATGAATGGATGGAAGGATGGACGGACAGATGGATAGGTAGATAGATAGATAGATAGATAGATAGATAGATAGATAGATAGATAGATAGATAGATAGATAGATAGATAGATAGATAGATAGATAGATAGATAGATAGATAGATAGATAGATAGATAATTATAATGAAAGTTATAATGTCAGACAGACAGACAAGCAGACAGATAGATGATGGATGGATGAAAGGATGGACGGACAGATGGATAGGTAGGTAGGTAGGTAGATAGATAGATAGATAGATAGATAGATAGATAGATAGATAGATAGATAGATAGATAGATAGATAGATAGATAGATAGATAGATAGGTAGGTAGGTAGGTAGGTAGGTAGGTAGACAGACAGACAGACAGACAGACAGACAGACAGACAGACAGACAGACAGATAGACAGATAGACAGATAGATAGATAGATAGATTATTATAATGAAAATTATTAAAATTATAAGTGAACCTCGAGGAACATACAGCTCTGGAGAAAATTAAGAGACCACTTAACATTGATTTCTCAGTGGTCTCTTAATTTTTTTCCAGAGCTGTATTTTAAAAAAATCCATTTCATGACCATTTAAACACCCATTGAACATTAACACTTTTCACTATTAATATTATTATTATTATTATTATTATTATAGTTGCATTCATGCTGTGCCTTGGCAGGAGCATTCACACTCCCACCATGTTCATTCACTAAGGTTTGTTGAAATGAACACAAGGATGACTCGTGTGTTGGCTGCAACATTGTACGATGAATTTACAATCCCCATGCGTCAGAGGCTCTTTCCTGCATGTCCTTAAGAAAATTACTGCATCAGAACCAAAGCATTACTCAGACTCATCCATGCTGCATCACGTAGACAATACCGGGAAACAAGAGCCTGGATTCCGGCGAATTGAGCAAAGAAATGAGAAGCAGCTATTCTTACAACACAAAGGCTGGCTGTCTGGTCTGGTCCTTAACTGAGCAAAACTGCCATTGCTTTAAAATACAAAACCATCCAGAAATCTTCAAAGGCAAGCCTTCACGCTGATTGAATATAAATGTTGTCATTGCTTTGTTCACACAGCGGTTACTGTATGTTTTTAATGCTATTATATGATCGCATGGTGCCTTTCATGAAATGACAGCCTAAGACCTGTATGAAGCATTCACTGGCTAAGTTGCATTGTGATCTCACAGACAGATAACATACACAAAAGTACTTTAGAGTTCCATTTAGGGACAAAAACAAAACAAAACAAAACAACTCACTTCTTGCATGGAGAATTGAATTATATTTAGTGGGATAGATGGATGGATGGATGTGGACGGACGGACAGATGGATAGATGATGAATGAATGGATGGATGATGGATGGCAGATGGATGTCAGATGGATGGATGGATGTGGATGGACGGACAGACAGATGGATAGATGATAGATGATGGATGGCGGACGGATGGACGGACGGACAGACAGACAGACGGATAGATGATAGATGATGGATGGCGGACGGATGGACGGACGGACAGATAGACAGAGGGATGGATGGGTGGATGGCTGGCAGATGGAAGGACGGACGGACGGACAGACAGACGGATAGATGATGAATGAATGGATGGATGATGGATGGCAGACGGATGGACGGACAGACAGACAGATTGATAGATGATGGATGGCGGATGGATGGACGGACGGACGGACAGACAGACGGATAGATGACAGATGATGGATGGATGGATGGATGGCGGACAGAATGGATGGACAGACAGACGGATGGATAGATGATAGATGATGGATGGCGGACGGATGGACGGACGGACAGACGGATAGATGGATGGATGGATGGATGGATGGTGGACCGATGGACGGACGGACTGCTCAAAAATGAATGGAAATAAGTTTTTTTTCTTTTTTGAGGTAAAAGTATAGCCTTTGAATGGAACTCAAATAGGGGTTCATGACATGCCATGAGAGATGGCCCAATTAGCTGTTGTTTAAGCGGAGTAATACCGTTTGTTTGTTAGAATACTTATTCAAGCCGGCCAACTGATATTTTCCCACTAATGACCATTTGTACCACCATCTCCTGGACTTCCTTGACCTCCGAGGTTATATGAACTTGTTAATGGGGTGTTGCCATTAGCAACAAAAGCCGAAAAAAGGCATGCTGTAATGAGGATGATCAAATTCTGAAATGTGTTAAGATATTGCATAACCATAACCATCTGACCCATGCACAATTTAATGGCTGTGGAGATAGTTTGATCTTCCCCCAGCTTCAAATTATTCTTATTTTTAAGTAAAAAATAAGGTTTAGATTAAACGGATGATTCACACCATTAAAAAACAGAATGATTTCGATTTTTAGGTTCAAATCAATAATTGTTAAACAAATTTATTGCAAACATATTTAGAATACAGCTTTGTTGTGTAGTGATCAGTAGGACACTATTGCTCTTAGACAGCTTCAACATATCGTGTTTATGGAGATTAGGCAAACCTCATCACTTCATTCTACAGGTGTTTCCACGGCAACCATCAAGTCAACTCTCACAGGGCTTGCCTTCTAGTGTCGGAAATTGATTAAGACACCCATCACATCTCCTTTACGCTATGGTGACAGCACAAGGTGAAAATATTCACTCAAAAAACGGTAGAAAATTGGAGAAGAGAAGCAAGACGATGTTGACAGAACTGGGGCTAGCTAGGGCCCACTGATCGGACCGGCATATCAACAGTAAATCGCCTTGGAGGGGTCCTATCTTTTTACTCACTCTCTCTTTTCTCTCCCTCCTCCAGGCATAAAATTGTGTTAATGCTTCACTAACACATGTCAGCCAAACGAATTGCTGCCCTGATAAAGACGTGAGCGGACAGTAAGGCTGTAAGGAGAAAACAAATGCGGGGCCAAAACAAAAGCAAGTGCTCTTGACATTGGTCGCCTTTCACAGCCCGGCAACAGCCAACATGACAGGGGTGGAATCTGAAGGGTTTGGGTCTACGGTCTTCAATCACATTAATTAAAATGGAGGATCCTTCACCTTGTCAATCTAATCAGCTTGTTGAAATCACTGTACTAGACTGCAAATACATGATGGCTGAGACTGAATTCAATCTAAGGCTTAGCGATATTTCATGGGTGTTATCCTGTGTTACATGGCTCTTACAACAATGGCTGGAGATTCTAATAAATTTGCTCTAGAACATTGCATTTACATGCATTGTATAATAGGACCTCTTTTAATTCACTGATAACACAAGGCTGTTATCAGCAACAGCGGTGTCAGAAAATGGCTTTGATACTGAGCTCTTAAAGCGATAGTTCAGCCAAAAAAAATATTCTTCATTCTTATGTCATTTCAAAGCCGTATGACTTTCTTTCTTCTGTGGAACACAAAAGGAACATTTTGGGTAATATTGTGATTAAAAAATTTAAGGACTGGGGCTGTTAAGCTGCAAAATGACTAAAGAAATGTAGAACTGCGTACAATATACTATATAATATAATACCTTTTGTGAAGAAGAACATCATTATTCACTGAAAATCTTGACATATTATTCACTAACAAATGTTGACATCTAGCTCTATTTGTTTGAGAGAGAAGTACTTATGAATCATTATTTTGGGTCTTTTAAATGAATTGTTTAATTCTGTTCAGAACACTGATCTCAATGATACATTCACAAATCAGACTGATCTCAGTTCTCAGTTCTCAGGTTCAATCCAGTGACACAATGACAGATTCATTCACAATATTTGTACTCACTGAAGATGACGATTATGAACTAAAATGACTTTGAAAACACAACGCTACACATAGCTAGAATATGCCAAAAGTATACAAAAGTATACTTTAATGGTGTCACACTCCTGTCGAGAAATAAGGAATACAAACAACTATAAAAATAAGAGTCCAAGTCTGTGACAGTAGTCCCCCCTCCCGGAAGCACCAGAAGTCCCTCACTCCGTAACTGAACATCCAACTGTGGAGGAAGGGGGGAGGGGTGTTGGAGGTGGGCATGGAGCTGGTGATAGACAAGGACCAAGAGGAGTCGGTGGAAACAGACACCATGGTGGAGCCTTGGCTGAAAGGCTTGGTGGAACCTGGGGACTGACAGACGGAGGCAGAACCAGGGTGCGCAGAGCATCCGGAGCAGAGAGGCCGACGGACCAGGGCGACATCCACGGCCCGGAAGTTCAAGGTGGAGCCGCTGGCTCACAGGAGTGAGGCAGAGACGGGGACTTGGCTGATGTTTAAATCCTTAGGTTTTATGGGTAAAAAAGTCCTCTCTTTGTAGGTCACAATATTCAATATGTCATTTCACACCTGTGTGGCAGAGGAAGAAATTAAACAGTTTCTTTGAAACAAGATAGATAGATAGATAGATTTAATTTCATGACCCTTTAAACACTCATTGAACATTAAACATTAACACTTATAAATAAAGAACCATAATTTACAGCAGTCTCCTTTTGCAAACACACACGTTGTGTTTTCATGTTTTATGGGGACTTTCCATAGACATAATGATTTTTATACTATACAAACTGTATATTCTATCCCCTAAACCTAAACCTATCCATCACTGAAAACCTTCTGCATTTTTACATTTTCAAAAAACATAATTTTGTCTGATTTATAAGCTGTTTTCCTCATGGCGACCAAAAAAATGTCCCCACATGGACAAGGAATTTGAATATTGCCATCTTGGTGGGGAGATTTTTTTGTCATATATTCCCTGTGTTTGTGGACTTTTATGTTATTTCCTGTCGTGTGTTTTGCTTTGTAGTTCTTTGTAGTTTTTCATGTTGATTGTTGATTGATTGTTTAGCTTGTCTCTTCTGTGTGTATATATAGTGCTTGTGTTTCACTTGTGTTTTATCAGTCGTTGAACAAATGTATGTATGTGGTAGTATGAGTTTCCAGTGTTTCTGCGTATTGTCATTAAACGTTGCTTCATTTAGATCCACTTCTCTGCCTGCTCATTTCACACCATTCATGACAATTTTATCCTCATAATGACAGAACTACCGATCAAATTATGGATCTAGCAGGAAGTCTCTAGGACCCCGTGAGTGTTCTTTGCTCTATTTTTCAAGACGGTCAGCCCATTGAAAAATATGTAGCAGAGTTTCTGGATTATTGTCATCTCGTCGGCCTCAGCGCTCTCTAGTTCGCCGACTGCTACGCACTTAATCCAGTCTCTCTCTATGCTCTCTAGTTTCCCGGCTGCAGCGCCGCCTGACTCTGAGGGAGATTCTTTGTTTTCTGTTCTCCCAGTGATAGCTACCGCCATTTTGTGTGTTTGGGCGGCACACACCTCGTCAGTTTCTCCTGAGGCAGCGGCGACACTCTTTTCTGAACTCTCCGTGTCCCTAGATGCTTCAATTATGGCGGCTACTGTAGTCTCCGAACTTTCGGTGTTTTCTGATGCTAATGTTGCAGCTGCGGAGGCCCCTTCTGAACTCTTTATGTCCCCAGACGGCTTGGTTATGGCTACAGAGGCCATTTCTGAACTCTTTGTGTCCCCTGATGGCTCTGTTTTGACTACCAAGGCCGTTTTTGAACTCTCTGAGTCATCTGACTGTAGTGTCTGCCCTGATGCAACCAGGGAGGTCGTCCCCAAGTTTCCTGTTTGCCTGGATTTGTCCATGGAGGCCAAAACAGAACTTTCTGCCTGTTCAGACACTGCACCAGAGGCCAACCATAATCTTTCTGTGCTCTCTGTTCCGCTAGTCCCCATCCAGAGTCCAGAGGGGACATCCGTCCCAGTCCTTAGTCCTGCGAGGGCTCCAGCCCCTGACCAGAGTCCAGCAAGGGCTCCGTCCCCTTTCCCGAGTCCATCGAGGACTCCGTCCCCTGTCCCGAGTCCATCGAGGACTCCGTCCCCTGTCCCGAGTCCAGCGAGGACTCCATCTCCTGTCCCGAGTTCAGAGAGGATTCCAGCCCATGAGCTTGCTACAGAGTTAGTACCTCCTCCCAAGAAAATTTTTTGGGGGGGCTACCCATCCATGGGTCCAGCCGCCCTGGCCTCCTGAACGGTCAGCACCTCCATGGTCCCCTGAGCTGCCTGCGCCGCCATGGTCCCCTGAGCAGCCTGCTCCGCCCTGGCCACCTGCTCAGCCTGCTCCACCCTGGCCACCTGCTCAGCTTGCTTCGCCCTGGTTCCCTGCTCTGCCTCTGTCCCTGGCCCTCTGCCTTTCCACGGACCTGGCCCTCCATCCCTCCCCCTGTTCCGCCTCCACTTCATCTCCCACCTGGACTGTTTCTTGTGAGCGTCTAGAAGTCGCTCTTAAGTGGGGGGGTGGGGGTGGGGGGGCTCTGTCATATTCCCTGTGTTTGTGGACTTATGTTATTTCCTGTCGTGTGTTTTTCTTTGTATTTCTTTGTAGTTTTTCATGTTGATTAGCTCCACAGGTGTTTCCCATTCACCTCACTCCCTCATTATCTTGTTTAGCTTGTCTCTTCTGTGTGTATATATAGTGCTTGTGTTTCACTCGTGTTTTATCAGCCGTTGAATGAATGTATGTATGTGGTAGTATGAGTTCCCAGTGTTTCTGCGTATTGTCATTACACGTTCCTGCACTTAGATCCACTTCTCTGCCTGCTCATTTCACACCGTTCATGACAATTTTATCCTCATAATGTAGGGTTTACCAGGACACACACACACACACACACAAACTGATGTGGTTTACTCTCCATAGGTGTAATGGTTTTTATACTGTACAAACTGTATATTATACACTAACCCTACCCATCACAGAAATCTATCTGCATTTTTTTTAGATAAGAAAAAGCCATTTGGGAACACAGAAAGTGTCCTCATAAACCACCTTTACGTTGTAATACCAATGTCATTATACACGTTTGTGCCCTCATAAACCACATATGCCAGATCACAGACAAACACACACACACACACACACACACACACACCATTGAAAGAGAGCGCTCAGTTCATCTCTTTACTAGACTGCATCTACAGATTATGAATCACTGAATGAGTACTGCTGAAGATCTGTAGCCAGTCCAGGATCTTGCAAGGCCGAGAAGCTATCCACCATCATCAGAACATCTGCAGCGAATGCCAAAGAAGGTGAGTCAAACCATCTGTCCCAGAGACAGCTGACCTCCCTGACTCAATGGATTGGGCCCTTACAGATCAAAGTAGGGAGATACATCAAAAAAGAAAAAAAAAAAATCACCCATTCTTACTCCCTTCTGAAGGTTCATTGCCATTTCATTTTTTTTTCTTTCCAAATGCTGACTGATCAGTGCAGTAGACTAAAAGCTTCACTAAACTGTCTGCTCTGAAACTGAGCTCTTGAGTCAACACTAATAGAGTGACACGCAGGTCATCATAGCTGTTCATGTGTCTGCTTTCATTCCTTCACTGTGGCAGAAACAGTCTCCATGTACATGAATGAAAAGAGGCAAAATATTATAAGGATCAAAACTATCCTAACAAAATTTGAACATAGAAAGTTAAAGTTATATAAAAGATTGTAGATTGTATTATGGAATGACTGCCAACAACAACAACAACAAAAAAGCAATGTATAAATTATAAGCCTACTGAAAGTGACAATTTCACATGGAGGATTGAGGAATTCACTGACTCAGCTCTGGAAATACAGTTGGTACTAATAATCACTATATATAAATCAGGGCATATGCATGTGCATAACCTGCATACCCAGGTTTGCTACGTAACCTATTTATTTCTGTCCTGAAATGGATAAACGCAGTGCAGCGCACCATGGGAACTTTCCTAGCCCTCCATCTTCCCCAGCACCACCTGCCTAAATCTCTTGTGTGGTTCTCCCTTCTTTCCTTGCAGCAGTTCGCATTCTATTCACTGTATGTATGTGCATGTTTCAGCAGTAGCCTTCACTCATACAGCAGCAGCGTAGCAGATCCAGTCAGCAAAGAATAACCCTATGTTTATTCCATTCTTATCAATAAATGCTGTTTAAATCTATTCTGAGAGTTGTCACGATTGAAAGTACGTATATACTGTATATATACAGTACATGTTTTTAAATTGTACTTATATTTAAATTAAAAAAAAAAAAAAAATGCCTGCATTTAATTACATCTGTAATTAATCCACCCTTAAACCTAACCATACCACCAAACCTGTCACCCGTATCCCACCTCAGTAGCAGCAAAAGTTTTTTGCAATACAATATGAACACAATAAGTACATTGTACTTATTTTTTGATGTAAGTAGTAGTTAAAAAGACACCTAATATAAAGTGTGACCAAAAAGTCTAAAAATGCATTTAAGATTAAATAGCATCAGCTTTGTTATTGGGTCTTCCATTCTACCATGCTCCTTAGCTGTAAACAGAGGTGTAAAAGTATGTTGAGCTGGATCACAGCCTCACGCTCACATCATTATAATGGAGCAGGACCAAATTTGCATCACAATTGCCACTAGCAAAATTTCTCACCTCCAGCTCTAGCATGGTTGCACTGACACACAGTCACAGCTAAATGCAGCCGCATAGAAGAATAGTTCTGCTTCATAAAAGAGTAGAGTCTAAAGCTTTTCTCTTGCAGCTGAATTTGCACAGCTTTATTTCAGAGGCTTAAATTAATAGTTTCTATACCATCTAGGCATTACTTTGTTACTTTGTGAAACACAAAAAGAGAAAATGTGAGGACTTTTTCCATGCTCTTTTATGTAAAATCACAATGAAAAGGGACTGAAGGTTTCAATCTTCAAAAAAAAAAAAAAAAAAAAACACAAAAAAATATTATATCATAAATATCATAAAACATAAATATCATAAAAGCATTTCATATAGTCCATTTATTTGATTAAAATTATTATTATTATTATTATTATTATTATTATTATTATTATTTTACAATACCGGTATTTATTATTTACAAATGGCAATACCTTATGAAAAAGAGGTGTGCTTAATTGTATTAAATGTGTAGCCTACTTGTAGTGTACGTCATAACTTAAAATTACAAGTAAAAATGTACTGCAAATAATAATAAAATGAAAGACAAATATATGTACTTAAAGAGAATACATTTCCATGACTTTTTTAACACACTTAAGTAAACTTTTAAAAATTGCACTTTTTAGTAAAATCATTTAGAAATATTTTATTATGCTTTAAAAAAAAATACTTATTTTGATGTGTTGATTAACATTCTAAAGTACATGTAAATTATTTTATAATTTTAACTGTAATGTGTAATTTTGGTATTAAATATTTTGATTTAAATAAAAATTTTTAATTAATTTTACTAAATTGCAACTTCATCATTACAAATGCATTATCACAAATATATTTAAATAAATGACATATATGTTTCAAGTAGAACTTACGTTAAAGTATATTTTAGTTTACCATGAATGCTTGTCAGAACACTAGACTATACACTTCAACTATTCTATATAAAAACAACAGAAGTATGAAATTACATATAATATTTTAAACTCCTACTTAATTCAGTCAAAAAGGCACCAAGTTCAACTAATATTGCATTTAATATACATTTCAACTGTAATACATTTCATTTCATTGTAAATAATATGAAATTAACTGTCCGAAAAAAACATTACATTCAGAAACTACGTAAGAATAGTTTAAAGTATTTTCATAATAATTACTCTTTTTAAAGGGGTCGTGAATTGAGAAATCAACTTTTCTTTGAGCTTTTGATATATAAAAGGTCATCGTAATAGAATATCCTAGAATAGAATATCCTGTAAGTTTCGGAGCTGAAAACTTTCTTGTTAGTCAAATAAAAGCTTTTATTGACAGCTGGCTCATCAAACGAGGGATCTGCGAATTTGCTTCCCTGTGACGTCAGAGAGCAGCGAAACGCCACCTCAACAGATGAAGACGAACGCCTAATTATGTAGCCCCACCCACCGACTCGCGCATGACATGTTATAGATAAATAACATAGGCCTACGTGTGTAGTGCCTGGTTGTGGAAGAACACAGTTGCTGCATAAGCTTCCTTCAGGTTCCAATATTAGGAATGCGGTTGAACTTTATTTTTAATGAAGTTCCAGCTCACCTTGGTAAGACATTGCGCGTGTTTGCCACAGATTCGTTTGTAAACAAGAGACTGGATTTGCAGACAGAATGAGATAAAAAAAACGATGCTGTGCCTTCTATATTGGATCCAACAGGAATAGTGCAACACACTTATGTGAGTAAAAAATGTTTTTTATATGTGATAGTATTGCATTGTTACAGATCATTTGATACCTACTGATTATGTGTATGTGTCTAACTAAACATAATTAACGATAACTTACCACGCTGTCACAGGCTGGAGTATCCTTTGTATTTGAGGTGTTGTTGGTTCATTGTCCTGCGATTCGGGATCAGACACTGGGGCTAATGTGTTTTCCAGTCAGGCTACCAAAATGTATCACCGGCCTGCCCAACAGGCTATCTTAAATAGTGAAATAACATTCCTTTCTTCATGTGCGTTGTTCACTCTCTTGACTTGTTATTTGAAGGAAAAATACAATCGCGAAAGTTTTGATCATGTTGTCTGCAGTGAAGTTTTGCTGATGCACGTACTTGGCTTGTATATGTGTGTGTGTGTGTCTGTGTGTGTGTGTGTGTGTTAGTGATGCACGGTTCACGGTTATATCCACCGATCGGGCGGGCCAAGTTATAAAAAATAACATTCCAATTAATTGCGGGTGGATGAGAGATAAATCGTTGTGTTTGTTTGATAACAACATTTGGCGAGCCCTGTGGGCGCATCATTCCGGTTGCCATTTTTCCACACGTTTTCAAAACAATTCCCATGTACTGATGGGGGAGTCAAAGCTCATTATAATATGAAAAACTGTTATCCAATCATAGCAGTGGGCTTTTACTTCCAAGTCTTCAATGCGGCTTGCTCATAAAAACCGAGCGTTCCATGAGAGAGGCTCAAAACCAGGGTAGAAAATAGCCTATTACTTATTCATTATGATGTTTTTGAATGTAAAAACCATGTGAACGTCATAAGTTGACTTCAGACAACAGTATAAAAATTTTTTAAAAGCCAGTTCATGACCCCTTTAAAAGTATGCAAATGTGTACTTCTTTTTTACAAGGGTAGGCAAGAGACAAGACTATGAACACTAAACTAGTGCTGTGCAGACAATACTGTGTGTGAGAAAAATCCAATGTCTCTATTCACATTTAAACAAATGATTTATATCTAAGAGCCAGAAACTGCCATTCTAACTTATTGTAACATTACCATTTGACTCCTGTACTAAACGACATTAAAGACTTCCTTATGTAATGTTAGTGGACCTAAATAAACCCAATCCTGCTCCCAGGGACAAAATCATTACAAAATATAGATGATAGTCCATATTCCAGATACCACAGTTACTTTCATTTGAGCAGCTGAAAAAATAAAATCACACTTATTTTCTGTCCAGGAGGTAAGTCTGTCATGTACAAAGAGTTTGGTGGATGCATTAAGGAGCTAGGCAGGCATTGCAGACATGGAACTGTATTATCGACTGAAATAATAGGTACTTGAGATACTGTACTTGTCATTTAGCAGAAACTAAAGTAAGGCCAAAATTAAATATCTACTTCAGTTAGGAACTGAAGAAAGTATTTAATAGTGGCCTTACTTTAGTAGAGTATTTTCTTTTCTTTGATCACATTCAGGTGTTAAGTGAAGTTTACTTGCTTATATGTTTGTGTCTGTGTGTGTGTGTGTGTATACTGTATGGGGTGTAATGGTACACAAAAGTCACGGATTGGTACATACCTCGGTTTTGAGGTCACGGTTCGATACAAGTTCGGTAGAAAAGGAAAAAGCAGCAAATCCCCAATGCTAGGTTTCTTTTCATTTAATTTGAACAGACAATAATTCAAATTACAGTTTGTTCCACCCAGCGGCATTTAGTCCCCCCTGAGGTAGTTGGTAGCCTACAGTACAGTCCCACATGGGACCATCCATCCTTCCCTCAATACGGTGCAGTCGTCCTGTCCCCTTTGCAGAAAAGCATCCCCAAAGAATGATGTTTCCACCTCCATGCTTCACGGTTGGGATGGTGTTCTTGGGGTTGTACTCATCCTTCTTCTTCCTCCAAACACGGCGAGTGGAGTTTAGACCAAAAAGCTCTATTTTTCAGCATGGGTCAGCATGGGCACCTTGACTGGTCTGCGGCTATGCAGCCCCATACACAACAAACTGCGATGCACTGTGTATTCTGACACCTTTCTATCAGAACCAGCATTAACTTCTTGAGCAATTTAAGCTACAGTAGCTTGTCTGTTTGATCAGACCACACGGGCCAGCCTTCGCTCCCTACGTGCATCAATGAGCCTTGGCCGCCCATGACCCTGTCGCCGGTTCACCATTGTTCTTTCCTTGGACCACTTTTGATAGATACTGACCACTGCAGACCGGGAACACCCCACAAGAGCTGCAGTTTTGGAGATGCTCTGACCCAGTCGTCTAGCCATCACAATTTGGCCCTTGTCAAACTCACTGTTATATGCATTTCCTTGAATTTTGTAAAACTGACTGTTATATACATTTTTAATTCATAAGAATTTTAAATCATAATTGGAATTTGAAATTGAAAATTTAAAGGTGTTCTCACTTTAACCTTATAAAAGTGTTTGAATGAGCTTATTCTCAGCATGTTGTGCACATGACACTATTACTTAACCACACACACTACAGGGAATCAATTTTGCTATTTACTGTAATGCCGTAACATCCCCCTTGAAATATTTAAGCTCATAAAGCACAGGATGACACCATTCAGTCAAAGCAGCAAGAAATCAAATTGCCCCACAAAATCAAAAGGCAAGAATAGCGAGTGAAGTTGTATCAAACCTCCGCGTGCATGAGTTTGTCGAGTTACAAGGCGTATGAAACACGGTTTATATATCCATGTCATACTATAGATTAAGCAAGTAAGTACATAGGAAAGAAAAAGCAGAAAAGACGCAGGGAACGGACTGACAGAAAGATGTTGAATGACACTAGGGCATGGAAGCGTGCAGGGAACAGGTCTCTGATGATTGCAGCAGGTTCTCAAGGTTCTTCCTCTCCACTCTCTTTTGTGAATAAACGCAAGCTGCTTTGCACACCAACAATCATGACAACCCGAGTGTTATCACAAATGTGTGTATTGGTCTGTGTTTGTGGGTATGTGTGTGTATGGGAATGCATTTGAGTGACTGCAAGGGAGAGAGAAAGCAGGATATAATTTCACACCCTGTGCCTCAATAACAGGCCATCAGGACGCCCATTGATAGACACAGAGCATCTTTAATTCTGCCAGTCCTGTTCACACAAGTCTGAGCCCGCGGCTATCCTATAAATTACAGATATCTTCAAGATTCAACCCAAATTCCCCCTTTGGCTCAGACTTTTCTTTTTCTAGAATATGAAAGTGTTAAACATCCTTGCAGATACAGTACTTGAACACTTTAATGTATTCGGTCGCACTTTATTATTACAGGCCTGTTCTGCATCTACATACTATGTACTTATCATAGTAATTATAAAAACTGGGTAATAACTTGGTACTAACCCTGACCCTACCCCTAAATCTAACCTTAACCCATGTAGTTAATTTATATCACCCACTACTTTCCTAGGGAAGTACGTGGTAAAATAAGTGCATGAATTCTCTCAGACTAATGTACACAATATTTTTATGGTATAACACTTTACAATAATGTTCCATTTGTTAACATAATTTAACTACATTAGTTAACATGAACTTACAATAAATGAATGAAAAAATGCTTCTAAAACATTTATTAATCTGAGTTAAATGTTAATTACATTTACAAATACATTAATAAAAAAGTTGCATCTGTTAATACTGAGATAACATGAACTAGCAATGAAAGTTGTATTTTTATTAACTAACATTAACACAGATTAATAAATACTGTAACATTGCTGTGTATTGCTCATTGTTAGTTAATATTAGTTAATGCATTAACTAACGTTAACAAATGGAACGTTGTTGTAGTGTTATCGTTCTCATTATTTGTCCAAATTAAACATTCACATACCATATAAAGGTAAAATTGGCATGACAAACTAGTATCATTTCATAAGTGAAAAATGCAAAGAAACCAAAAATAATTCCATTGTCATACAGTACATGGCTGAAATGGAATATATTTATGGACAGTAAATAGTCTCAATTCACCAGCTATTGGCCATTTAAGTTCATTTAAGTTTCATTTAGACGCTGTTTGTGTGAAGTCTGGCAGCCTTCACTGGAATTTCTGCTGATTGTGATATTCATATATTTCTTTTAAATTGTAAAACAGCAGCATATGGTAGAGGGAAATACTGATATTTCAATTAAGAACTATGAAAGAAACCCTCGTTTTTGCAGTTTTGTGAAAATATCCTCATGTACAAATCTAGCAACTTCTTAATGCATTTCAGCCTTTGAAATTTTCTCATTTCCCCTCAGCTCTGAATCTTTCACACAGACAGAAAAAGTAATTTAATCCCTTCTCATCATTTATATTGTGCTTTCGCTGTTCTACATAATCTCTCCTTGGGTAATGTCTGAATATAATGGCTCAGATTAATCTTGTTTACACTTAAAGACAAATGCCTGTTTCTGTTGTGCATGAAACAATAGTGACAAAAATACATACAAAAGCAAAAAAGCTCTATATCCTCAGGTGAGATGTTGTTTCAATAAGCTTGCATGATTGACAGTTTGCAGCTCATTGTACAAGTTCTATAAATGGCGCATATGAATATTTTCTTAAAAATGCATGTAAAAAAGCATTTGTTTCTTCTTTACAAAGAGCACAATCACTTTTTATATCTCAAAAGCAGTACTTTTGAACATAATATTTTACAATTCACAGAAGCAGTGGAACACAGACAATGTGAGGGCACAGTGATTTAAAAAATAATATAATTTCTAAAAAGAATGTTATAATTCAACAACAACCTGTAAAAACTGGTTTCTGTAATGCACTTATTTTCCTGTCAGAGGAAATGAACAACAGGTCTTCGGTCCAAACAAATTCTGCTGTAGCCCTATTGAGATTATTTTAAATATACATCTAGTTCAGTCATGAAACTCTAGAGGGCGCAGGCTGAGAGGTCCTTTACATGCAAACTGCAAGCAATCACATTATTATAATATGGCACAAGCTGATTGGCCTCTGCTGATCCTGCAGCCAATGAGATTGCTTGCTAAACATTTAAATAGTCTGGTTCATTGTTTGCTGTAGGCTAGTCCTGCAGCGCGCTATCAGAGTTACTCTGAACCACTCCACCTCCCCCAGCTCCACCTGCCTAGATCTGCTACGGGATTTATTTGTGTCTATTAATGCAGAAGCAGCATATCTTACATGCTCACAGCAGCATGTCTGTGTATCTGTTAGCCATGGGCGTAAATTTCATCTAACGGTTGGGGGGGACAATAAACATAAAATTTCTCAAGGGCAATTTTTGAAGGGGACACAAATAATACAGCCAAAATTGTACTTGTAAGGATATGTGTGGCGTTTTGGTGCACTGAAAAATGATCTTATGTCCGTTTTTCTTTTCTCTGTCATTTTATCTGGCCAACAACACAAAGCAATAGTTGTTTAAATATGAGTTATGCATCCTGATTATGTATTAAAGGGGACATGTTGCTTTTTATTATTATTATTATTATTATTAATTATATGTTCCTTGTGGTTCACTTAAGATGTTCATAAAGGTGAAAAGGTGTCAAAAGGTGTCAGCCTTTAAGTGACTGAACGCCAGTGGGTGCGGCCTATGGTGCGACGATGTAATATTTTGATGAATTTTTTGCTCTAGAAGCAGTTGTATGCAAATTTGCCTGGTGACATCACATCACAAACCCAACAACATCCAAACAAGCCCTTTTTGAAGCTTAATTACATAAATGTTGTTTTTTTTTTTGTTTTTTTTTTTGTAAAAAGGACGTTTTAAAGGGGACCTATTATGCAAAATTCACGTTTATAAGGAATTTACACAAAAATGTGTGTCCGCAGTGTGTGAGAACAACTAGCCTATCCTTGCTGTAGCAGCTGGAGTTGTACAATATCTGCGCCAAAGAGGCATAACAAGTGTTGTGTCTTTTCACCTTTATTGCAATACAGTACGTAACACAAATGCAATAGCATGTCATAAAAGCAAGATGACAACATTCTTTTTGAGTCTCTCCATCGGGGCTTTTGCACCGGGTAGTTCTAGGAACTAACCACCAGGGTGGTTCCCTGAGAACTAAAAGTTCCCCTAGGAACATTTTCCTGGTTGCATTCGCACTGCCAGTAGGAACTCTGAAGTGACGTAAGCCGCGCTTGTTGTTGTCACTTTTATTTTGACGGCGCTGCAGACCTTTATTTTGCCTGAGCACAGCTCTCACATTCTCCGTCTTCATTACTTTATGATCTGTTTAACAGTCCTGTCTAATACATTATTAGATAGAACTGTTATACAAAGAAAGTAGGCAGTATATGAAAAAGTATTAGCGTTTGCCATGTGGTTGACGTCCAATGTCGCTAGCTTAGCAGAAATACATAATCATGTTTCGCTTAGTCCCCTCAAAGTTTTTTGGACTTTCTCTTTAGCGTAAAGGTTGAGAGGTCCATCTATCACTGTTTTCCATGTTTGTACAAGTTAGTTCGTGGAGTAAATATATAGACTATAATCTGTGTATGTAGACGGATTTTTTAAAAATGGCGGGTGCTGGTGTTTCACGTGCATTTGGCCAATCAGCATACACTTACATCACTGGTAGATCCTATTGTGCCAGTCAGTATACACTTATGTCACTGGTAGTTCCTATTGTGCTGGGTTAGACCATACTCTGAAGTAGGAGCTAAATTAGTTCCACCAAAAGGAGTTCCTAGAACTAAAATCGTTCCTAGTTCCTGCGGTGCAAACACGCCAAAATCCAGGTACTTCCGCCAATAGTTCTATAGGAACTGTAAAAAGCCCCTATTGTCTGAAAGCCCCTATTGTCTGACTCCGGTTCGAACAAATAAGGCTGAACAGTTTCTGACATTTTCAGTGCGTGAGATTGTCCTGTTTTGTTGTTGCTGGTATGCCGGAGCATGAGCTCTTGAAGATCCGCCCTCTTCTTGAAAGGGGGCTGGGAGCACCAGCTCATTTGTGTTTAAAGGTACACACACAAAAACATGGCCTGTTTTTGCTCACCCCCCAAAAATGGCCATTTTAACATCAAAAATAATCAAAAATTATGGGGTATTTTGAGCTAAAACTTCACATACGCACTCTGGGGACATCAGACTTATTTTACATCTTGTAAAAATGGGCTCAATAGGTCCCCTTTAAACTATGAAACTTGCAGGGTGTATTGGTACAAACACTTCAAGGAAAATCAAGGACATTTCAACACTGGCTTCTGATAAAGTCAGTGGGAATGGAAGGTGACTTTTTAAAGAAACCAAATGCAAGAATAAAGATATAGTGGCCCTTCACAATCTGTATGTCCTCACTGACAAGATGAATTCTGCCATTATGCTTGCTTTTTAAATGAAACCAAACCACTTACTTAAAGTTAAAACATTCATTTTAAATACTCGTTTTTAGATAACAGAAGACATTTTGTTTTGAAGACCTATGCAAATCAAATCTTTAAAAGATATAAAATGCATCCAAAAGATCTGATTGCAATGATTCTAAACAAATCTTATATTCAGTATCTAAAAAGTTATTTCAGTTGCAACTAAAAGTGATGTGTCATATGTCCAACTGCTGTAGGAGAAAAAGTACATTTTATAAAGGAAGTCAGGGATGCCAGTGGTTTGAGTGACTGCTGCACGGCATCGAAGAGGAATCATTTTCTAACAAGACATTTGGCGGTCAGATATTTTGTTGAAATTCAAATGACACTTGACACATCCCGGGCCAATAATTGTCAGTTTGTGGGCTAATAGCGTGGCTGAAAGTAATGGAATAACTAAAGGCAGACTTACAAGTCAACTGTGCACAGGAAATTAGTGCCGTATCCCTCCAGAAGGAGTGAGGAGACCGTTGAGGGCGGATGAGGGAGAATGACTCAGCCTTGTTACTCAGCATGCAGGTTATTTGCTGACACAAGACGCCAGTGGGAATTATACTCCTCACTACCTGGACCTTTCAAAAGCTTGAAATATTTATCTAGACAAGACATTCATTGTCAGATGTTACTGGTGTTTTTCTGTCACTGAGGGTTTAGAAACAGAAGACAAAAGACCAGGCTAATAAGGTCTGGATCATGTAAAATGCCCCATCAAAGACTCCTTTGTCTCTGAAGCGAAGTAGATTTGCATATGCCGAATGCTGGAATAAATCCGGCTTTAAAACTATTGTTTTTACTCTAAAACAGTGTAATTATTAGTTCAAAACTTTTTTGTAGTCCAAAAACACTGCAAAAGATAATCTTGATGAGCTGGTCAGCAGTTTTTAAAAAGAAAAAAGGCAAACATAAAAGTTGATTTCTAGCACATAATATCAAAGCACAACCCACCATAATTAGAAATAAAAAAGACGCATATCCAGTAAACACTGAATTTAAATGTGGGGGAGAGCATGGATAATTGTACTACTTTTTGGTTTTTGCTCATTTATTCTTTAAATGTTCTGCATAAAGCTGTGAAACATTTCAAACATCTATGAAATGTTCGAAAAAGCCCTTAAAGGTCAGAAAAAATATATATATGGCAGATAATACACAAAACATTCTTCAATCAATCATGTAGCACAGGCTTTATTTGCAACATTAGACCACATGTAAACACACAGCAAGCAAGATAATGATGTTTTATGGAAAACATATTTTTTAAATGAACTCGAAATCCCTAATAAACACTTTTAAAAGATCCAGTTTTAATGTTAGTAAAGTTTATGCACCAAATTAATTTAGCTGAATATTTGCTCATAATTTAGTTTATTTTAATGGAAATTTTCCACCCTTGCTCTGATCCTAACAGCTAAAAGAACCAGTTTTGCTTGTTTTTTTTGTTTTGTTTTTTTTTTGTGTCAATAACAGCCCCTTTCCAAAGCTTGCCTTACACTATGACAGGTTCACACAAAAAAATCTACACTGAAATCTGCCACAGAAACTGTTAAAAGTCAGACTAAAACCCCCAAATAAGGCATTTTTATTCAACCAAGTAAAAACAGGCTTTTTTTTGAAGGTGTAATTGTCATTATTTTGGGTTAAATTTCAGCTGTACAGACCTTAATGAGTACAGGATGAGTACATTTTGCATTAAGTTATTACCCATATTACCAATGTCCCTCTATAGCACCATTTGATGGTAAATGGTATTGTAATGAAAGTTTTTATTTTATTAATTCATTATGCAACCACAATACATTGTCTAAGAGCAATACGAAAAACCTAACATTTGCAAGCATTCTACAGTAAAAAAGCAGTTATCATCCATAACTGGTGTATAATCACATGGGTCTATATAACTATCATAAAAAACAAAACACACACTTTCTAATGTACCTTTCTCTCTGGGAACTACGAAGCCGCTGAACACTTAATGTAGAGTCACAGATGTGCCAAGCCTGTGTGAGCAATTTATTTTGAACATATGTCATGGAGATTTTTTGATTATGTGACATTTTCCTCATTGCTGCAGCCATGTATATTTTTAAGGCAGGAAATAGGGCCGTCTCGTTTCATTTGTTGCCTTTTTGATAGTGTGTAACGCTGTTTCCCTTGTGCTTGACTGGCCCCTGAACGATTCTCCCCCCCCGGCACCATGGGCCTTTATTAGAACTCTATCGGTGCTTTTAATGTGAAAATGCAATAAAGTCATTTCACGCCGCGTTGAGCAACCTCCACTTGTTATTGCGGGCCCTCTGTGTTATTGCAGGCCCTCTGTGACTTACTCGCAGGTTGGGGAGGGGGAAATCGCCTACTCTTTTCTCTTTCTGATGAGTCGCCCATCAGTGAGGTAAAACTAAGGTATTTTTGCACAATTAATATGAACCAAAAGAATAATCAGCTTAAACTTTACATTAACCTTAATGAGTAAATGTAGATTAATCGAGTGTTCTGAATGAACTGAGCCTCATAGCACTTGCATCTCTTTGTTTTTGATCCAAACCAGAGTTTGACCCTCCCATCACCTTGCAGGTCTTTTTTTCATATTGTACTTTTAGGTTCATACCACAGTAAGATTGTGTGATTATTATGAGTACCACTGTGAGTACTAGTGGCAGCTCTTTACCACTTTATCTAGGTTATGACTTGACGAGAAGTTTATTTGAATTATTTCCCTTCGTATTTACCAAAACTTTGCATGCACAGAAGGGTGCTTGCTTTGTCTGCCATGGCTGTACTGCAAGAGATGCAAAGACTGTGATGGCTTGTAGGAATTTTTTTTTGGAAACAAGCAGCTGTGAGAAATACATTGTGCTATAATAAGTGTGACAGGGAGCATGCAAAGTTATACAGTATCAATAGCTGTTCTGAAACTTGCTTTCATAATTGCTAACTGTACCAGAGTTCACATGAATTGACTAGACCACTTATTCTATAAAGCAGAAAAGACTTTAAAATATACATTTTAAAATAAAATAAAATTATAAATATAATAAATTATAAAAAATAACAATACTTATTTTCATAATATAATATAATATAATTTTCACGATCTCCAGTCTCCAGCACTACATTTCCCATCATCCCTCACGTTCCTCACCTGCCCTCAGTCAACCATTATCCACACCTGATTCCCATCTTCAATGTAATCACCACCATATACATTATATTGCCAAAAGTTTTGGGACGCCTGCCTTTACATGCACATGAACTTTAATGAGATCCCATTCTTAATCCATAGGGTTTAATATGGAGTTTTGCAGCCACCCTTTGCAGCTATAACAGCTTCAACTCTTCTGGGAAGGCTTTCCACAAGGTTTAGGAGTGTGTTTATGGGAATTTTTGACCATTCTTCTAGAAGCGCATTTGTGAGGTCAGGCACTGATGTTGGACGAGAAGGCCTGGCTCGCAGTCTCCGCTCTAATTCATCCCAAAGGTGTTCTATCAGGTTGAGGTCAGGACTCTGAGCAGGCCAGTCAAGTTCCTCCACACCAAACTCGCTCATCCATGTCCTTATGGGCCTTGCTTTGTGCACTGGTGCGCAGTCATGTTGGAACAGGAAGGGGCCATCCCCAAACTGTTCCCACAAAGTTGGGAGCATGAACTTGTCCAAAATGTCTTGGTATGCTGAAGCATTAAGAGTTCCTTTCACTGGAACTAAGGGGCCAAGCCCAACCCCTGAAAAACAACCCTACACCATAATCCCCCCTCCACCAAACTTTACACTTGGCACAATGCAGTCAGGCCAGTACTGTTCTCCTGGCAACCGCCAAACCCAGACTCGTCCATCGGATTGCCAGACAGAGAAGCATGATTCGTCACTCCAGAGAACATGTCTCCACTGCTCTAGAGTCCAGTGGCGGCGTGCTTTACACCACTGCATCCAACGCTTTGCATTGCACTTGGTGATGTAAGGCTTGGATGCAGCTGCTCGGCCATGGAATCCCATTCCATGACGCTCTCTACGCACTGTTCTTGAGCTAATCTGAAGGCCACACGAAGTTTGGAGGTCCGTAGCTATTGACTCTGCAGAAAGTTGGCGACTTCTGTGCACTGTGAGCCTCAGCATGCGCTGACCCCGCTCTGTGATTTTACGTGGCCTACCACTTCGTGGCTGAGTTGCTGTTGTTCCCAATTGCTTCCACTTTGTTATAATACCACTAACAGTTGACCGTGGAATATTTAGTAGTGAGGAAATTTCATGAATGGACTTATTGCACAGGTGGCAACCTATCACGGTACCATGCTTGAATTCACTGAGCTTCTGAGAGCGACCCATTTTTTCACAAATGTTTGTAGAAGCAGTCTGCATGGCTAGGTTCTTGATTTTATACACCTGTGGCCATGGAAGTGATTGGAACACCTGAATTCAATTATTTGGAAGGGTGTCCCAATACTTTTGGCAATATAGTTTATAAGCACACACCTCAGTTCAGTTGGTGTCTGGCCTTAAACTAGGAAACATACCCATTCCAGTGATCTCCTAGTGATTCCTGTTCTCCAGCGTCAATTCCAAGAAGTATATCCTTGTGTTTTCTCCTCGTGTTTCCAAGTCTGCCCTTGTTAATATCCACCTGCAATACTTACCTGTGGCTGTCTACTGAGGTGTGTGCTCCATCAGCCAGCTCTGCCATCTTCTCCTGGATCACCTATAAGATAGGACTGTTATTGTTACCATGGCACCTCAAATTATTATCCTTGAGTTACTTACCTATTCACTGTGTGTCTACAATAAAGTTGTTGTCTAGATTCACTTACTTCCTGCTCAGTGTGTATTGCCTGACAATATAATATACAATCCCTTACACTACCTTTCAAAATTTTGGGGTCGGAAAGAAGTCTCTTATGCTCACCAAAGCTGCATTTATTTAACCAAAAATACAGTAAAAACAGTATGGGAGAGGATTAGGGCCAAGCAATAATAAAAAATAAAAAAAAACATCTCGAGTTTAAAGTCATTATAATGCGAGATTACTCATGCTCATTGCATACTGATAGAGGACATAACAGAGTTAGATCACTTAGTCAAGCTATATTTTAGGCTTTCTTTCAATAACAAAGAAATACTATCAGCTTTAGCTAATTATAACCGAGTAGTAAGTAGCATACAAACTTTAAAGAGAATTTGCAAGCAGGTCTTTTTAGAAGAAAAGCATCAGTCTTCTGTGTCACATGATCCTTCAGAAATCATTCTAATGCTGATCTGGTGCAAATGAAACATTTCTTCGTATTATTTTCTTATTGAAAATGGAATTTATTCAAAACAAAAACATAATAAATGTCTTTACTGTCACTTTATTTCAAATGAATGCAGAACAAAAGTATTCATTTTTTTCTTTTAAATAATAATCTTACTTCCCCAAACATTTGCGGTTAATAAAACAAAATAATGTGTGCAAGTTGTATATCAGGTTGTGTGGATGAACAAGAAGACTCGAGACAGAGGCAGATTTCTGCTGCACTACTCTTTACTTATCTCACTCACTCTTCTCAACAACATAACACTCTTTCCTATTTCCGACCTGTCAAATATCTCTGCAAACTTCGTCAGTTTGACAGGGAGGTACTTAATGAGTCATGTTTATAAACTGCAGTACCAATTGTTTTAGCTAAAAAGAGAAAAACAGCTATATTAATAATATTCATGATTTGTTTCTTATCCTGTCTAGTATAATAGAAGCTAAAAGGATCATATTTCTGGTTTGCCGTCTAATGGATCTATGAGGGCATCAAACAGACTCTGACAGCACCAAATACTGTGAAAGTGCCCAAAACTTCCAAGTTTCCAATTCAGTTCCTTTTATGAATCATAACAAATGTTGAATTGATATCTTTTCTCATTATCTATTTTCAGTTAAAAGTACAGCACAGCCACAACAAACTGATTTCCTCCTTGTGCAGCCTTTATCTATTTCCTCAAGCTTTAAGGGTGTAGATAATTCTGTATCTGTATTCTGCACTTTCAACAGTCAAGGCAGCATAATTTGATGACCAGTAAGTACTGCTCTGCACTCTCTAGAACGGACATTAAGAAAGATGAAAGGAAAAAACTAAGAGTCTGCATAAAAATAAACTGAGGTACATCTTGCAAAGCTTTCATCAATGACTCTAAATATATGATATAGCAAAAAGGTACAAAATAGGTCATCCTATATATTATAGCACAGTGAGGTATTTAAAATTGTCTCGGGACAGGGTTATTCAATGTGATATTTGAGAGCTCCCCACCTGCTTTAGTATTTTTTGCAAGCATTCTGCCCAACACAAGATGTCGAAATCCTTTAGTCAGTAACGTTGACATGTGATAGCAAAAGCTATGGTTGCGACCCAGAAAGCACCAGCCGTCTGAGCTGACTGCATGTATTTTTGGCCGTTGCATCAGATAGGACAAATAGGACCGAATTTACTTGATTTGAGTGTTCATGAAGGACTAAAGGAGGGCATGATATGCAAAAATGGCTCTAACACAGTTAAAATGCTCTGTACATTTTACTGAACACTTAGAAAGCTATAAAACTTTTATGGAATGAAACAAAATATAACAAAGTCATTACTGAAAATGCTTTCATTTGTAGAAAAAGCCTTGTTTAGATGCAATATAGCCTGTAGGGGACACACTTCACCTCTCTGGACCTTGTACCCATAAAGTGTATTGATCAAAAGAGAATTGACATTGAACACCTGCGTAAATGTCATCAATCTGTCCCTGAGTGCTTCAATCCATTGTTCAACTCCACTGTCTAAATAGAAGTATAAATAAGAAGCCAGCAACACCAAAGTCCAAAAGCTTTCCAGGCAACATTAGAAACACTATACTAAATATCATTACTGAAATGCGCTTTTTATTGATTTTTACTCAGTCTGCGCTAGATCATAAACAGGGGACCCGAAAAACAAGCATATTACAACTAATTTGATGAAACTGCTCCTTCTGACCATTCAGCCGTGTCTGTCAGAACTGATTTCAAAATTCTTAAACTGCATGCATAACTTTTAATGGTTTATGAAATTCATACATCTTTTATTGTCTTCAAACTATTCATACGAAAATCAAGCTTATTGGAAATCGGTTGAGCTGGGTTTAATTTTTTCGCATCAAAGCAAGCGTAAACCAAAGGTACTCTCAATCATTTCATTTGTAATTGACTTGATATTATTTTATTGCATTTTGTTCTCTCAATATACTTTCACACTTTTTTACTTGAACATGTTTCTTAGAGCTGTTTTATAAATTATTTTAAATTCTTTAGAAATGTTTCTTTTCTATGCTTTTGTTATGTTGTTTTTAATTCAATAATTGTGATTAAAGTCTTATTGTCAGCACCAGAAATTAACTTTTACCCACCACTACCCATAAATTATGGCAAGGAAAAGATGTACATCCATGATTAAATAAATTTAATAGACTTTAATCATCTCTTATTATTGAACAGCCTTGATTCGGAATGATGTAGAGAGGGAAAGTGAATGACAATGGGAAAGGTGAGGGGTTGAAAGCTTCTGGAGAGGGAGCAGAGGCTCACATCAGTATCGTATCATGGCAACAGAGACAGATGGAGAAGGGGTGGAAGACGTGGGTGTCAAAAAAAGGCTGTGCTTTTCACCAAGCCTGGGTTTATTCAGCACAGAGACACTTCGATGGATAGACGCACATACGCTCAGAATAGACGCACATACGCTCAGAAAGACACACACGCTCATTCGCATTCAACACGACACAAAACGCACGACCAAACTCTGAGTCACCGTCTTCCCTGACCATGACCAATTCTCTGGAACGTTCTTAAGAAAAATAGTGACATGAAGAATGAGTAAGAATGCGCTTGCTTTTGAACCCACTTTAAAATTCAACACAAAACCCATCTCCATTTACAATTAAAACCCAAAAAGCACTAATTGTTCTTATAAATTGTTCCTAAATTTGTTCCCATAAATCAGCGCTAGAAAAAGCAGACGAGATGTTTCCACTTGCGCTCTCAAGGATCTGAGGAAAGAAAATGCAGAAAACAACATCTTGCAACATCTTGGTCTATGATGCAATGATGTAACCAGGCCCTAAAATTAACACTCGCCAAGCACCAAATGCGAGTAAAAATCTGTGTTGGCGAGTATATGAAACAGTGTCGCCAGTTGGCTGGTAACATTTTTATTAATTCCAACAATGCATGAATGTGAACGACGCTCGGGACAGGTGACGGGCCAGCGCTGCATCCTCACGAAGGTTTAAGCATTGAAAAGAAGATGCGAAAGGGAGCTAATTTTGTTGCTCACACGCTGTGTTGAAAGTTTTGAGTGCGCACACATCTGAAGCACTCGCCCAGAAAGCTGTCTCAGACAGCGTGCAAATATTAAACTGAGCTCTCTTTCATGTCTTCTTCCACCTGAGCGAACAAATTCACACAAAATTATGTCAAAAAATAGCAAGTATCCTAGGTTATGTCTTAAGTGAATGTAAACAGCTGAGAAAGTAAAAGCATGTGTATATTATCAGTATTAGATCAGTGTGTTCGCTCTTAAAGTGACAGCAGCCTAATATTCCTACTAATGTTTGTGTTTTTAATGTTAATCAAACAACAAATGGAAAAAGACAAAATCACTTACTGCTCTTGACTGAATAACATTTGTAACTTTATAAGGATAATAAGGATTAATCAATAAGGATGTTTAATTTATACAGTGAAAACTATGTACAAACCCGATTCCAAAAAAGTTGGGACACTGTACAAATTGTGAATAAAAAAGGAATGCAATAATTTACAAATCTCATAAACTTATATTTTATTCACAATAGAATATAGATAACATATCAAATGTTGAAAGTGAGACATTTTGAAATGTCATGCCAAATATTGGCTCATTTTGGATTTCATGAGAGCTACACATTCCAAAAAAGTTGGGACAGGTAGCAATAAGAGGCCGGAAAAGTTAAATGTACATATAAGGAACAGCTGGAGGACCAATTTGCAACTTATTAGGTCAATTGGCAACATGATTGGGTATAAAAAGAGCCTCTCAGAGTGGCAGTGTCTCTCAGAAGTCAAGATGGGCAGAGGATCACCAATTCCCCCAGTGCTGCGGCGAAAAATAGTGGAGCAATATCAGAAAGGAGTTTCTCAGAGAAAAATTGCAAAGAGTTTGAAGTTATCATCATCATCTACAGTGCATAATATCATCCGAAGATTCAGAGAATCTGGAACAATCTCTGTGCGTAAGGGTCAAGGCCGGAAAACCATACTGGATGCCCGTGATCTTCGGGCCCTTAGACGGCACTGCATCACATACAGGAATGCTACTGTAATGGAAATCACAACATGGGCTCAGGAATACTTCCAGAAAACATTGTCGGTGAACACAATCCACCGTGCCATTCGCCGTTGCCGGCTAAAACTCTATAGGTCAAAAAAGAAGCCATATCTAAACATGATCCAGAAGCGCAGGCGTTTTCTCTGGGCCAAGGCTCATTTAAAATGGACTGTGGCAAAGTGGAAAACTGTTCTGTGGTCAGACGAATCAAAATTTGAAGTTCTTTTTGGAAAACTGGGAAGCCATGTCATCCGGACTAAAGAGGACAAGGACAACCCAAGTTGTTATCAGCGCTCAGTTCAAAAGCCTGCATCTCTGATGGTATGGGGTTGCATGAGTGCGTGTGGCATGGGCAGCTTACACATCTGGAAAGGCACCATCAATGCTGAAAGGTATATCCAAGTTCTAGAACAACATATGCTCCCATCCAGACGTCGTCTCTTTCAGGGAAGACCTTGCATTTTCCAACATGACAATGCCAGACCACATACTGCATCAATTACAACATCATGGCTGCGTAGAAGAAGGATCCGGGTACTGAAATGGCCAGACTGCAGTCCAGATCTTTCACCCATAGAAAACATTTAGCGCATCATAAAGAGGAAGATGCGACAAAGAAGACCTAAGACAGTTGAGCAACTAGAAGCCTGTATTAGACAAGAATGGGACAACATTCCTATTCCTAAACTTGAGCAACTTGTCTCCTCAGTCCCCAGACGTTTGCAGACTGTTATAAAAAGAAGAGGGGATGCCACACAGTGGTAAACATGGCCTTGTCCCAACTTTTTTGAGATGTGTTGACGCCATGAAATTTAAAATCAACTTATATTTCCCTTAAAATGATACATTTTCTCAGTTTAAACATTTGATATGTCATCTATGTTGTATTCTGAATAAAATATTGAAATTTGAAACTTCCACATCATTGCATTCTGTTTTTATTCACAATTTGTACAGTGTCCCAACTTTTTTGGAATCGGGTTTGTAGTATTATTTTACATTTGCTCACTTTATTAAATTTCTGTATCTGAAAACTACTGTCTGACCTACCTGAAAAACCATGAAAAGCAGTTTATTTCATTTGTATCTTTGTTACATTATATTTATTGGTGCTTTTGCTTGTAATTTGATTATTTGTTCTTATTTTATTACTGATTGTTTACTTGTCGTTAATAATGTTTTAAATTTATATTAGGAAGGCTAGTAGTTTTAGCTGTGGTATCGATATTGGAATAGAGAATTGTGAATTTTCACGGGTATCTAATATTTTGGTGTCATTACTGCCTGTTTTTCAAAAATTATTTATGGTCTGTACATTTTCTGAAGTCACCGGCCATTGGCAGGTGTGGCAAAAAGTTACTTTTAGGCTCTGGATAACTAATAACTAGTCAAGTCTGCTTCTAAGGGAGAAAGGGTTTTCTGCTAACAACTGTCCTTTCAGGATGGATTTTGTTATAGCAAATGTGTGCAGTGTGCAGTTATAGATGCAATCATTTATATACTGCATATAGAACACACAATATTTGTGTAAAAGTGTTTGTACAAAGTTATGTGTTTGTGTCTCTTTTTTTTCTGGTATGACTGTTTGCGTGTTTCTACACAGCACCATTTATGGAGACTCTCATATGTGCTGTTCGCTGTTCCCTGCATTATGCGCCAGCTGTCCCCTTGAGAAAGCTTGCCTGAGGGAGCCAGAGAGAGAAAAAAAAGGAAAGGCAACTAGGTCTGATAAGTTAACATGTTAGCACATACGATTAATTACATTTGCTTGTCAGGTGGAATTTAACCATCAAAGCTGAACAACAATGAAATGAGTAAAACACACCGTCACAGCAGGTCAGCAGCAAAAAAACAACAGTTTCACTTTATTTTTATGGTCCGCTTAACACATTCTGTTGACGATAAGTAACGCTACACCTACATGTCAACTATCTCTCATTAGAGTGTCAGTAGAGTATTAGTAGACTGGTAGGATTAGAATAAGTTGACATGTATTTACAAAGTGACTTATAATCAGTAGAATGTCTGTTAGAGGACCATCAAAATAAAGTGTTAGCAGATATTAAGAAGACAGTCTACTAATACTCTAATGAGAGTTAGTTGATATGTAGTTGCAAAGTTCAAAATGGTCAACAGAATGTTCAAAAGAGACCATCAAAATAAAGTCTTACTAAAACGACTCGTCATATGCAAGTCCATAAAGTGTCAGAAAAGTTATGATATTTAATTATTGCTGAACTTATTACGTGTTTTGATGCAGTGGTGTCTTTATAGACATATTTATAACACACTTATTTTACATTTACATTGTTGAAACTGTACAAAAATAGCAAATAGAATGCATTATAATCAATGGCGTTGTCTACACTGGATACAGTATACATATGCCCATTCAGTTTCTGACATACATCACGTACTTGAGTCTGCTGACAACAGGACGGAAGAGTAAAAGAATGCTCATTTTAAAAAGTCTGATTTATTTGCATCTCTGTATATACTTTAGAAGGACCTCTGTGTCAGAAACAAGTGGATGGTTTAATATAATGGCGTCCCGGATCGTGTCTGAGGATTATATGTTTGTTCTGAGCATTTGACTGTAGATTGTTTTGTAAACAAGCGTAATAGAGAGAGTTCGCAAAGAAACCTTTGTTGAAAGAAAAAGCCAACTTTATTGGATTTGACAGCAGCTACATCAAAAACCATTTGATAATGCGTTGTCTGTAAATGACAGTTTTATGTTAAACGACTGAACGCACTGCAAAAAAAAAAAAAAAAAAAAAATTAGCATTAGCATTAGTTTCCAGTCCAGATATCTAAAAATTCTTAAATCAAGATTCATTTACTAGACAAGTAAGATATGGTCTTGTTTTCTGGAGAGAAAAAAAAATCTAAATTAAGTGAGGTTTTTTTTGCTTATAACAAGCAAAATTATCTGCCAGTGGGGTAAGAAAAATAATCTAGTTTCCATTTTGATTAGAATTATTTTTCTTGTATATGAGCACTTTTTTAGCACATATTTTAGCTTAGCTTTTATAAACTTAGTGAAATAATGGTTATGATATTGGATAGTATTACAGCACACTGTAAGTATATTAGCACCTTGTTTGCTTTTGGGATCTGATAGAGTAATTGAACCTAAAAATGGTGATGTGTGAAGTCAAACCTAACGTGAATAACCAAAGCTTGTTTTTGTTTTTTTGTTTTTGTTTTTTTGGGTAATGAGGAGGATATTTGAGCTATGATACTTGCATGATGTTATAATGGTACAAAGACCTCTTGAACTGTAATGTGTGTGCGTGTGTGTGTGTGCGTGTGCGCATATGTGCGTGTCTGTGGTTCAGGTATTCCCTACGTTGTGCGTACAATATTTTTTGAGTAAAACAGCTTATAAATCATAGTAAATTATGTTTTTTGAAAATGTAAAAATAATGAAAGTTTTCTGTGGGGGTCACAGTGTGTGTGTGTGTTAGTTATATAAACATATTATAAGCACACACTGCTCTGAACAATTAGGGTTTTTTTATAATGAATATATAAAATTACTGACCCCAAACTTTTAAACGGTGGTACATAAACATTTAAAATCTTATTTTACAGTGTTACCTTGAACCTATTTGCACATATTAATTTGTTTTCTTTCCTTAAAAAAAATCTAAATGTGTTAACACATTAACTACAAAAAATTAAATCCTAATTACTATTTTAATAGACTGACAGCCCTAAAAAACCCACTATGCATCTAATATCAAATTAGCACTGTTGCACAAAAATTCAGGCTTTTCCTCTTCCAGGTTTTAAAAGCTCATTACAGCTCTTACAACTCCACCACCCCGTCTCGTTTTTCGAAACACTATGCCGCTGTTGAGTCACGTCTCACAAAATGTGTCTGAAAATGGGAAATCATTTAGTTCATAATGAAAACCATTTCTGAGCCACATAATTAAGAGGGCTCTCTTTTAAAAGGGACACATGATTAATTTGTTTCGCAGAAAGCCTGCGAAGGTATTTAAAAAAAAACAATGACACTTTTGCCCCGATGAACTTGTAAAAATTTTCCATGTACATGGCTTGAGGGATGATGTGCGTTGTCGGTGCTCGGGGCTGGCCAGTTCGATATCATTCTTCGCTTTAGTTATGACCTTATGCTCGTTTAATTTAGCCAGAGAATATTTATGAAGCATGAACACTTCTGAGGATTTTTAGCTTGTTGTCAGCGCCAAAGTCATTGGTGGTCATACGTTTTTGAACGTTACCTTAAATTACATCACTTTTCCACTGCCCTGTGAACATGGGCGCCCTATAGGGGGGAAAAGTTAAGACAATTCCAAGGGCCCCTGACTGACAGGGGCCCCAACAAATAGGTAAAAACTAATTTAAAAATTGTATTATATTATACACTATATAAACCATCATCATTGAGTATATTTCAAATAATAATAAAATGAATGATGTCTTTGATTTGACTTATTTTGGCAATAAAAGTTAAATATCCCCATTGACCAAAAAGTAAGCATCCATATTGACCGACCACCCCCCTGTATCTGCATGAAATGGTTTGGTCCTGCCTTAGCGCACTCGTCAGTGACGGTGTTTAGTTGCAGACAGTCAGTTGTGCCAGAAACACAGAGACCACTATGTTGCATAGTAAAAGAAAATCTGGTTTTCAAAAAAGGAAAGAGAGAAAAGAGAGAGAGGAAAGACAAAAGAAAGGGTGTCAATCTGTAACCCAGTTTTTCACAAAGAAAGGTGGGTAGCCTTTAGTCTGTGAGTGGTATTAACCTGTTGTCCATAGTGAAATAAGCTAGCTAGCTGCAGGCTAGTGTTAGCCTACATTTCATCAACATTTAATCAGTGCAGGGAAACGTTTAGCAAGATATTCATATTAAATCATTGTCCATGCCCCTTTTAGCAGACTTAACAACAGATGAGTCAGCAGCACCCCAGTCTCCCCATAACTGCACCCCTCCCTTTCCCAGTAAAGAAGGTGAGCAACATTGTGTTAATGACTTAGCATCATTCCAGGGAGTCTGTGTGGGGTTCTCTGTCTCTCTTGCTCTTTTTACCATAACAAAAAAGAAAATGGAATATTTATTAATGACAGAAATCAAACACAAATTATTTTCTCACATAATGACCATTATGACATAAATAAAAAAAACAAAAAACAACCTCCTGTCTGTACTAGATGCATTTAGAAACAATGAGTAGCTTACCTCAACCTGCATGTAAGTTACAGACAATATTAAAATAATCCAGTTTGATGCGTTCATTTAGACTGAATTTTGGCTGTTAAATGACATCTATAAATACAGACTTTATTATTCCCATCATGAAGGGCAATTTATTTGAGAAGCTTGCACACACACACACACACACACACACACACACAAATCTATCATATCTTATGTATGTAATCAAGTGGTGGTAATACAGAACTATAGGTAATTTGGGTCAATGTTCTGTAGTGTTAGTGTCATTTATTGGTATATGGCATATTTTAATATATATACTGTATATATCAGAGTAAATATGTATATCCACATGCATTGTGTGCATCCTAGAGCCAGCTCTCAAATGGTATGGCTATGGAGATTGAATATGACTACAGACATAATGCCCACAGCCTTAAAAACAAACTGAGAACAAGATGTATGGCTGAACTGCCAAAAACGTGTTGAGCTGAACGTGTTTGATGTCACTGGTGCTGTTAGTTTGTTATGACCATATTCCAAACCTCAAAACCTATTGATTTAGTGATCACTTGATCTGTTTTGTAGCACTATAATAACCCTGATGTGGAAATTCCGTTTTACACGTCAACTTTATTTTGTTGTTGGCATATATGTGCAGTTAAGTTAAAAAAAATCTGCTGTTTTCATTGTTTTGAGATGATGATGTTAATTTATTTTGATTAAAAAGTTAATATATATTTAGGTTTTTTCGTTTTTCTTTTTTTTCAAATCTGTCATTAATTTTACAATAAAAATATATTGAGAATGTAAAGGATTGCCTTAAGGACATTAACTGCATACTGTATGCAGACTTGCATTTACAAATCACCAGCAGTAAATACTGTGCTAGTACTAGTATTGAACTACAAGAAGCAAGACAGTTGCAAGCCTTTGATTAGAGTTATTTAAATCTTTTGATGGGACAGTTAGGTCCTAGAGATGTGGTGACAACAGCTGCGCAGAGGGGGCCCAATTAGATTTTTTTGTCATGGGGACCAAAATTCCTGGCGGCGCCCCTGCCTGTGAAATAGGATATGAGCCAAGACAACTGCAGTGGTATTTCCAGTAGTATTTCAATCCATAATGCAATTATATAAAGGAAAAGCAAGATATGTTTAATAAAAATGATCCAGTATCCTCAAAATACATGTTAGAGGAACAAAATTGACTCATGATCATTTACTCAACCTCATGTAATTTCAAACTTGTATGAGTTTCTTTCTTCTGTGGAACACAGAATTACAACAGTATTTTTGGTCATACAATGAAAGTCAATTGGAAAAAAAATTTTTACGACCCATTTACTTTCATTGCATGAATAAAAATATTCTTCAAATATCTTATTTTGTGATACGCAGATAAAATTCATACAGGTTTGGAATGACATGAGGGGGAGTAAACAATGATATTATTTCATTTTTGGGCAAACGACGGTTTCAAACCTACGTTTTCTGCAGATTTGTGCCAGTATTTGCTGCATGCGAGCAGCTAGAAGACAGGAGACATCACAGGCGAACCATCAAATGTCTCAAGAGTGGAAATGAGAGGGGGTGGATATAGATTTGTGAGGGCCAGCAATTAAGATGAATTGAGACAGGGGAGGGCTGAGATCCCAATAAGACCCTGCTGCCATGTAATTACATGCTCTCTGCTTCTTATTGAGTGGATCCAAAGATCTCAGGCCTGGTGGATTTATGAGAGGCCAGTGTGGCAGTAGGGGGCACTTAGAGGTAAAGTGTCATCCCTGCTTAACAGCTGCGACCATATTTATCCACAGCTGGATTTATGAGAACGGGCCCACGTCCCTAGGGCTGACCCCGGAGGAGGGAGATGCAGGTGAGCGGAGACAGACAGGAGAAGTCATGAGGAATCAACCCCGTGCGATGATGCACGTTCCGATGATAGCCGTCTTGCAGTGGTATGTCGGAGACCCATCATCCCGGGGAACGGCTGAGAAATCAAGCTCGATGATGATGACGAGAAGTGGTTCGGGCGGCATTTCAAACATAGTCACATGCAACAAGAGGAGAGGAGGGAAGCGGTTTGAGGAGTGTGAAGTGAAGCCGTATCCTGGTTTTAAAAGAGAAGTTGCTATTCCAGGACTTCTGCGTGGATGTTTGCGTGGTTTCCTAAGATGCCACTTTTGAAAAAGCCATCCCCGAAGCGCTTTGACGCCTCATGCTCTCAATAGACCGTGGCCAAGGAGAGGCGTACGGGCTTCTGGACATCAAAAACACTGGGAGAGGAAGACTCGGGGACATTTGGCTGAAAAGATAGCTGAAGATAGACAAGGGAACGGGGACAGAATGGGATTTCGTGAAACATGAAAACTGCTAAAGGGAACAGATATGGTGAAGGTAACGAGATTTGGAGGGAGAGAAATGGAGAGTCTCAGATGGAGGAGACAAAAAGGATAGAGGCAAGAAATGCGAATCTATTCCATTATAATAACCCACCTCTGACTATCGGTAGTGAGACTCCTTGCTTATCTCATCTTCAACCCAGAACAAAACCCATTTTCAAGCCTTAGAAACAATATAAAGAAAGGTTACCATGCCCAACATCCGTGACACCCCTAGTTAGAGCGAGATCGAGGAGGAGTATAAAAATGCATGACGTGCCACGGTCCCGTGTGTACCATTCTGATTGTCGGGCAGCACAGAAGAGCAACAGATATCAAGCTGTGTCACAGTAATTTAGTGCAACAGACATGGCGAAGGATAATCATGTTCATGAATCCATCTCATTTTAGTACCTTATTTTATTATGTAGGTCTTCCTTTCTGTCCCCGTTCTCTTTTCTCTTTTTCTTTCCTGGATTACAGGCATTTTTGACATTAATGTCTCTTTAGGCTAAACAGATTAAGGGCTGTAATGACTCTCGACAGTGCCTGGGAGCACATGAGTCACATATTTGAGCAGGGGATTTTGGTTGAAATGTCCCTACGACAGCAGATACACCGCAATGTTAAGTGCCTTGTCTTTTCTCATCCGAGCTGGATATCAAGGCTGCAAACCCTCTCGCCTCGGGGGAACATGTTTAAGCATTGAGATGGGGGCTGTGGCTTATAGACACCTCTGCTCATCTATGCCCACAAGTTCTCCATCTTCTAAGCTTCTCACAGAGAGTTAGAAAAGAAAGTGGTGTACGTGCCAAATAACTCTAACTTCCAGGCACAGAGGCTGCCAGCGCTGATAATTCTGCCCCTGAAGTGCAATTGCCATTCAGCACCCTTTCTTTTCAAAAACAAGTCAGATGAGAACAACATCGCACCAGCCAGTAAAACAACCAGATCTTCAGACCACTACATTAAAGACAATTAGAGCAGAAGAGATTGATTACGCTAAGACACAGCATTCACATTGAACTGAAGTATGGCTACTTGCAAATATGAATAGAAGGAGTAACTATTAGTGCTAATATCACTGAAAGAAAGGGACCTGGTCATAAAAATGTATTTGAGCTATGTTTTAAAGCTGATGCATGTCATTTCTACACTACTAGTGCCATCAAATGGATGTCATACTGTGTTTACACTTTTTGGAAGAATAATAGACCTATGAATGGCTTACTTTTAGTTGTTTTTATTTATCAAATTATTCCCAGTTAAGTGAGTGCATATGTTTTACTTCTAAGATGAGCCAATTAAATAAACTGCATTCCTTTTCTAAAAGTTTAAATGTTTGGGGACAGTAAGAGAGCCGCCACTGGACTCTAGAGCAATGGAGACATGTTCTCTGGAGTGATGAATCACGCTTCTCTGTCTGGCAATCCGATGGACGAGTCTGGGTTTGGCGGTTGCCAGGAGAACGGTACTTGCCTGACTGCATTGTGCCAAGTGTAAAGTTTGGTGGAGGGGGGATTATGGTGTAGGGTTGTTTTTCAAGGGTTGGACTTGGCCTCTTAGTTCCAGTGAAAGGAACTCTTAATGCTTCAGCATACCAAGACATTTTGGACAATTTCATGCTCCCAACTTTGTGGGAACAGTTTGGGGATGGCCCCTTCCTGTTCCAACATGACTGTGCACCAGTGCACAAAGCAAGGTCCATAAAGACATGGATGAGCGAGTTTGGTGTGGAGGAACTTGACTGGCCTGCACAGAGTCCTGACCTCAACCCGATAGAACACCTTTAGGATGAATTAGAGTGGAGACTGCGAGCCAGGCTTTCTCGTCCATCATCAGTGCCTGACCTCACAAATGCGCTTCTAGAAGAATGGTCAAAAATTCCCATAAACACACTCCTAAACCTTGTGGAAAGCCTTCCCAGAAGAGTTGAAGCTGTTATAGCTGCAAAGGGTGGGCTAACTCCATATTAAACCCTACAGATTAAGAATGGGATGTCATTAAAGTTCATGTGCATGTAAAGGCAGGCGTCCCAAAACTTTTGGCAATATCAAATCAAATCAAATCACCTTTATTTATATAGCGCTTTTTACAATGGCAATTGTTTCAAAGCAGCTTCACAGTGGTAACAGGAAAATAATACAACGGAATTTGATTCGGCTGTACAGCCGCTCTGGTGAAAACGGTGATGTCATCCAGCTCATTTCAATTATCATATAGTGTCAATGCGGGCAGATCAGTAATATAGTTGAAATTTAGGTGTCCCCAACTGAGCAAGCCAAAAGCCAAAGGCGACGGTAGCAAGGAACCAAAACTCCTTCAGGGCCAGAATGGAGAAAAAAACCTTGGGAGAAACCAGGCTCAGTCGGGGTGCCAGTTCTCCTCTGGCCGACGAACAAATAGTGTATGATTATGATTCTGGCAACATTACAGGTCAGAAGTCATATTAGATAAATAGATATTCGTAGGATTATTCGAAAGATTGGAGTTGTCACGCCGGGGACGGGTTTAATGAGGATGTTGTGTCGATGCGGCATTTACAGGGGGGAGTTTAATTGACACTATTGTCTCTACAGACACTTCAGGGATATGGTCGCCATGTCCAGGCTAAGGTCCACCATCTGGTCTGGATACGGCCCGGATCCGGCCGACTGCAGTAAACCTCGGGATAAACAGAGAGACTAACATTAGCGTAGATGCCATTCTTCTTATGATGTAACGAGTACATCAGGTGTTATTGGAAGTGTTCCCGGTTCCGGCTGACCTAGTTAATGCAGCCTAAAACAATCATTTAACTGATTTGAATAATAGAAATTAAAAATGTTTTATGTGTATGCCATAGTAAAGAGATGTGTTTTTAGTCTAGATTTAAACTGACAGAGTGTGTCTGCTTCCCGAACAATGCTAGGAAGACTGTTCCAGAGTTTAGGTGCTAAATAGGAAAAGGACCGACCGCCTGCAGTTGATTTTGATATTCTAGGTATTATCAACTGGCCAGAATTTTGAGACCGCAATAGACGTGATGGAGTATAATGCGTTAAGAGCTCGCTCAAGTACTGGGGCGCTAAACCATTTAGTGCTTTATAAGTAATCAGCAAGATTTTAAAATGTATACGATGTTTAATAGGGAGCCAATGCAGTGTTGCCAGAACCGGGCTAATATGGTCATACTTCCTGGTTCTAGTAAGAACTCTAGCTGCTGCGTTTTGGACCAGCTGCAGTTTATTTATTAAGCGAGCAGGGCAACCACCCAGTAGAGCATTACAATAATCTAGCCTTGAGGTCATGAACGTATGAACTAACTGTTCAGCATTTTGCATTGAAAGCATGTGCCGTAATTTAGATATATTTTTAAGATGGTAGAATGCAGTTTTACAGATGCTAGAAACGTGGCTTTCAAATGAGAGATTGGTATCAAAGAGCACACCCAGGTTCCTAACTGACGACGAGGACTTAACAGAGCAGCCATCGAGTGTTAGACAGTATTCTAGGTTACTACTTGTGGAGTTTTTTTGTCCAATGATTAAAAATTAAGTTTTTTCTGAATTAAGTTGCAGGAAATTACTAGTCATCCAATTTTTTATATCAGCTATGCATTCTGTTAATCTTGTGAATTGGTAAGTTTCGTCAGGGCGTGAAGAAATATAGAGCTGAGTATCGTCAGCATAACAATGAAAATTAACGCCATGCTTCCTAATAATATCTCCCAGTGGTAGCATGTACAGGGTGAAAAGCAACGGTCCTAGCACTGAGCCCTGCGGTACTCCATACTGAACTTGTGTTCGGTGTGACATCTCTTCATTTACTGCTACAAACTGATAACGGTCAGATAAGTATGATTTAAACCATGCCAATGAAGTTCCACTAATGCCAACATAATTTTCGAGTCTATTCAAAAGAATATTGTGGTCGATAGTATCGAATGCAGCGCTAAGATCGAGTAACACTAATAGAGATATACAACCACGATCGGATGATAAGAGTAAATCATTTGTAACTCTAATGAGAGCAGTCTCAGTACTATGATACGGTCTAAATCCTGACTGGAAATCCTCACAGATACCATTTCTTTCTAAAAAGGAGCATAATTGTAAGGACACTGCCTTTTCTAGTATTTTTGACAGAAAGGGTAGATTTGAGATTGGCCTGTAATTGACTAATTTTGTAGGATCAAGTTGCGGTTTTTTAATAAGTGGTTTAATAATAGCCAACTTAAAAGTTTTCGGTACATATCCTAATGTCAAGGATGAATTAATGATATTAAGGAGAGGATCTATGACCTCTGGAAGCATCTCTTTTAGTAGTTTAGTCGGTATGGGGTCGAGCATACATGTTGTTGATTTTGATGATTTAACGAGTTTAGCCAGTTCTTCTTCTCCTATAGCAGTGAATGAATGTAATTTTTCCTCAGTGACACTACAATGCACTGTCTGATGTGATACTGTAGTAGACGGCTGCATGGTTATAATTTTTTTCCTAATATTATCAATCTTACAGGTAAAGAAGTTCATAAAGTCATTACTGCTGTGCTGTTTACAAACATCAGAAGGTGAAGCTTTATCTTTGGTTAATTTAGCCACTGTATCGAATAAATACCTAGGGTTGTGTTTGTTTTCTTCTAAGAGAGTCGAGAAATAAGCAGATCTAGCAGTTTTTAGGGCCTTTCTGTATGCAATCATGCTCTCTTTCCACGAAATGCGAAAAACTTCTAGTTTTGTTTTCTTCCAGCTGCGCTCCATTTTTCTGGCTGCTGTTTTAAGGGCCCGGGTGTGCTCGTTGTACCACGGCGTTGGACTATTTTCTTTAATCTTCTTTAAGCGCAGAGGAGCAACTGTGTCTAAAGTGCTGGAAAAGAGAGAGTCAATAGTTTCTGTTGCAACATCGAGTTCCTCTAGGCTATCTGGGATGCTGAGGAGATGAAACTGATGAGGAAGATTATTTACAAAGAAATCTTTAGTCGCAGCAGTGATAGTCCTGCCATATTTAAAGCGAGGGGACGGCTTTGCAGCCTTTGCTAAATTAAGTGTACATGATACTAGGTAATGATCTGAGATGTCATCGCTCTGCTGCAGAATTTCAATGGTATCAACATTTATTCCATGTGACAGTATTAGGTCTAACGTATGATTACGGCGATGAGTGGGTCCTGAGACGTGTTGCCTTACTCCAATAGAGTTTAGAATGTCTCTAAATGCCAATCCCAATGCGTCTTTTTCATTGTCTACATGGATATTAAAATCACCAACAATTAGGACTTTATCTGCAGCCAGTACTAACTCTGATAGAAAATCAGCAAATTCTCTGGTAAAGTCTGTATGGTGCCCTGGTGGCCTATATACAGTAGCCAGCACAAATGTCAAACGGGATTTATCAATTTCACTACATAACGTTACATAAAGCACCAAAACTTCAAAGGAATTATATTTGAAACTAGACTTGTGAGTAATACCGAAGATATTATTATAAATTACAGCAACACCTCCCCCTTTACCTTTCAGACACGGCTCGTGTTTATAACAATAATCTTGGGGGGTGGACTCATTTAAAGTAATGTAATCGTCAGGTTTTACCCAGGTTTCTGTCAAACACAGCACATCTAGGTTATGATCTGTAATCATATCATTAACAATAAGCGCTTTTGAGGAAAGGGATCGAATATTCAGCAACCCGAGCTTATCATTTGATCATCTGTATTATATCTGTTGTTTATTTGTTGGACATCAATTAAATTTTTACCGTTGAATGGTTTTGATGGTTTTTTGTATTTACTAATTCGTGGAACAGACACAGTCTCTATGTGATAATATCTAGGTGAAAGAGTCTCTATGTGCTGGGATTTATCTGACTTCTGTGACGTGAGACAGCTAGCAGGCGGTCGGGTAAGCCAGTCCGTCTGCTTCCTGACCTGGGCCCCAGTTAGTTAAGGTTTAGCTCTAAGACTATGTGCCAAATTACTAGAGAGAAGAGCGGCACCATCCCAGGAAGGATGAATACCATCTTTTTTCAACAGGTCAGGTCTGCCCCAAAAGCTTTTCCAATTGTCTATGAACCCTATGTTATTTTGCGGACACCACTTAGACAACCAGCCATTGAGTGATGATAGTCTGCTAAGTATCTCATCACTCCTTTTAACGGGGAGGGGACCAGAGCAAAAAACGTCATCTGCCATCGTACTTGCGAGTTTACACACCTCTTTAATGTTAATTTTGGTGATCTCCGACTGGCGAAGTCGAACATCATTTGTGCCGACGTGAATAATAATCTTAGAGAATTTACGATTAGCATTAGCCAGCACTTTTAAATTTGCTTTGATGTCAGGCGCTCTGGCTCCCGGTAAACATGTGACTATGGTGGCTGGTGTCTCTATTTTCACGTTCCGTGTAATAGAATCGCCAATAACTAGGGCACTTTCAACAGGATTCTCAGTGGGTGCATCACTGAGTGGGGATAACCTGTTTGATGTTCTAATCGGAACGGAAGAGTGGTTTTTTGATCCGCGACTATGCCGTCTCACCGTCACCCAGTTGCCCTGCTGCACGGGCTCTACAGCCGGAACCGAACAATGTACAGAGTTCACTAAGCTATTTGCATCCAAAGCAGTGTCTAAAGCTGTTACATTCTCACTACTCTCAAATAAAGTCTGGATGCGTGTCTCTAATTCTGAAATCTTCTCCGTCAGCCTGACTATCTCCTTACATTTATCACATGTGAAGCTCTGTTCGCCAACGGAGAAAGATATACTAAACATGAAACATGCAGTGCAAGTGACAATGACAGGAGAAGAAGACATGGCTTACCGTATTTGTTGATTAATCCAACTTACCACAGTTGTTTGATGGAGTCTATTTACTAATCCAACTCACCACAGTTGTTTAATGAACTCAGAAAACAAGAGACCCGAGTGCAGAGATGGCAAGCTAACAGGCTAGCGAAATGCTAACGCGTGATAGTGATTTAGATTAAAAGCTAGCGGTGTCAGATTTAATATGGTAGGCAATATTAGACAATATATGGTGATGGGTAAATTATATTTAGCAGTTTAAACAACAAGGAATGATATCAAATAAAGATTCAAAAGCAAGCAGAGCACACGCGAGCACAGCAGTCAGAAGGACAAACAGGAGGCAGACAGGAGCAATCAATATAGTGTATATCATCAAGGATGCGTTAAATCGATCGAAAGTGACAATAAAAGCCATTTATATAATGTTACAAAAGATTTCTATTACAAATAAATGCTGTTCTTTTGAACTTCCATTCATCAAATAATCCTAAAAAATCCTATTATGGGTTTCACAAAAATATTAAGCAACACAACATTTTTTTAAACATTGATAATAATAAAAAATGTATCTTGAGCAGCAAATCAGCATATTAGAATGATTTCTGAAGGATCATGTGACACTGAAGACTGGAGTAATCATGCTGAAAATTCAGCTTTGCCATCACAGAAATAAAGTTTTAAATTGTAATATTTCTTAATATTACTGTTTTTACTGTATTTCTTATCAAATAAATGCAGCTTTTGTTAGAATAAGAGACTTCTTTCAAAAGCAAGAAAAAACATCAAACTTAGGAACGGTAACTGGTTGAAAACTACAAAAATTTCGAAAATGTACTCAATAAGAATCAAAAGAACATTGCAAACAATATGTTTACTAGCAGGCAATTGGTTGGAAAAAAATAAATGAAAACCCAAGAATAAATGCATAGTTCTTTGAATTTTACATTGTTACTTAATGCAACAATACTTTGAAATCTGGGACTTAAATTAAATATTCAAAAATGGGGCTCTGTGTTTTCCAACTGGTTATAATTGCGATCACTTGCAATATACATGTCCTAATAGCAAGATCGATATAAACCAAAACAAAATTATTAAATAATACTACACTAGACAGCAATCACCATGATTTTGCCAACTAGACATGTACCTGGATCAACATATTTTGTTAACCCTAACCCTAACATTCTTACAACTAAACCTAACCTTACCCATAACTTATCCCTTAAATCAGAGGGAAATAATAGGTGAATTAGAAGCACCCTACCATGGTTATAAGCCTAAACTTGACATAAACTGTAAACTTGTCCCTCAAATCTGATTGGTTGTTTGGAATGTTGTCGTGTACTTGGTGAAATCACGTTCACCCTCCCTTACTAGACCTCCACACTTAGCATATTTTGAGTACATCATTACCCATGAGCATATCATTACTGTGAATTTGTCAGGGAACATATCAGTATGTTTATATCAGTAAAATGCATTTTGTCCTGAGGGGAGAACTACTTACCACAGTATCAACAGTATCAACCACTAAGAACATAGCTACAAATTTCAAGAAGAACCTAGAAAGCAAACACGACACCACTGATGCCTAAAGATCCACATGCTAACGATCTGAGCCAGGTCGGTACACCAGACAAACAACAAGCACCAGAGACCTGCTTATCATCCCCCAAGGCATTAACCCAGGAGAGCTAAACATACTTATAGTTGGGTATGTGGTGCTACCCATCTCCATATTTGAGTCTCATTCTTTCTACATAATAATTGACAGAATCCAAACGTACATTAACAACTTTATTTCGATAGTTTACTTTAGACATTCTACTTACTTTTGCAATGTCAACTTATTCTACTAATCCTAACCCTTACTAACCTAATAGTCTACTAATACTCTAATGAGAGTTAGTTGACATGTAGTTGCAAAGTTACTTATAGTTAGAATGTCTAAAGTAAACTATTGAAATAAAGTGTAACTCAAATAAATAGCTACTAAAGCAACGCAATTAAATCAAAATAGTTGCATGTGTAAAAATGTTCCCCTATACAGGCTTTTTTTGGCAGGTCTGCAGCCACTGGAAAATAGCTGAATTTCTTGAGACATTGGCCCTCACATCAAACCACTCATTAAATCATCTACAATATGTGACTTGAGTGAAATGAGGAGTGAAACTTGCTAATTAATGGAAACAGCTGACCTTGGTGTCCTATACATTCTTGAAGTCTCTTTTCTGACCTCCTCGCGTTTGATGACTTGAGAGGATGAAAAATCGGGAGAGAAAAATATTACATTACACAAACTGTGCATCAAGTTTTCAACACACAGAATAAATGATATTTAATGCCTCCCAGCCAATGCCAAGGATAATCACTTCCAAAAAATTGTAAACATTCAACTCAAAAGCAGCCATAAGGACTGCCATTCTCACCCCTTCTGTCCCTCCAGCCATGAAGGCAGCGCCTCAGGATCCAGACCATGGGCTTCTGTCTCAGCTAATCAATCCACATGGTAAGCAGTCTTTTCAGGCTTTAAAGACAAGCTCCACTCATCCATGGCCCAAAACCTCAGGAGGAAGATCAACAATCAGCGGGTCCTGATAGTTAACTGTTAAAAAGTCTCAACTTTTCTTATCAAGAGATAGGTTGTGAATGAATTAATCTTGTTTAAAGACTAGACAAATCATATCTAAACATTTTGAGATATAACTGTCTTTTACGGCCTGTTACCAAAGTGCTATTCGTTCCCTTTGGCTTTTTCTTGGAGTTCTTGTAGAAGAGAGGGAAGAGAAGCTTTGATCCACGCTTAGCACCCTTCCTCTGCATTTTCATATAATCCCGGTGGCTGAAGCCAGAAGCCCTTTTATCTGATACTGCCAGTGCAGGTGGGATCGATAACGTCTTGGCCTGCAACTGTGAGACAGTTCCTGGATCACAGCCCCTCTTCCATCCTAACTCCTATTGATCTTCATTATTTCCACAGGACCTCGCTGCCTTTCCCAAACCCTGACCAGCCACTGCAAACCAGCCCACTGTGTCCATCCCACAGAGTTACATCCACAATACACTAGTGATCGATTAGATGGTTACATTTTCTAATTTGAGTGAAATTTGCTGTATTTTTCATTACATTTTTCAGGTTTGGCCAATAATGACCAATTGCCCTGTATCTTCAATATCCAAGTTCACAAAATGCGACACACGTAAATAAATAAATAAATAAATAAACAAACACATTTTTGTTATAAAAAAGTAAACAGGAAGAAAACACAAAACTTTGATATCTAATAAGAATTACAATTTGGTGGGAAATATCAAATTTTTCATTATATAATACAAAATTATTTAATCCTTAAACACATACCTCGCATACCATGTCGACCCAGGACGTCATTCACGACCCTCCCCCTCACTAATTTTTTTACAGTTAGACATCAACCTTCTTAGAATTCCTCAATCTATTCATTATAAACAATATAATAATAAATATAAATAATGCCTGTTTTCTAATTTCCATTTTTTTTTTTTGTAAAAAATTGTATATTGTCATTAGCGACCCGAGGAATGTAATAGTGTAAGTATATTTTTAATGTATTTTTTAATTGAATCTCTGATGACTGAGTGCAATTCACCTATATTTCTCAAGGAAATAGGTCTGATACACAATGATGGCGTGATGTTTGATTCATCAGTGTAAGATATAGATCCGGGTTGCTAAAGACCCGAATATGTAATAATGATTGGCGAAACATTCATGCATTTAAAGGTTAATATAATATAATATAGCATCAAAAATAAAAGTTTGTGTTTACATAATATATGTATGTGTACTGTGTATAATTATTATGTATATATCAATCTATATACAGTATATACAGTACATGCAAATATATTTCTTAAATGTATACATGAATGAGTGTGTATTTATCTATACATACATAATTATACACAGTACGCACACATATTGTTACAAACAGGCTTGACACGGAGAACAGATGGTAAGTAAACAAAGTCTTTATTGAGCAACCAGAGGCAAACGGGGCAGGTAAGTGAACGGAAGATGTTAGCAGAAGAATGTAGCAGATAACTGGATGATACTGTACTCTTGTCTTGCAGATGGCGAAGGGAAACTCAAACGGAGGAAACACAGGAGACACGGAGACTGGATGCGGAGAACACTGGAGACTTGGAGGAACGAGGAGAAGGCAGGTAAGTATCACAGGGGAGTCCTTGAGGTAAGCAGTAGCGGTGCTATGTGCAAACGAGACCGGACAGTGACTGAATGAATGCATGGGCTTAAGTGCTGGTGGTGATTGCCGGTGATGATGACGTGCAGGTGTGTGTGATCAGTATTCCGGTGATGGAGTGCGCTGTGATTGGGAGAGGGTGGAGCCTGGTGTGCTTGTAACATAACCCCCCCCTCCACAGCCCGCTCCTGAGGGCCGAGGACCCCGACGTCGTGGTGGGCGTCCTCTTCCTCTTGGTGCTGGTCTGTCAGGATGAGAGGCATGGAAAGTGTCAAGCAGGTTCGGATCTAAAATGTCGTTTCTGGGTACCCATGAGCGTTCTTCAGGACCATAGCCTTCCCAGTCCACCAGATATTCTAGCAGACCACCACGACGCCGGAAGTCCAGGATCTCCTTGACCTCGTAGGCTGCACCGTCTTCCAGGATGATAGGAAGGGGGGGCTCCGAGGTGTCGCCAGGCTCTGTGGAGACATGAACAGAAGGATGGTGAGGTTTCAGGAGTGAATACGAAATTGAGGTGGGAGCTGGAGCTTGTATGTGATAGGATTGATTCGTTGAATGATGGGGAAGGGGCCAATGAACCTGGGACTCAACTTCCGGCATGGCAGACGCAGCCTGATGTCTCGTGTTGACAGCCAGACCTTCTGCCCAGGTTGGTAGGATGGGGTCTTGGAGCGGCGAAGGTCTGCTGTCATTCTGCGTCTGCGAAGAGCCCGTTGGAGTTGATGGTGTGCTGAGTCCCAGACCCTCTCACTCTACTAGAGTACAGTACAGTAGTCTACTGCAGGGACGTCAGAGGGATCCCCCGACCAGGGGAACAGAGGGGGTTGGTAACAGAGTACGCACTGAAAGGGAGTGAGTCCGGTGGAAGGTTGACGTAACGAGTTCTGGGCGTACTCGGCCCAACCCAGGAACTGGTTCCAGGAGTCCTGGTGGCCGTGACAGAAGGTACGGAGGAAGCGGCCGATCTCCTGGATCTTGCGTTCCATCTGCCCATTCAACTGGGGATGGTAACCCGAGGAGAGGCTGACGGTCACACCTAGGAGAGTGAAGAAAGCTTTCCATACCCTTGAAATGAACGGAGGACCTCTGTCAGATACAATGTCTTCAGGAATGCCGTAATAACGGAATATATGGTTAAACATCAATTCAGCAGTTTCCATCGCAGTGGGTAAACCTCTCAGAGGGAGCAGACGGCAGGACTTGGAGAATCGGTCTACTACCACTAGGATGCAGGTACAATTGTCGGAGACAGGGAGGTCGGTAATGAAATCCACTCCTAGGTGTGACCAGGGACGGTTAGGAATGGGCAGAGGATGGAGCTTGCCGGCGGGAAGATGACGAGGGCTCTTGGAAATGGCACATTCCTGGCATCCCTGCACGTACCTTCTGACGTCAGATGCCATATTGGGCCACCAGAAGCGCTGTTTAAGCAGCGAAAGGGTTTCATTGACCCCGGGGTGGCCAGTGCCCAGAGAGGTGTGGGAGGAGTGGATGAGTGGAGTGTGCTGGGACCGAGTGAGGTATTGCAAGCCAGGTGGGCAGCCCGGCAGAACGTTGGTGGAGGCATTGGAGGAGGGCAGAGTCTCTTCTGACCAGACAATTGGGCTAACGAACAGTTTACCAGGCAAGATGGGCTCGGAGTCCTCTATCTTTTCCTCGGGACTGTAAATGCGTGAAAGGGCATCCGCTTTGACGTTCTTGGGACCTGGTCGGTAGGAAATCGTGAAATTGAACCGGGTGAAGAATAATGCCCATCGTGCCTGGCGGGTGTTCAATCTCTTAGCATCTCGAAGATATTCTAGATTCTTGTGGTCCGTTAAGACAAGGAAGGGATGTTGAGCGCCCTCTAACCAATGCCTCCATTCTTCAAGGGCGAGCTTGATAGCCAGGAGTTCCCTGTTCCCAATGTCGTAGTTGACTTCCGCCTGGCTGAGCTTGCGGGAGAAGAAGGCACATGGGTGGAGTCTACTGGGGTTCCCCTGCTGCTGTGACAAGACTGCTCCCACTCCGGTGGTCGAGGCGTCCACCTCCACGACGAAGGGCAGATCCGGATTGGGATGGACAAGGAGGGGAGCGGTGGTGAAGGCGGTCTTGAGGGCTTCAAAAGCTTCCGTGGCAGATGGTGACCAGGACAGAGACTTGGGCTTGTGACGTAGGAGAGTTGTGAGTGGGCTGAAGAGTGAACTGTAACCTCGGATGAACCGGCGATAGAAGTTGGCAAAGCCTAAAAACCTTTGGAGCTCTTTGATGGAAGTGGAAATGGGCCAGGACCGGATGGCGTTCACCTTCCCCTCGTCCATCCGGATGCCACTGTGGTCGATGTTGTATCCAAGGAACTGCACTGAGTACTGATGGAAGGAACATTTCTCTGCTTTCAGGAACAGATGGAATTTCCTCAGGCATTTCAGGACCTCCGCAACGTGGTGGCGATGTTCGGCCAGGCTCCGGGAGTAGATCAGGATGTCATCAATGTAGACTAGCACGAATCTGTGAAGAAACTCCCGGAGCACCTCATGGATGAAGTCCTGGAATATGGAGGGGGCGTTGGCCAATCCATATGGCATTACAAGATACTCGTAGTGGCCAGTAGGGGTCACAAAGGCGGTCTTCCATTCGTCCCCCTCACGTATCCGGATGAGGTTATACGCGCTGCGGAGGTCCAACTTGGTAAACACAGTGGCACCACGGAGATGTTCCAGCGCAGCGGGGACGAGAGGAAGGGGATAGCGGAACTTGACAGTTATTTTATTAAGGGAACGTAATTGATGCAGGGCCTTAAGCCTCCGTCCTTTTTGGCCATGAAGAAGAAGCTTGAGGCAGCAGGGGAAGTAGACGGGCGGATATAACCTTGCTCCAGGGCCTCCTTGATGTAATCTTCCATGGCCTTCTCCGGAAGTGACAGAGGGTAGATCTTACCGTGGGGCACTGGCTCACCCGGAAGGAGGTCGATGGCACAGTCCCATGGCCGGTGTGAAGGCAGCTTGGAGGCTCGTTTGGGGCAGAACACGTCGCTGAAGGGGAAGTAGCACGGCGGAACCTCCACGGAGCGTTTCTCTACAGGACTTTCTATGGACGTGGCACAGACAGGTCTTGGGAACACGGAGGAACAGGAAGAGCAGAGAAACAATGTGGGAAACAGCTGTCGCCCCACTTCAGGACCTCTCCCGTTTTCCACGAGATGATGGGGTTGTGCTGCTCCAACCATGGGTGCCCTAAAGTGATGTCAGCGGTGGATTCCTCCAGAACCAGCAGATGTTGATGTTCCACATGAAGGAGACCCACTTGGATGAGAACAGAACCCACCGAGGAGTGGACTTGACAACGACTTAGAGGTCTTCGGATTATGGAGTGGATTTGGTAGACCGACGGAGTGGCTGACGTCCGGAGCTTGAGTTGACGGCAGAGGGTGCCCAAGATGAAATTACCGGCTGACCTAGAGTCGAGGAGAGCATTGACTGGAAGAGAAACACCGGCAGCAGTAAGGTTTATTATTGTGGTGAGTGGTTCAGAGAAGGGATAATGGCACTCACCATAGGACGAGGAGGATGAATGGGGCATTCAGTAATGAAATGCCCTGCAGATCCACAATATAAACATAAGTTCAGGGTCAGCCGCCTCTGCCGCTCAGCCATCGTCAACTGAGAATTCTCCACTTGCATGGGTTCGTGGGCTGGTTCTGGAGGGCTGACAGGCTCTGGTCGGCGGAAGACAGGAGAATGTATTGGCTGGCCCTGGTGTTCTTCGATACACGACTGCATACGAGTGGCGAAACGGATGGACAGCTGGATAAAACGTTCGAGCCCGATGGTATCCTCGAGATACAACCGCACTCGGGGATCCAAACCCTGTCAGTAAGTCGTCAGCAGGGACCATTCGTTCCATCCACTGGCAGCAGCGAGAGTTCTAAATTGAAGGGCATACTCATTTACAGACTTCGTTCCTTGTTTAAGGTGGTACAGTTGCTCACCGATAGCTGAATCCCATGTCGGCTTTCCGAAAACCTCCTTGAAGTGAGAAGTAAAACTGGAGAGAGACTAATTGGGTTGCCCTGGGACCAGAGAGTCTTTGCCCAACGAAGTGCTTGGCCTGTTAACTGGGAGATAATGAATGCTACCTTAGTGCGATCATCAGGAAATAAGTGCAGTTGCATCTCCAGGACCAGCGAGCATTGAAGGAGAAATCCGTTGCAATCCTCCGCCGAGCCAGAGAAGGGCGCCGGTTTGGCCATGGGACTGGCATACACCGGTGGCGAAGGAGCGGTGTTGTTTCCGGAAGTGCTCGCTGGTGAAGGTGAAGGTGCAGGTGCAGGCAGATTTGTGGTGAGAGCTCGTCGAAGTGCATCGACGAGCTTCCGGAAGGGAATCGGAGTGCTCATCTGGTGCTCTGCGGTGTGGGTCCGGTCTTCTGTTACAAACAGGCTTGACACGGAGAACAGATGGTAAGTAAACAAAGTCTTTATTGAGCAACCAGAGGCAAACGGGGCAGGTAAGTGAACGGAAGATGTTAGCAGAAGAATGTAGCAGATAACTGGATGATACTGTACTCTTGTCTTGCAGATGGCGAAGGGAAACTCAAACGGAGGAGACACAGAGACTAGGAGACTGGATGCGGAGAACACTGGAGACTTGGAGGAACGAGGAGAAGGCAGGTAAGTATCACAGGGGAGTCCTTGAGGTAAGCAGTAGCGGTGCTATGTGCAAACGAGACCGGACAGTGACTGAATGAATGGATGGGCTTAAGTGCTGGTGGTGATTGCCGGTGATGATGATGTGCAGGTGTGTGTGATCAGTATTCCGGTGATGGAGTGCGCTGTGATTGGGAGAGGGTGGAGCCTGGTGTGCTTGTAACACATATATTATGTAAATACAAACTTTTATTTTGGAATGCGATTAATCGTGATTAATCGATTTGACAGCACTAAATATAATATAGTATAATATAATATAATATAATATAAACACACACACACACACACACACACACATAAAGCACTGTAATGTACTTTGTGAATGTAAATAAAAAAATAAAAAAAACATTGTTTAGATTTTTTACTTTTAAGTATATATACCCAACTTTTTGTAAATTGTGCAAAACTCAGTTTGATTAATACATTTTACCATGCCACTGTGATGTAAATAGGGTGTCTCCGAGGTATTACCATGTCGACAAGGTGACTTTCAATATGTGAAATTATTTATGCATTCACACGGTGAGCCAAATATGAGATCGTCCTGCACATAAATCTTGCTTAGTGAGCCATGACTGTCTGGATTATCACACTCATTCCTTCTTTCAACGTTCATTTAATACACTGGACCCCCACAAGTTCAAAGCTGACCTTATAGTTGTATCAAGACATGATGTATTGCCAAAGAACCAACACAACGTGATTTGGTCGGCAGCATTACCCATATGATAGCATGAATGATACCTCAGTTGCATGTGGCACCTGGAGACCCTGATAAAATTATGATGACTTGCACCTAATAATTGATGATAAACTAGTCTACAGCATCTTTATAGGGACTGAGGCTGCAAGTTATTTCCTCCCCTCACTCCCATCCCGAGACTGCAGCTGTCAATGCACAAGGTGAAATAAAAAGGCCAGTTAAAAGAGAGTGTGATAAACAGAAGGCACACCAAGTAAATGAGAGCAGTTTATTGAATGGCAAAGCTCTAAGGTGCCACTCTTCCTCACCGAGTAAGGCTAATTCAATTCCCTCCCATGTCCCATCAAAGAGTGCTTAAGAGTGTGCCGCATCAAAGCCGTGCCGGAAAACACAGAATGATTGTAACTCAATTGTTGCTGGCCCGTCATTGATTGCACACTGGCATAAAGTCGAGTACAGAGACAAAAGACTTTTCTGTCCTTCCCTGGACTTTGTAATTACCTTTCTGATGTTTCAAGACTGTGAATCATCCACTAATGCTAATAAAGCCTAAGGGGAACTCGACGCAGTTCAAAAACGCCTCTCAGATAGAAAAAAGTAACCAGACATAAAAAGCTCACAGAGCGGCTCATGTGAATGGATGTGGTGAAGTAAGGCAGCAGTGCATTAATTGACATCTAGTACAGTGAATAGCGTACTGTGTGGTTTTATAGTGCGGAGTAGAGCATTGTTTTTAGTGGTCAACCAATATATTGCCATGGCCAATATTTCCCTTTGGTTACACTTTATTTTGATGGTCCACTTTAGACATTCTACTAACTATAAGTAACTTTGCAACTGCCAACTAACTATCATTAGAATATTAGAAAACTGTAGACTGTCAGTAGACTGTTAGGTTAGGGTTAGGTGTTAGGGTTCGGGTTAGTAGAATAAGTAGACATTTAGATGCAAAGTTACTTATAGTTAGTGGAATGTCTAAAGTGGACCATCAAAATAAAGTTACTTTACCTTTGTTACCACTATGTCACATTCATGTCATTTTTTTTATTCATTTTCAGATTATTTCTAATTTAGTAAATATCATGTATGTAACAAATTATAAATATCATTGCACCATGTGTTATTTACGTTCTTTAAAGGGATAGTCCAAAAATAAAAATACAAGCAAGCAAAACAAACATGGTGGTAATCCATATGATCCAAATTGATGAAGTAAAACAATTTCACACACAATAGGTGTGTGTGAGAAAAGTACTTTTTTAAAATATAAACCATCGCTTTGACCAACTGTTAAACACTGGTTCAGAAGACATTGATTCATCACCTGGGGCTGTATGGATGCCGTCAAATTTATTTTGCACAGTTTTTCAAGCCCCAAATTTGAGGGACCCATCCACTTGAATTATATGGACTCACAGAGATAGATTATTTTTTCTAAAAATATCAGTTCATGTTCCACAGAAGAAAGAAAGTCATATACTTCTGGGAAGGTAAATGAAGCTGAGTGAATGATGAGAGAATTTTCACTTTTGGGGTTTCACTGCCTGAAAAAAAAAAAAAAAAAAAAAAGGCGCTGTTTGTATTTAAATAGGCAAATGCTTAAGAGTCTATGACTGGATCATTATTGCAGTGATTATTATGTTTCTAACATGTTATATGTTTGGCAACAGTTCTTCCAACCCTAACTGATGGAGTGTGTAGCTTTTCATTTCTTAAACAACCATGTAGGATAACTCATGGCCATATTCCAGAATGACAATGTCAAGATTCATCAGGCTCAAACTGTGAAAGAATGGTTGGGAGGGAGCATGAATAATCATTTTCACACATGAATTGGCACCTATGAGTCCACACCTTAAATTCATTGAAAGTCTTTGGGATGTACTGAAGTAGACTTTACAGGGTGCTTGACTCTTGCATTGTCAATACAAGATCTTGACCAAAAATTGATGCACCTCTTGATGGAAATAAATGTTGTGATGTTATATCAAGCGGTGCATCAATTTTTGGTAGATGCCAATAACTTAGAGAGCAGGGTGGCCAATATAAAACTGATACACAGTGGGGAGAACAAGTATTTGATACACTGCCGATTTTGCAGGTTTGCCCACTTACAAAGCATGTAGAAGTCTGTAATTTTTATCATAGGTACACTTCAACTGTGAGAGACGGAATCTAAAAATCCAGAAAATCACATTGTATGATTTTTAAGTAATTAATTTGCATTTTATTGCATGACATAAGTATTTGATACATCAGAAAAGCAGAACTTAATATTTGGTACAGAAACCTTTGTTTGCAATTACAGAGATCATACGTTTCCTGTAGTTCTTGACCAGGTTTGCACACACTGCAGCAGGGATTTTGGCCCACTCCTCCATACAGACCTTCTCCAGATCCTTCAGGTTTCGGGGCTGTCGCTGGGCAATACGGACTTTCAGCTCCCTCCAAAGATTTTCTGTTGGGTTCAGGTCTGGAGACTGGCTAGGCCACTCCAGGACCTTGAGATGCTTCTTACGGAGCCACTCCTTAGTTGCCCTGGCTGTGTGTTTCGGGTCGTTGTCATGCTGGAAGACCCAGCCACGACCCATCTTCAATGCCATCCCTGATGTCCTTACACAGCTCTCTGGTCTTGGCCATTGTGGAGAGGTTGGAGTCTGTTTGATTGAGTGTGTGTACAGGTGTCTTTTATACAGGTAACGAGTTCAAACAGGTGCAGTTAATACAGGTAATGAGTGGAGAACAGGAGGGCTTCTTAAAGAAAAACTAACAGGTCTGTGAGAGCCAGAATTCTTACTGGTTGGTAGGTGATCAAATACTTATGTCATGCAATAAAATGCAAATTAATTATTTAAAAATCATACAATGTGATTTTCTGGATTTTTGTTTTAGATACCGTCACTCACAGTTGAAGTGTACCTATGATAAAAATTACAGACTTCTACATACTTTGTAAGTGGGCAAACCTGCAAAATCGGCAGTGTATCAAATACTTGTTCTCCCCACTGTATATTGGCTTTATATTGCTTTATATTGCTATATTATACTGATATATATCCTGCCCTCTAAGATATTGCCATCTATATCGACCACCAAAAAATCCATAGCGGTCGACCACTAATCCACTAATTATTTTCATCTTCTTCTGACGAGCTGCTCATAGGGTCCAAAATTTTTTTGAACATAAGACTAATTTTCTTTACTAGGCCCTAGTAAAGAATCCATTTGGCTTAATACCAACTTGCAAAATCCCAGTACGGCTTAGTGGTTCTGACTCCTAAATTTGCACTTCCTATTGATCTGCTTGAAGTTTTCCATTACTTGAGATCCCAGTTATTAGGCTGAGTTTTTATGCGTTTCAATGCATGTCCATGAACCTACACACATGTTGTGTGTGTCCAAATGTGTCTTATCCTGGAATCAATGGCACCAACTCCTAAATAAGGATAATTGTCTGGATATGGAGTCTATTATCTGCTATGCTAGCAGTAATGTATGCATTCAAGGGCATGTAAAAACAGGTCAGAAACAACCAGAACTCTCTAAGGGGCCATAGTTCATTAATAGTCATAGTCCATGTGAGGGATTTTCTACAGGTTGCATCAGGCAGTGTGTTAGCAGGTGGGGGGTAATGGTGCAGAGGACAGAATTTTTTTTTAAATGAATTTAAATTACTCAACCTAGACTGTTCATTGTTTCATGGAGACATTAGCAGCAGTCATTAAGAATATTAACATTTCCACTTTTATATACACTACAAATGTTGTGGTCGGTAAGATTTTTAAAAATGAAAGTTTCTTATGCTCACAAAGGCTGAATTTATTTAAAAACAGTAATATTGTGAAATATTATTATAATTTAAAATAACAGATTTCTATTGGAAATGTTTATGTATATATGAAATTTATTCCTGTGATGGCAAAGCTGAATGTTCAGCAGTCATTACTTCAGTCTTCAATGTTACATGATCCTTCAAACATCATTCTAATATGCTGATTTGATGTTCAAGAAATATTTATTATTATCAGGGTTGAAATCAGATATTTTTGTGAAAAGCGTGCTTATTTTTTTTTCTGGATTCTTTGATGAATAGAAAGTTCGAAAGAACAGCATTTAATTAATTTATGGGGACATTCCATAGATATAATGATTTTTAAACTGTACAAACTGTATATTCTATGCCCTAAACCTACCCATCACAGAAAACCTTCTGCATTTTTAGATTTTCAAAAAACATCACTCAGTATGATTATAAGCTGTTTTCCTCATGGGGACCAAAAATGTATTGCCATCTTTGTGGGGACGTTTTGCCCCCATAATAACGTAGGGTATACCTGAACCACATACACACACACACACACACGTAATGCACAATATTATTATTTTGTCAACACCATAAGCCATCAACCCAGCAGATTTTTTTGTCTGATAGTCGTGACATTTCAGCTGAAAAGAATGCTAAATGTAATAATATTTATAATAAATGTTTGGCATGACAGTACACATTGTTTTCATATCTGACATGTTCCATATTGACAGACAGACAATGAAAAACACACATTCTGCAGGAAGTTGTGCCAAGCCGTGAATCATTTTGAACATGTTTAATATAAAATAATTCCTTGGCAAACTTTTTTCATTCCAGCCTGTTTTGCTCTATGTCTCAATAATCAGTGTGCTGATATGAGGATTGAAAACCTATAAGTTCATACTCACAAACACACATACCCGTTTGTCACTCTCTATCTGTGTCCTCACTTTGACAGCTAAACCTCGCAGGCTGCAGATGAACTGAAGTTCAGTAATCAGCTGACTTGGCTGACCGTGTCGCTCTTATTGCCACGGCAATTAGAATTCTGTCCACAGATTGCTGTCTGCTGTCTGAGGCCAGATCAAAAAGAAGGATAGAAGAGAGATATACAAGCTATAGATTATAGAGATTACACACCAAATCACACAGCAATAACAAACCACCTCAGAGATGCTTGTCATGTATTAAAAAAAACAAAACACTAATCGTTTATTTTATTTTATTTTTACACAGAGTAAACAGGATGGTTTACTTGGGATGAGTATGTTTTGTAATACAAACCCGATTCCAAAAAAGTTGGGACACTGTACAAATTGTGAATAAAAAAGGAATGCAATAATTTACAAATCTCATAAACTTATATTTTATTCACAATAGAATATAGATAACATATCAAATGTTGAAAGTGAGACATTTTGAAATGTCATGCCAAATATTGGCTCATTTTGGATTTCATGAGAGCTACACATTCCAAAAAAGTTGGGACAGGTAGCAATAAGAGGCCAGAAAAGTTAAATGTACATATAAGGAACAGCTGGAGGACCAATTTGCAACTTATTAGGTCAATTGGGAACATGATTGGGTATAAAAAGAGCCTCTCAGAGTGGCAGTGTCTCTCAGAAGTCAAGATGGGCAGAGGATCACCAATTCCCCCAATGCTGCGGCGAAAAATAGTGGAGCAATATCAGAAAGGAGTTTCTCAGAGAAAAATTGCAAAGAGTTTGAAGTTATCATCATCTACAGTGCATAATATCATCCAGAGGTTCAGAGAATCTGGAACAATCTCTGTGCGTAAGGGTCAAGGCCGTAAAACCATACTGGATGCCCGTGATCTTCGGGCCCTTAGACGGCACTGCATCACATACAGGAATGCTACTGTAATGGAAATCACAACATGGGCTCAGGAATACTTCCAGAAAACATTGCCGGTGAACACAGTCCACCGTGCCATTCGCCGTTGCCGGCTAAAACTCTATAGGTCAAAAAAGAAGCCATATCTAAACATGATCCAGAAGCGCAGGCGTTTTCTCTGGGCCAAGGCTCATTTAAAATGGACTGTGGCAAAGTGGAAAACTGTTCTGTGGTCAGACGAATCAAAATTTGAAGTTCTTTTCGGAAAACTGGGTCGCCATGTCATCCGGACTAAAGAGGACAAGGACAACCCAAGTTGTTATCAGCGCTCAGTTCAGAAGCCTGCATCTCTGATGGTATGGGGTTGCATGAGTGCGTGTGGCATGGGCAGCTTACACATCTGGAAAGGCACCATCAATGCTGAAAACATGGCCTTGTCCCAACTTTTTTGAGATGTGTTGATGCCATGAAATTTAAAATCAACTTATTTTTCCCTTAAAATGATACATTTTCTCAATTTAAACATTTGATATGTCATCTATGTTGTATTCCAAATAAAATATTGAAATTGGAAACTTCCACATCATTGCATTCTGTTTTTATTCACAATTTGTACAGTGTCCCAACTTTTTTGGAATCGGGTTTGTGTATATATATATATATATATATATATATACAGAAATAAAAATAATTAAAAAATGTTAATTATTTGTCATATTTTTGTTCATGTGTGTTTATATATATATATATATATATATATATACACACACATACAATTACTAAAATATAAAGTACTACGATATAAAGTCAAAATTATGAACTTTGAGTTGAATGTTGTTGAAATTTAGTTGAATAATAATTTGTCATAATTATGACACTCAATTTGGACTTATTTCATAATTGAGTTGGTATTTCATAATTGACTTTTTTTCTCATAATTATGACATAAAAAGTCACAATTATGATACAATCATAACTGTGAAATAAAAAGTATAAATTATGATATATTAAGTCATAATTATGAGATGTACAGTCAAAATGATAAGATTTAAGTTGACTATTTATGTCATTTTTATCTTATAAGTTTGAGTTATTGTGAGTTGATATCATCATTTTGAATTGAGTTTGAAATTATTTCTGATTATTGAAAATTCCTGATTATGAAATAAAAAGCAAAAATTATGATTTGCTAAGACATAATTATGAGATATAAAAGCAAAAGGGTAAGGCAACAGTAAAACAGAGCTAAAGTTTTAGCTATAGGTTCAGGCCTAAATCTAAATAAAATGCTGCATCTAAAAAAACTTAAAAAAAAAAAAAAACTATGTCCGTCAATGAGAAATTATCAAACTTGAACTTTAAATCAACCAAATAAAAATACAAGTTATCTAACAGAGTCTGCACATTGAGCAGTATGGGCTGAGTTCATTGCAGATGTGTAATACTTGGGTTTAGAGGTTCAGAACAAACCGTAACCAGAATATCTGAGGAATATCAATACAGACCCATTGCAAGCACTGTTAAAAAATATGTTCATGTTACTGAAAGCAGCAGAATCAATAGACAGTGCTTCAGCTTCAACAATCAAAACACTCTCAGAGTAAAAACAAAAACTCCAGTAACTGGAGTCGAGTCCAAACACTGTTCAGTCTAGGTGATGTCCTGAAGGCTAGAGTAAAACACACTCTCACAGTCCATGCCTCCTGCAGAAGTGATCCACAGATCTGTCACAACACAGGCCTGCAGAGACATTACCCCTTTGTCATAGCGGCTAAAGAACAGCTCTGTGTTCCAGCTGGCATTTGAGTTGCCAGGTATGACAAGCGGAAGCTCTGCTTGAGCAGGACACATCTACATTCACCCGAAGTCTGGCTGAGACGCTTCGTGACAGCTCTCCTTTCCTCACCCCCTTGGTACAACCCCATCCTTCCCCCGGTTCAGAAAGAGCACAAGTCTTGACTGCTAAGTCACTGTCTCTCTCACACAGAGCCTGTTTGCCAGGTTTACTTTATATGTAGTGATTTTCCTTTATTCTTGTCCATCTTGGTCTCAAGGTCTTAACTCTTTCTCTCACAGCTACATTTTGTCTCGGTGACCTCTGGTAAATCTTCTGGGTGATGCAGACAGGGACGGAGAATTCGGTATATAGAGACAGACTAATAATTTGGGATGCTCTGGATCGGCGTATACGACAGCGTGTTCCAGTTCCTGCCAATATCCAGCAACTTCGCACAGCCACTGAAGAGGAGTGGACCAACATTCCACAGGCCACAATCAACAACCTGATCAACTCTATGTGAAGGAGATGTGTTGCACTGCGTGAGGCAAATGGTGGTCACACCAGATACTGACTGGTTTTCGGACCCCCCCGGCCCGGACCCCCCCAATATTGTGGCCAGCCTAAGGCACACCTGTGTAAAAATCATGCTGTCTAATCAGCATCTTGATATGCCACACCTGTGAAGTGGATGGATTATCTCGGCAAAGGAGAAGTGCTCACTAACACAGATTTAGACAGATTTGTGAACAATATTTGAGAGAAATAGGCCTTTTGTGTACATAGAAAAAGTCTTAGATCTTCGAGTTCAGCTCATGAAAAATGGGGGCAAAAACAAAAGTGTTACGTTTATAATTTTGTTCAGTGTATATTTACAATTTTACATGGGATTGATTCAGATTCAATTAGATGGTCCGTTTACACCCAGATGGTGCAACTTACCCACTGACTCAGATCAACTTACCCCTAACCTGGGGTAAATTGAGCCACAGGAAAACTTTTTTTATAAGAAGCCATATTTTTAGAACCCTTTGTCATAGATGCATTCTGATCATTTAAAATGATAGCAAACATTCAGAAATTACTTTAGATACTTTCATTGTACTTCTGCCTTATTTTCTCTTATCTTAAGGATCACATAAGTAAAAATGGCTCATCTTACCCCACTCTCCCCTACAGCATGGTCTATTGTGGGCAGTTCAGCAGAAAGTCAAGGCTACAGTCCTAATGAATTACTAGGAAGATAAAGCTGAACAGGTGGAAATAGGTTAGGTATTGTTCAGACGACGTGTTTTGGATTATTAATATTTACGTCTAATTGACAGTTTAATTTAAAGTCACAAATATAGAATTACTCTGCAGTTGTGTTGCTTCTGTTCTCAGCATGAGGCTGAGTTGTAAAAGCTTCTTTGAGTCTTTTCCAAAGCTTTAGAAATAACCTGCTGGCTTCTGAGAAAATGTTGTTGGATGGCAGTGGAGCTTCAGCCCTCTCTAGTGGTGTCTTGGTGAAATTATCAAAGACACTCTTTGTTCTGTGGTCACCGTTTCCATCTTTCGCTTGTTCCTCATTCAACCAGTACCATGATCTCCATAATGATAGTAGTGGCATGCCCTTCTCATAAGAATCTCATGAAACCAAACAAGAACATTTTCAGATTATATTTTACCAAAGAATCTGGGAAAAAGAAAAATTTGTTTTTAGAACCCTTTAGAATTTACTTTATTGTGCCATTATTTTAAAGTACTCATTAATGCAAATAAGTAAATAAATAAATTAATTAATTTAATAATAAACAATTAAATTATATGTTAATAATATAGTATTTTAATATAATTGTTTTAATAAATATATTTATTAATACAATTAATAATAAATAAATGTAATAAAATATATTAATAATTTATTTAAAATCAATTATTAAATACATGTACACTGCCATTCAAAAGTTTGTGGTCAGTATTTGTTTAAAAGAAATTAATACTTTTATTCAGCAAGAATGCATTAAATTGATCAAATAACAGTTAAGTCTTTACACTGTTACAAGTGATTGTTCTTTTGAATTTTCTATTCATCAAAGAATCCAGAAAAACTGTTTTAAACATAGATAATAATAAGAAATGTTTCTTGACCAAATCAGCATATTAGAATGATTTCTGAAGGATCTTGTGACAGATTTTTTAGCAAATCTTTAGCTTTGGCATCACATTTTAAAATCTATTAAAATAGTTATTTTTAAATGTAATTGTATTTCACAATATTACTGTTTTTACTGTATTTTAAATTAAATAAATGCAGCTTTGGTGAGCATAAGATACATCTTCTTTTGAAAACATAAATCCCCAAACTTTTGTACAGTAGTGTGTGTAATAATTTTTTTAAGAGCTTTCTGTATAATGGTAACGAGAATCTAAAGAGAATCACCACTAAGAATAATGGATATTAGAACGTAACAGGAATTAGCAATAAAAAGGATTTACTTAAATGTCTAAACATATTATGGCAATGGGAATTGGTGGTTAGGGAATGTGCTTAACTATCATTTAAAAAAAAAAAAAAAAAAAAAAAATATTTTGTTTTACCCCGGGGTTGAAATGCGACCCGAACATGTTCTGTCAAGTAGAGAGAATGAGTGACAGGTTTACAGACAGCAAGGGCATACAGGACAAAGCGTTGTACAGCTTTTATAATACCATGTTTTATGTATCACTGTGAGAAACAAGCAATAGGGGCACTTGCTAACAATATTTATACTTGGGTTATGAAAAAGTAATGGCAAATCCTGCTCTGTATTCAAAATGTTAGAAGTTTAATCTAAAATACTTCATATTTTATAGGTCTTGGGACTATCCTACTGCCGAGCAAAAAAGATTTGCGCAAGGATATCGATTTGAATCCAACTGTTGTGGACAAATTTGTGGCAGGAAGGAGGTGGGAGGAGATCAGGCCAGGCTAGTTTGAACATACATACAGTAGAAACATGCCAAATCAGTGAGGACATCGAGAAACATGTTCTGTATAAGCTGTTATGTGTTATAGGTAAACAAACTTACTGTATATCTGCATGCAAACTCTCAAAGATGGCTATTGCTGTATACAAGCTGACAGCCCGAGGCATTATATTTGAAAACAAACTCCTTGTGACAGCATGGAGGTGAAAGTTGTATCCAATTACTCTCGGAGAGCCTCGCAGAAGCAACATGACAAATATTTGTGCATATTCACCCACAGACACACTAGGCTGTAACCATGGCACCACCAGCCTAAAGGAGGAAATAGCGGTCCAGCCCACTGCACCCTCAGCTACTTTATCCTCATGTCCATTGTGAGTCTTTGAAGTAGATAAAAGTCTTTTTCCTGTCCCCATCTTCTCCCTCTATCTGCCTGTTTATCTGCACTTGATTATGTCCAGCTGTATGACATTCACCTGGTTTCACAGACAAGGCTTAAACCTACTCCTACTAAAATTCATGTTTGAGCTGTTTTAATTGAAAGCAACTTGCACTGATATATCCTAAAGCGTCTTGAATTGAGAAATCAAATTTTACTTGAGCTTTGACATATAAGTGGACATCATACTATAAGAATATCCTGTAACTTTCAGAACTTAAAACTTCCTTGTTAGTCCAAAAAACAGCTTTTATTGTAACCAAGCCCAGAGAACGACTCGTTGTGGAATGTGCCTGTAATAGATAGGTGAAAGACTGCCTCTGCAGAAGAAAATCAACACCTACTTAATCATGGCCCCGCCCACTGGCATGTTAGTGAGATGACAAGGATAGAAGATCGATACAGGATGACTGGACTAAAAATAACATTACCTTCCAAAGGATCCTAATGCTAGGGATATGGTTATTTATTTTCAGCAATGTGAATGTCTCAGTTGAGCATTATTTATTTTTATACCATGGTCTGTCTGAATACACTATTCTGATTGGCTGGAAGGTGTGCAATAAAACTGTTTAATGCACAGGTAGTTCCAAGTCAGTTGAATCACTGTTCTATATTAATTGTCACGGTTCATGAATTCACTGACTCACTCTATCTCTGTGTGTGTGGTTGTGTTGGAGGCGTGGTCACTGATTGTAGCTGATCTCATCATCACCGCCAGCTGCACCTCATTTCACCTGCCTATTTAATGTCTCATCACCAACTCTGTGTTTGTCAGATCGTCGCAGACAGTCCGGTGTTTTCCGTGTGTGTGTGTTTTTTTGTGTGTTTTGTGTTTTGTGTTTTGTGTTTTGTGTGTGTGTGTGTGTGTGTGTGTGTGTGTGTGTGTGTGTGTGTGTGTGTGTGTGTGTGTGTGTGTGTGTGTGTGTGTGTGTGTGTGTGTGTGTGTGTGTGTGTGTGTGTGTGTGTGTTTGTGTGTTTGTGTGTTTGTTTGTTTATCTTCATTCGGGTATTCGGTTCGCTCCTGGGAGTTCGTTTGCCGGTTCCTCTTCCTGGATCCCTTCTGCTGTGGACTTTGCCCATTGTCCCTGCCTTACCTGTCGCCTGCCTCCGTGAACTGACTTTCTGCCCTCTCCTGCCTGTTCTGGGGCTCTGTTCCCTGTGCTGTGGATTTTCTGTGCGCTCTGCTCTTGTTTCCTGAGAATAAATACTCCTTTGAACTCGCTATTGGATCTTTTTGCATTTACTTCAGTTCCGCCATTGTGACATTAATACGCTGTGTTCATTGAAGCGCACGCACATAGGCATAAGTCACTCACACACAGAGAGCGAAGATCGTGCTGCGTACACACGCAAACATTCAGGAACACAGAAACTTTTTATCAACGCTGCCCCACGACTTTTAGTAATAAAATAGCTAAGCTACTCGAGGGGGTTACATCGCTATTTTGAAGTAATAAACGCACATCTTCATTGTTAAGAGAGACGCTGAACAAAAGCAGGTATGAATCAATCTCTCTCTCTCTCTCTCTCTCTCTCTCTCTCTCGATGATTAATTCAAATAAATGTAATCTTACGCACTACTTTATCTTTGATATCTGATAGATCTAACGAGCCTGACGAAAACAACTGTCAGTTTTACCCTTCCGGTCAAATATTGCTCTGCAAACATCAATAACAGCTTTAAGTTGACAATGTTGGCAAATGACCATGGTATAAGCGGGATAATACATGGCTAGATGTGCATTAAATAATTTTAATGCACTTCGCTGAGGCAACCACCTTCCGCTTCTGTTCTTTGCCTCCACGTCGTGCATTAAAATCGTTTAATGCACAGCTACCCGTGGATTATTCCTTACATATTCGGTACATTTCACTGTGGATTCTTTGGTAAATCAGTCGCAATTTCGGCGCAGGCTTTGCAAACAGACTTTTACGATATGGACTCAACAGTAATGCCACAACATAAGTAACCGTGTTAATTCTAATGCCTGATCTGTGACCAGTGATATCTGATATGTAATGATTCATGTACAGTCAGATGTTCTTTGTCTATGTGTCAGTAAATCAAACCAGTGACTAAATGGTCAACTTCATATTGTTTATCTTAGTAGGATGAAAATATTCTGTTATTTAAATATGTGATTAAATTATATATAGAAAGCGAACGCTCCCTTTACAATGGCTGGAGCTGTCAATCAAACAGCGCAAGTTTATCAGTGACTGAGTTCTGGACTCTGCAAAATTCCCGTTGTAAATCAACGAGTCTCTTATTTACATCGTGTTTGCACTATTAGTTATGATGAAAGCATTTGTGAGTGTGCAGAAATGGAGTTGCAATGACGAGATCACTGCATTCATGTACTCAACATGTCTGTGATTGGCTACAATGCTCATCACTGCAACCTTTCATGCCACAATCTAAATAAATGCTATAATCAACACTTTTCACGATTAGTTAACCTTGACAGCTGTAATAGTAAAAATGTGGTAAAAATTTAAGAGAGGGTTCCACATGTAATACTTAGCTATTTAACATGCAAAGATGTTAGCCAATCACAGCAGTGGGTGTTTTCACTGAAGTCTCACAGCAGACACCCTTCAAACAGAGAGTTCAAATCACATGGCTAAATCAGGGTAGGAAAAAATGCCTTTTATTTCTAAATTATTTAATTATTTATTTTTTTATGCAAAAATCATACTAAAATGATAAGTGCACCCCAGGAAAAGTTTATACTACTTAAATGTCCTAATAGAATTAAGGCCTAATTGAGTGTCATCTCTTGTCTCATGAAAACACATGACAAACATAATGTGATCCACCCTTTGGTGGAATGTTGCTTTTAGGTTTCTAAATACACCACAAGCTAATAATACACACTTTCAGTTTGACTCCTGTTGTTTTGACCTTTAGTTTTGATTTTGTTCCCTCTAATTCTTCTGCGCTTTTTACACCATAGGTATTTTATGTGTGCCAATATAAAGCAAGAACAAAATAACTTTATTCAAGATGCACCATAAATGTGGTGTCAAATATCGAAAAAAAATTGAAAATTGAAAATGTCGTTTAGCTTTATGAGAATTTATTTATTTATCACAGCAATATACGATGATGACTCTACATTTTTATACTAGAACAATGGTATTTAATGCAAAGAAACACTCCTCGTACACACCAACATACACCCACAACACACACCCCCACCCACACACACACCTATAAGTAAACAACTGAATTGACATCCAATGTACTGCTTTAAGTTTTAAACAACCTTGACTAGCTCTTAAACTGAACTGAATAACTTTATTAAATGCCGCTGGTGTTACATAAAACTAATTACAATAGCAAATCCTTCACTGTAGAGTGAAGTATACACAATGATGGATTAGAGATTCGATTTTCATCGTTTCATTTGGTTTCATTTGAAGTGAACTCAGGTGAGTCATTGACATTATTTGGCACAGCCCTCCAACAAAATCAAGTCTGTCTAGATTGTCAAACAGGAAGAACTTTTCCTTTTGATTCCATTGATGTACAAAAGCCTCATAACTCTCAAACCCCTGAAGGTAAGGACATATATGATTTATATCTGCTCAAACTAAAGAGGTTTTTTGTCGATATCATAGGGATCAAGACTTACATCAGTTATATTAGCCTAATTGTTAAAAAAAAAAAAAAATCTGATGTTGACTTGTTTATTTGCATTTTTAGAATTATACACTTTAACTTAAAGTTAAACTAAAGTGCATTTTGTTAGTCGCTCTAGACAGTAATATCTGCTAAATGTAAATTGTAAGACTCCTGGCTACGGAGTTTCCTGAAATAAGATTATGCATCAAGAATACAAGGTATCAAAACTCAATTTGACAGTGTTTTGAGCCAATGCTGTTGCAAACTAACACATTCAAATGGTAAATACAAGCTTAACTAATCAGTAAGTAATATCAAATTTAGAACTGAGGTAGTTCCTTATTTAGGTAATCAATAATTACTGAATGAGATTGGCATCATTAATAACTATCAACTAACTATGACAAATTATGAAGAATTACTAATTAATACTAATTACCAAAACGATAAGACAATAATTTTTAAAACAGTATCATGGCCAATAATTTATAAATGTCTAATAATAAAATTTCAATAAAACATTTTATTTAAATACATTTATATTAAAATCCATCATGTCATTTAAGCGTCACAACATTATTAAAAATGTGATATTTACAGTGCGTCCGGAAAGTATTCACAGCGCTTCACTTTTTCCACATTTTGTTATTTTACAGCCTTATTCCAAAATGGATTAAATTCATAATTTTTGTTTCTCAATTCTACAAACAATACCCCATAATGACAATGTGAAAGTAGTTTGTTTGAAATCTTTGCAAATTTATAAAAATAAAAAATGAAAAAATTACATGTACATAAGTATTCACTTCCCGGGTGCACTGTAAATTTGATGAAGATTACATTTCATAGCATTTTTAAAAGTATTACTGTTTGTAAAGATTACCTTTGAGTGAGCATTAGACGACGGTAAAGGTAATCTAAATAAAATAGAGAAAATTAGCATGCACAATTAAATATGCAATATTAAATGATATTGATCTTTGATAACCATAACTGATACAATACAGATTATTGTGCATTCCTATCTCAGATATTGCCACTGGAAAACCTGTTATTTTTTATTATTATTTTACTTACTTATTTTATTTATTTATTTATTCATTTATTTGTAGGACTAATAGCCTGGTATGAGTAAGACACCCACAGACATGAACTGGATGTCTCTACAAGTCTTGCTCGGCGGGGTCAGCCAGTACTCCACTGTGTTTGGACGCGTCTGGCTATCTATGGTGTTCATCTTCCGAGTCCTGGTGTTTGTGGTGGCCATTCAACAGGTGTGGAGTGATGAACAGAAAGATTTCATCTGCAACACCGCCCAGCCGGGCTGTGCTAACGTCTGCTACGACAAGTTTTTTCCCATCTCCCACATCCGTCTATGGGCTCTGCAGATCATTTTTGTCACTTGCCCATCTCTCATGGTGGTGGCTCACGTCAAGTATCGAGAAATGAAGGATGAGAAGTACACCACTCTCCACGAGGGTAAACACCTGTACGCCAACCCTGGGAGGAAGCGTGGAGGCCTGTGGTACACCTACATACTCAGCCTGGTGTTCAAAGCTGGCTTCGATGCAGGCTTCCTTTATATTTTGTACTTCATTTATCATTTCGACATGCCAAATGTTACCAAATGCACTGAATGGCCTTGTCCAAATACAGTTGACTGCTACATCTCCCGTCCTACAGAGAAGAAAATCTTCACCATCTTTATGGTGGTCACCTCTTGTGTGTGCATCTTCATGTGTATCTGTGAGATATTCTACCTGATTAACAACAAAATTCGCAAATGCCTGCGCAAACAGAGAGACCAGAAAAAAAAGTTCAACTACACAAGGGTGGATCCAACAGCCTCATCTATCCAGAACCTCAGCAACTTGGAAAAGGCAAAGGCCACAGCAGATGAAAAGAATTCAGAGCCGATCTAATTATGGTCTGAACTCTGTTTCTGGGACAATGACAGACAGTATTGGATATATTGTAGATCCAATCATGCCAATACACCAGAAGAATATTGCATTTAAAATATTTTAAGGACTTTTTCCTGTGACAATGAGTCCTTATCTATGACTACTTTGTATGTAATGATTTAGATGAAATGAGAAGGTCATTAGGTCATTGGTATTCTTGAGTCTCATTCATAAAAGGAGCACACTTCCTCCTAGTATACAGAAAATATAACCCCTTTAGAGAACAACGTGATGAGAGGAGAACACAGTAAGCATCCTGTCCCTGGCCTAATACAGTAGGCCTATACTAACCTTGGGAACACTGTAAACCCTAACACTGAAAATAATTAGAGTATAGCCAACTCAAATTAAACAAACTAGCTCAATCAAATTAACTTTTATGAGTATTTAAATCTTTCTTTTTCTTTTGAGTTCACAAAAAATACACATTTTAAGTCATCTGAATTGTTTCACTGTTTTGAGTTGAACTTATTTTAAATTAAATTAAATTGAAACTGGATTTCTATTTCCCAGCATGCTTTACCATGACATTCAAAATGGAGAGTAAATGCTAAAATGAAGTGTTTTTTGTCAAAGATTAATGTTAAGTGGGAGATTTTGTTTAATGTTTTGTTATGCTAGTTTAGAAGAGTTTCTGTTATGTTGGGGTTTTTTTGTACGGTTTAGTTTAAGAACAGATATGGTAATTGTTTTTTTATTGCTGTCATTCAGCAAGTGCTATGCTATGCTAATGCTATCAAAGTTAAATGCTATCTCAATAAAATTGAGATTACATAATAATTTTAAGTTATATGTATGAATTAGCTTACTCAAATATTTCAAGTTAAGAGCAATTAAAATGCGTAAAATGAGTAAAAAAGTTCTGCTTACTTAAACTTTAAATGTCTTAACTTAAAAAAAAAATTGATGTAACTGATTACCTCTTTTTTTGTTTTTGCTTTGCCAACTTATTCTGGTTTACAGTGAAGTCTTTATCCACATGAATTACTTCCTGATTTGCTCAGAAAATACATTTTCATGTCAAAGTAAAGCACTAATAGCCTACTACAAAGCACTAAATTGCATCATTATTTTGCGTCCCATATCATGGTGGTTCACACACACACACACATACACTCACCTAAAGGATTATTAGGAACACCATACTAATACTGTGTTTGACCCCCTTTCGCCTTCAGAACTGCCTTAATTCTACGTGGCATTGATTCAACAAGGTGCTGAAAGCATTCTTTAGAAATGTTGGCCCATATTGATAGGATAGCATCTTGCAGTTGATGGAGATTTGTGGGATGCACATCCAGGGCACGAAGCTCCCGTTCCACCACATCCCAAAGATGCTCTATTGGGTTGAGATCTGGTGACTGTGGGGGCCATTTTAGTACAGTGAACTCATTGTCATGTTCAAGAAACCAATTTGAAATGATTCGAGCTTTGTGACATGGTGCATTATCCTACTGGAAGTAGCCATCAGAGGATGGGTACATGGTGGTCATAAAGGGATGGACATGGTCAGAAACAATGCTCAGGTAGGCCGTGGCATTTAAACGATGCCCAATTGGCACTAAGGGGCCTAAAGTGTGCCAAGAAAACATCCCCCACACCATTACACCACCACCACCAGCCTGCACAGTGGTAACAAGGCATGATGGATCCATGTTCTCATTCTGTTTACGCCAAATTCTGACTCTACCATCTGAATGTCTCAACAGAAATCGAGACTCATCAGACCAGGCAACATTTTTCCAGTCTTCAACTGTCCAATTTTGGTGAGCTCGTGCAAATTGTAGCCTCTTTTTCCTATTTGTAGTGGAGATGAGTGGTACCCGGTGGGGTCTTCTGCTGTTGTAGCCCATCCGCCTCAAGGTTGTGCGTGTTGTGGCTTCACAAATGCTTTGCTGCATACCTCGGTTGTAACGAGTGGTTATTTCAGTCAAAGTTGCTCTTCTATCAGCTTGAATCAGTCGGCCCATTCTCCTCTGACCTCTAGCATCAACAAGGCATTTTCGCCCACAGGACTGCCGCATACTGGATGTTTTTCCCTTTTCACACCATTCTTTGTAAATTCTAGAAATGGTTGTGCGTGAAAATCCCAGTAACTGAGCAGATTGTGAAATACTCACACCGGCCCGTCTGGCACCAACAACCATGCCACGCTCAGGAGTTCAGGAGATTGTCTTGACCAGGACCACACCCCTAAATGCATTGAAGCAACTGCCATGTGATTGGTTGATTAGATAATTGCATTAATGAGAAATTGAACAGGTGTTCCTAATAATCCTTTAGGTGAGTGTATATGGGTTAGTGCAATTGCCTTTTAAAGTGTTGCTGCTATGTCAATTGCATGTGTTCATTCATTTAATGTTATTCCCTGGATAATTTATTTGGTTTATTTAATTTGATGCTGCTATGATTAAAAGTGAGTGTACTGTGTAAATCCTCCTTCTGTCTATGCAACAATGACTTGATGGGTTTTTTTTACTATTGGAAAAATGACGGTCATTTTTTTATATTAAGTATTCTTGTTACATGGCAAATTTCACATCCATTAATGCCATGGTCTGAAAGGAAACCCAATATTAGTAATAGTTGATGAATAAAGTTAAGCTTTATTTTGAAACTTATTGTTAAAACTAAATTATTTGAGCTATGGCCATCTAAAATTACTTAAATTCTTCCTTTTAATTTAAATATACATGTATGCCCTCTTCTTTATTTGTGAATTATTATTGATTATTTAGTGACCGGTCATATTTTATTATCGTTATGGTATCTTAAAAAGTATATGCTGTATATGCTGTTAAACAACAAAAGAAAAACAGAAAATCATTCACTGCTCTTGACTGAATTATAGTAGCTTTAATTAGAACACATTTTTTAATGGTGGGGAAATAAACTGGTTTACCCGCTGAACTAGTTTAGGCTCTGGCGAGGAGATAAACTGGTTTACCCGCTTAACTGGTTTAGCTCACTCAGATTCCACTGCCAGTAGTGGGCGGGGGCTTTTATACTTTTTATTGTATATACCCTTTTAATGGCAGGTTCCACTAAGCCAATATTAACCCCCCACAGTTTGACTATTGGGGCATGTTGTCACAAAAGGTATCTCTCTCTCTCTCTCTCTCAATTCAATTCAAATAGCTTTATTGTCATGGCAAATGTACATTTTGCATTGCCATTAAAACAACATAGAAAATAGTTTAGAACAACTAAACAATTTAAATAGCAGTTGAACAAGCATATAAAAGGAAAACACTGAGAAAAGAAAAAATATAAGGATAATAAATAATGGTTTATTATTATAGGCCTACAGAAATCATGTAGGCTAAAAAGTTAACTTTAACTAATGAAATGAACGAGAAGAGTAAGAATATATTTATCGAATGTTGAAACTTTTTCTTTTTTTTTTTTTTTGTAGCTGATTCGGTGCATGTCTGTACAGAAACTGACATAAAGGTATATTCACACGAGTAAAATTTGTGACAACTAGTCCAGTCTCCAAATATTTATGGATATAAACCTTTGCTCAAAGCTAAGAGATGATGTCATGTTGTATACATCCTAATGATATATTACAAATGGGGAGCCAAGATGGCGACGTTATAGGTGGACGTGTGTGGGCTGCTAAGGAACTTAAGGTGATGTGGTGAAACAACTTATTTGACATCACTTTTTCTCACTTAATTCGCACTGACTTCTGTGGAATTTGATTTATATGGGTAAATCTAAAAAGAGAGGAAAGCAAACTTTTAACGTAACATCGAACTGTGTTTCCGATGCGAACAGAAGTGAACACTCAGAACTTAGTACTGCTAATCTTACAATGTCGGATCTAACGAGCGAAAATGAAACGCCAATGGTGTATGATCATGTGTATGATTCAACGCCAAGCATTGATACAGTGGATAGGCCTACTGTTACTCCTCTCCCTGATACACCTCTGAAACCGTTGGGTAAAAAAAAATCTAAGAGGAAAGGGGACCAGAAGAAAGCTATGACAGTGCGAGCATACTGACTGCAATACGTGAACTTTCGGCTAAGCATGATGAGACTTTTAAAAAAAATTGCTACGATTGAAATGACAACGGAAACTACATCTAAGCTGCTCGAAAATCTTTCTTCGACGGCCACCAGCTCGTACTGGATGTCGGTCAGCACAACGAAGCATTGAAATGCATTGATGGCGAGATAAAAAAAGTCTGAAAGAGGAAAATAAATCCCTGAAAGCCGGTCTGTATGAATGCAAACGTTATAGCTGGAGGTGGCTGCTTAAGTTACACAGGGTCAGAGAAAAAGAAGTGCTCTCCAACTGCAGAGCGGATGGAGGTAGCCTATTGATTTTTTTTTTTTTTTTTTTAGATTTTTCTGACATGATAAATATCTTTAAAATAAATTGGCTTAAAAGATGTCTCGCAAATCCAAATTCCTTTTGGTACTTCATCCCCAATCATATTTTTGATACAATTGGTAGCCTTTCCTTTATCTTTAAATGTAATTATTTACCTTCTAAGCTACCTATTGCTTTGTCCAAATTTCATCAGCAGTGTCTCCTTGCTTGGAAGCTGTGCTATGTCCACAGTTTCTCACCTCAAAGAACACTTTTATGGAATAACAGTGATATCACTATTAGGAATAAGTCGCTTTTCCCCCCCAGATGGTTCCAAAATAATATTAATTGTATCCTTTCTTTATTTGATGACTCAGGAAGTCTTTTGAAGTATGAGCAGTTTATGACTTACCACAATTTCCCAGTTCCTCCAAAAGAGTTCCTCCTCTCACCTGGATTAATTCACTTTATTAAATGTCACTCCATATATAATCCAAGGAGTACAGTTACAATACAATCCACATTACTCTTGGATGGAATTGATCTATTAGATAAGAAATGTACCAATAGACATGTATGGAAAATGTTTCAATTTAAAAGGAAAATTTCACCAAGAGGAAAGTTCTATTGGAGGTCCCTGGTAGAAGATATTGACTGGAAAAGGGCCTGGTTTTTACCTGGGAAATTTTGCAAAAGAAAAAAAATACATTTCAAAATTTTACATAAAATCTACCCTGTCAACTCTAACATTTCTAAATATTTGGACATTGACAGCTCATGTTCTTTTTGTAAACAAGCAGAGGAGACATTTGAGCACTTGTTTTTTGGTTGCCCTGTTTCCAAACAATTTTGGTTTGACCTAGGTTCTCACATATTTGATTCTGCCAATGTTACACACTCTTTCAGTTTAAAAGACATTATTTCTTATTATAATGATATTAAAAATAGACCCCATGGAGTATATTGTTATTTTTTATTATTTATTTTTTTTTATATGGAAAATTCTAAATTCATAAGCAAAAATTTGCAAACGGTATTCCATCCTACACCCACTTTGAAACTGAAATAAACTTACTTGCTTAAATCTCTTTATTACATAAAGAATAAGAAAATCCTAAGATTCCTTAAATACTATGAAGAAATATTTAAAGAAAATGTATATATTTAAAGCTTTCCTTGTAATTGTTTGTATGTTAATGTATTAATACAACTGTGTCCTAGCAACTTATGATTTGATTAGAATTATTTTTTTGTTTTGTTTTGTTTTTTTCTTGTATGTATTTTAATTGTGTGTGTTTGTTTCTATATGTATTCCCTTGGCAATGTTCTTATGTTTGTTATTCGATCATTAATAAAAAAAAAATAAAATAAAAAAAAATGCATATATAATTACAAATGGCCACATAAATCACGCGCTTACCTCAATATAACAACTCTATCCACCCGCCTCCATATATGGTTACTAAAACAAAACAGCACAACAAACACCAGTGACTCAAAGTTTTGAGCAGTTGAGCAGTTTTCCATTGTTTTAACCAATCTGATGGAAAATATGAGGCTGCGTCTTTGACAAACGTGATAGCGAACCAATCAGCTTCAGGAGGCGGGTCTTATTAAATACAGCCTGATCGCTCCATTTGCTGAAGATCTTCCGCGGAATGAGTTATTACGGACAGGTAAAGTCTTTCTTCCGGGTTTAGCCATTGTATATTTATGTGTATATTTTATGATTTATATGATTCCTACATTTTGTCTTACAGTCTAAACTATTAGTGTTGGTGTACAGGGAAATTATGCATAACTGTGATCGCGTAATCGCCTAAAACAGCCTTTTTACAGGCTAGTCAGTTAGCCCTGTAGCTACTCTGATGTGAAATACAATAAAATTATGTTTTTGTGTCTGTTGATCGCGTGCTGGTCAGTCGTTTATCACATCACATTACATGAAATGACTATTTATTTTACATCTTTATGTAATTAATGTCATACAACAAAGATGCAAAATAGTGTCACTTTTGGATCTAGACTACCCTTTACCATCATCCGCCAATATAACCCGTAGTTTTTACAGTTATTGTTACTGGTGTAAAATCACAATAAAAGAATATGAGGTTACCAGTATGACAGTACCATGTTATGGTCCAAACATGTGTAACTTTTTTTTCTTCCGTAACACAAGAGATGATGTTAGAAAGTCTCAGTCACCAATCACTTTCATTGTGTGGAAAAGCATGCAGTGAAAATGAATGGTGACTGAATGTGTCACTCTTCCTAGAGTAGTTCCTATATTAATATTATAAATGTTGTATAAATATCAGTATAATAATAATATAAATTTGAGTGTTCCAGGGAAGAGATTAAGTCATACAGACTTGAGTAAAATATGACAGAATGTACATATTTACCTAAACTATCCCTTTATTTTTATGCTAATCCTTTATTGTTTTGATGACATAGTTGCCTTTGTTATGGACCACTGCTGATTCTCTGTTGATGCTTCATACAAACCTTTCCCCAATACAAACTTTTCCTTATTTGTTTTTCGAAGGGTTATCCGGGACCAGGTGGTAACGCACCCCAACGCCACCCGCCTCCAGGGGCGTCATATGGAGGTGGTCCTGCTGGTGGACAGTATGGTTCACATTATGGCAGTGCCCCTCCAGGGCAACAGTATGGTGGAGGGGCTCCATACGGGTCTCATGGTCAACCTGGACCAGGAGCACAGTATGGTGGGGGCCAAGCTCCAGGTGGTCCATATGGAGGTTATGGACAACCCCAGAGAGGACCATATAGTCAGCAGGCACCTGCAGGTTAGAGACCTGTAACTCTATTTAGTTTTAGTTGAGCAGAGTATCATATCATGAGCATATATACAGTAAATATATTAATAAATTATTTATTTATTTATGTATGTATGTGTGTGTGTGTGTGTGTTTGTTTGTTTGTGTGTTTACAAAAAGGACACTCAAGCTTTTTTGTTAAAGAAATTAATACTTTTATTCAGCAAGGATGCATTAAACTAGTCAAAAGTGACAGTAAAAACTTATACATAAAAGTTGTATTTCAAATAAATGTATGTTCTTTGTTCATCAGACAATCCTGAAAAAATGTCACAGTTTCCACAAAAATATTAAGCAGCAGCTGTTTACAACATTGATAGTAAAAATATTTTTTTTTCCTGAGCACCAAATCAGGATCATGTGACACCGGTCTGTGATTGGTTCCCGCAAATGTGTAACAGAAGCAGGATAAATGGATAAATGTACAGGTTTCCAGCCTGAGCTGCAGGGCGAAATCAAACCGCTGGCAGATCAGGCTGGGTTTACCCAGTCTACAATATTACAGTTTTACTGTATTTTTGAAATACATACATAATTGCAGCCTTGGTGAGCATAAGAAAGTTCTTTCAAAGCATAAAAAAAAAAATCTTACCGACCCCAAACTTTTAAATGGTAGTCAGTGTATATCATGTTAATTTCTCACCTTTTGGTTAATCGACTGTGGAGGGATAGAAATGTAGTTTGGAATAAATTTTTATCAGAATGTTTTCCACAGCTTCATACATCTGCAAATGCACCATAATAGATGTAGGTCCAACAGGTGAATTTTTCAACATGGTCTCAGGAGTGGTAGGCAGCAGCTCCAGGCTGATTTGACTGATGATGTCTGAGTGTCAGGGTTGGCAGCTGAGACAGTGCGAGCCGCTGCCGTTCCATCAGGCATGCAGTGGCTGAGGGCTGTGAATAAAATAGGAAAGATTGGAATTTATGAAGGTGCTGCAGACAAGGTCCTTGATCCTCCTGCACTGCAGCTGTGTCATATGCCCCTCACTGAATGACTGATGCTGATACACTGCAGGATGGCAGAAGCAGCTTGTACTGATCTGGTACAGAATGTGCCCACAGGAGAATTAGAGTGATGAGTGAGGTAATTCTGAGCGAAGGGGTTCTTGTGTATGTGTCCGTCTGCGTTTTTGTCGGTAAGTATTCTATAATGTCCTGTGGGAAAGGCTGTCAGATTCAAAGACTGTCCTCTGAACAGTGCTTATCCCTCCCGAGGGATACAGTGACCGTCTGTGCTTCACCAAATTGCACAACTTATTCTTGTCCCTCTTGGGACCAAGACGACACATCGCTGACATCCTAGACTTGTTCATACTGAACCCATTTCCAATATGTTTTTTAAATCTGACCTATAGGACTGCATCATCTTCCTACTGTCATTTTGCAAGTAATGAACAATTTTGTTGCATATGTTGCATCCGAAACTGCTCCATTCAGTAAATAGCGGATGCCATTTATTTATTTTATTTAATTTTTTAGGTCAGACTAAAAACGACGAAAAGGATTTGAGTATACACCAAAAAATAATACTAATAATTTGTATGTCTGCAGTGAAATATGCAACGTCTTGCACTTTTTTCCTTGTTTTTTTAAGTGTCGTCTTTTTTGAGTTTCATTACCAAATACTATTTTGACCTGTGGTTAACTATGGTTAAGTGATATGTTTTTAACTGACTGAATTATCTCATGTTGAAATATGTTGGAAATTCATTTGGATCTAACTAGGCCGTTTTCATGTTGTAGGTAACGTTCCTCCCGGCGTGAACCCTGAGGCCTACCAGTGGTTTTCTTCTGTGGATACAGATCATAGTGGCTACATTAACGGAAAAGAGCTGAAGCTAGCGCTCATGAATTCCAACAACTCCACTTTCAATGACGAAACCTGCATTATGATGCTCAGTGAGTGCTGCCATTGTTAACATAACCCTCCTGACAGCGGGTAAATTATTGAATGGATGCTCTTATCACCATATAACTAAATTCAGAATGCTGCAGTGTCAAAAAACAATACAAAAATAGAAGTCATCTGATGACATCTCCAGTGCCAAAGGAAATTGAAGCAGGAATCAGTGCTTTGTCTTCATTTCCAGATATGTTTGACAAGACCAAATCCGGACGCGTAGATATATATGGTTTCTCTGCACTGTGGATGTTTCTGCAGCAGTGGAGGGCAATGTTCCAGCAGTTCGACCGGGACCGATCGGGATCAATTAACAGCAATGAGATGCACCAGGGTGAGTAAATTAGAGGTCAAAAAGGACCCAAGACAAAACGTTTGCAGTTAAGGCCACATAGTCACACTGTTATGACAACAGTTGTAGTCACTAAGCACAGATTAGAATACATTTTCTAGAATAAAAGTATTCAATTCTTTACAAAAGAAAAACTTTTGAATGGTATAGTATAGGGCTGTGTATCACGATACGATACGCATCATGATACTAAAGTCGCGATACTATACGTATCACGATATGGATCAATTTGGAATTTAAATTTCTTTTGAGCAGAGTTTAGTAACAGTAATATCTGTTTATTGAATAACCAGTGTTATAACAGTTGTGATAACTGAAAAACTATTTTGTTTTTGTCATTAAAAAAAACAATGAGTTAAATGAAATAAATTGTCACAAAAAAAGCTTAGAATGGCTCTTCTTTTTGCTTTTAAAGTCTCTGCCTCAATAACTGAAATGACAATTATAGTAGGGCTGGGTATTGACACAGATTTCACAATTCGATTCGATTTCGACTCAATATCGATTGTTTTGGATATACACTCACCTAAAGGATTATTAGGAACACCATACTAATACTGTGTTTGACCCCCTTTCGCCTTCAGAACTGCCTTAATTCTACGTGGCATTGATTCAACAAGGTGCTGAAAGCATTCTTTAGAAATGTTGGCCCATATTGATAGGATAGCATCTTGCAGTTGATGGAGATTTGTGGGATGCACATCCAGGGCACGAAGCTCCCGTTCCACCACATCCCAAAGATGCTCTATTGGGTTGAGATCTGGTGACTGTGGGGGCCATTTTAGTACAGTGAACTCATTGTCATGTTCAAGAAACCAATTTGAAATGATTCGAGCTTTGTGACATGGTGCATTATCCTGCTGGAAGTAGCCATCAGAGGATGGGTACATGGTGGTCATAAAGGGATGGACATGGTCAGAAACAATGCTCAGGTAGGCCGTGGCATTTAAACGATGCCCAATTGGCACTAAGGGGCCTAAAGTGTGCCAAGAAAACATCCCCCACACCATTACACCACCACCACCAGCCTGCACAGTGGTAACAAGGCATGATGGATCCATGTTCTCATTCTGTTTACGCCAAATTCTGACTCTACCATCTGAATGTCTCAACAGAAATCGAGACTCATCAGACCAGGCAACATTTTTCCAGTCTTCAACTGTCCAATTTTGGTGAGCTCGTGCAAATTGTAGCCTCTTTTTCCTATTTGTAGTGGAGATGAGTGGTACCCGGTGGGGTCTTCTGCTGTTGTAGCCCATCCGCCTCAAGGTTGTGCGTGTTGTGGCTTCACAAATGCTTTGCTGCATACCTCGGTTGTAACGAGTGGTTATTTCAGTCAAAGTTGCTCTTCTATCAGCTTGAATCAGTCGGCCCATTCTCCTCTGACCTCTAGCATCAACAAGGCATTTTCGCCCACAGGACTGCCGCATACTGGATGTTTTTCTCTTTTCACACCATTCTTTGTAAACTCTAGAAATGGTTGTGCGTGAAAATCCCAGTAACTGAGCAGATTGTGAAATACTCAGACCGGCCCGTCTGGCACCAACAACCATGCCACGCTCAAAATTGCTTAAATCACCTTTCTTTCCCATTCTGACATTCAGTTTGGAGTTCAGGAGATTGTCTTGACCAGGACCACACCCCTAAATGCATTGAAGCAACTGCCATGTGATTGGTTGATTAGATAATTGCATTAATGAGAAATTGAACAGGTGTTCCTAATACTCCTTTAGGTGAGTGTATATCAGGTACAATACATGGCAAATTTTCTCAAGGAAAACAAATCTCTTAACTAATGCTGTAAACTATGGGAGTCCGTTGTAGCCTACTATACATTAGCCTACTATAATATTGAAGGTAAAAATGAACTGATTTGTACAAACACTTAAATTACACTCAATGATGGTTTTTTTATAATAATAAAGTTACAATATTAACTTTACAGATTACATAATCATATTTCTACTCCAATTCGTTTTTTTAAATATAAACATTTAAATGGTGGCTGTCATAAAAACTTGCCAGATTTATTCAAACATGCATTAAATATTGAAAAAAATAAAACATTATAATGCATATGTAATATGGTGCATATATTTAGTTAAATGGTCCTCTCTAGGGTTAATTTTTCTGGCTGACTAACGAGTTGGACACTGGATATAGGTTTTCTGAGGTAAATGTGATGTTACGTGACATTGTTTACAAGCTGTTTTGTCTTTCCGCGGTTGAAACACTGATTGAACGATTACATGTGACATGATACGGATTTCGGTAAATTGTACTCTATCTTTTAACACTTTCAGATTCTCATTCATGTTTATCTCGCGTTGTAACTGGTATTAAGGCGGAAGAGAAGATCAGTTCATGTGCGCTCTGCACTGCTGCTTCTCTTGAGCTGAGCTGCGCCAGAGTGATCTCACGCCATAACACCAAAGCGGTATTTATATTTTTGGATTTCGTAATAAAATGGACGTAATTTGTAATCTGAGACTTTGTTTCATATCAATAGTAACAAAGCACAAAGATTATTGCGATTTAATGGATGGGAGGCGCGCTACAATGCTCCGTTCATTCATCAACTGAAAACAGGATGACTATTCTTTTAATTTAAGAATAGATATCGGTTCGTAAAAATGAGAATCGATTAAAATTGAGAAATCTATATTTTTTACCCAGCCCTAAATTATAGTGTCAATTATAGTGACACTGAAGCGTGTCAACAATGCTCAATGACTAAACAAAACATAAAACATATTCCATAAAAGTAAAAACTGTAACAACTTAAAATCCTTTTATCCATTTTGAATGTCTCGCACTGCTGCTTGCGTTGCTAAAATTGGCACCACTTGACATCACGTGATAATTGGTTACATTCAAAAGCGCACAGAATCAATAAGGAAGCTGCTGGTAATATATAAAAGTCCAGTGGTAATATATAAAAACATTAACTGGTAATATATAAAAAAGATGGACAAATGTGGTATTTTGTGGAGGTTGAAACTATTACAATATAAATAATTATCTCTAATGTTCAAGAATCCCGACATGTAAGCTAAATCCAGCGATGCATTAATTGATGACGCTTTGAAGTGACGCTGAAGGGAGCAAGGATATATAATTTCACTTGATTCAATTCCTCCGTCCTCGCGCCTTTTCCTTGCGTCCTTCCCTCGGATCCTGAAGGGGTGGAGCTAAGACGTGAGGAAAGGAAACAAGGATGCACAAATAATAATTGAGAAGCACCCAGGGATGGGCAAACTCGGTCCTGGAGGGCCACTACCCTGCAGAGTTTAGCTCCAACCCTGATAAAACTCCCTGTAGCCTTCTAGTAATCCTGAAGGCATTGATTAGCTGGTTCAGGTGTATTTGATTAGGGTTGGAGCTGAACTCTGCAGGGCAGTGGCCCTCCAGGACCGAGTTTGCCCAGGCCTTCTCCAAGATCTCAAATGAATATGTCCGATAAGAGAGACATCAAAAATGTGCAGTGTTGGGGGTTCTCCAGGACCAGGATTGGAAAACACTGCCCTACCCCTTAAACCTACCCATCACAGAAAACTTTCTGCAATTTTAGATTTTCAAAAAACATCCCTTGGTATGATTTATAAGCTGTTTTCCTCATGGGGAGCAAAAATGTCCCCAAAAGGACAAGGATTTCGGATATTGCTTTGTCGGGACATTCTGTCCCTATAACGTAGGGCTTACCAGGACCACACATGCACAAGATGTGGCAGTCACAGAAAGTTTGTAAGGAAAGCTTGTGTTCTCTGCTGTAACCCCTTTTCCCATCGAATCCTGTGCGATTGAATACAGCATTATTTGTAGGGCTGATTTCATTGAGATGTCATGAAAAATTGCTCTTAAAATAACCTCAAAATTGTAGCCGTTATCTTGCTGTGTCTTTTTTATACTCATTGATTTTGTAAGAACAGAGCTATTCTATAGCTGGCCGAGGCAGGTCCTCAGGCTAACTATATAGTTGAAGCCATTATAAAGATGTGAATAGGCCTGAAAGTACATGGTTGATTACTGGTGTTGAAAACATGGTGGATACAAAAAACAACAGTAGAACGGTTTAATGGGCCCTGTGGAGAGAAAATTTGGGATTTAGGGACCATTGGAGACTTTGTTGGGCAGAAGTCCTTGTAACATTGTTAATTTTAAAAACTCTCTACTTATTTATTGCTAACTCAATAAAAAGCATAAACTTTTATGTAAAACCAGAGGTTAGCAATGTAAGAATTCCCTGTTTTATGTACACTGCTGTTCATAAGTTTGGGGCCTGTAAGATTTTTATTTTGTAATTATTATTTTACATTTTTTAAAAGAAATGTGTCCTTAAGCAAGGACACATTAAATTGATCAAAAGTGACAGTAAAAACATTTATAATGTTACAAAAGATTTTTGTTTAAAAAAAAAAAAGCATTATTTTGAACTTTCTGTTCATCAAAGAATCCTGAAAAAAAAAAAAAAAAAATCGCAGTTTCCACAAAAGAATTTAAGCAGAAACTGTTTTCAACACTTATAATAATAAATGTTTCTTGAGCAGCAAATCAGCATATTAGAATGATTTCTGAAGGATCATGTAATACTGAAGACTGGAGTAATGATGCTGAAAATTCAGCTTTGCCATCACTGGAATAAATTACATTTCAATATATAATAAAGTAGAAAAGAGTTTTTCACAATATGACTGTTTTACTGTATTTTTGATCAAATAAATGCAGCCCTGGTAAGCAGAGAGACGTCTTTAAAAAAACAACAGCGGTATGGTGTAAATGTAATGTTTTTATTTACCCATGTATTTCTTCTTTTCCAGCACTATCTCAGATGGGCTACAATCTGAGTCCTCAGTTTATTCAGGAACTGGTGAATCGTTACTCTGCACGCGGTGTGAACGGGGTTCTCCAGCTGGACCGCTTCATTCAGGTGTGCACGCAGCTCCAGAGTATGACCCAAGCCTTCCGCGAGAAAGACACCGGCATGACTGGCAACGTGAGATTGAGTTACGAAGACTTCCTGTCTGGTGCCATTACCAGACTGATGTAAAGAACTGCATGAGCAATTCAGAAGATGTCCTGACTCTGAATGTGTGGCACGACACTTCACCCTCTCAACAGTGCCTTTCACTGCAGCTCACCCTGATTTCACCACAATGAGCTGAAAACTATATTCATTAAACATTGCCAACTAGCCAAATATAGCACTCATCGCAAGAGTCTACCATTGTGATATGCTTGTCTGCTTTATACAAATATGTAATGCAGTTATTCAAGACTATACTAATGCCAAAATTATCAGTGGTACATGTGAATAAAACGCCATTAGCTATGCAACAAGCACTATTTACTAATTAATGGGTGTCATGAAAGTATGAATACTTTTGATTTTCTTTTTGTTAAAAATGAACATTTCTGTGCTTTTTGAATATTAGCAAAAAAATATGAAAACTTGAATGATTATGAATGCTTGAAATGGAAATTTGTTTAGCTCTCCATCCCAGAAGCATTTTTTTTTTGTAAAATATTTATGCTATCTTTAACTGGCTCCACCCTTTTATTTCATATAAAATGATAAATGGTGAATATTGATAGTTTTTTCTTTCCCCTGTTGTTTTGCTTACAATAAAAAAAGAAAAGAAAATAATTCATTTTGTTGTTTGTGTTGTAATTGTGAAGTATTCTCTCATTTGTCTTTTTTTTTTTTTTTAAGCTTTTTTGTTGTTTAAATCTAAAACATTGTCTAAATTGACTACACTATATTCGTACTTATTCAAAAATAAGAATAAGCTTTAAGTTCAGGACAAACGCACACATTTAGCATTGGTCACTGGGTGTCAGCATTACTTTACCAGGCCATCCTGTATTAAACTTGTTTTCCCTCCCTGAACGAATGAGACCTGAGAACGTCATTCTGACGTACACCAATAACCAATCAGATTGTTGCTTAAGCTGACGCAACGAGGCAGGAAGTGGAATCGCCTAGAGATAAGAGGTATGTACAGTCATGAGTTTTTATAAACGCACGCGTGAATGATTGAACGAATGTACGAAATATTACGCACTAAATCGTCAGCGGGTTTTCAGGAGCCTATACAAGTAAAAATATGTCCTATTAATGTATTTTTATTGCGCCATTTTACACCTCATGCTTTGACACCGGTACCCTTGTAACAGTTACATGACTTTTTATAGTCCGGTCGAACGATTTTGTTTCTCGAATATGTAAGTAAAACAAACATTACTGGAATACACTTTACCAGAAAAAGTTTTTCGCTTTTCTACTTAAATTTAATGTTTAATTCAACGTGTTACTTGCATTTGTAATTGTTTGTGAAATTTACAAAAAAATTCTGAGAGATTTGTGTGTGTAGTTGTCCTTCCTTCTACCCTATAAAAACAATATTTAAAATATTGCTTCCTTGGTTGTATTTGTAATCCTTTTATTTTACACCTGTTACCAGAGTAATGATACATTGTCAGCTTGTCAAAGGTAAATAACCTAGGACTTGAACTGACTTTTTTTTCAGGTGTAGTCTGCAACCATGTGGCCAGTGGTCTGGACTGTCATGCGCACTTATGCACCCTATGTGACCTTCCCAGTGGCCTTTGTGGTGGGAGCTGTTGGATACCAGCTTGAGTGGTTTATCAGGGGCACCCCAAATGCCCCAGGAGAAGAGAGGGGCATTGCAGAGCTACGGGAGGATAGGAAATTAGAGGAACTGACCGGTCAGGACAGTACAAAGGTCCTCAGCCTGAAGGACAAACTAGAATTCACACCAAGGGCAGTGCTGGAAAGAAACCGACCGGAGAAGAGCTAAGTTTTATTAAATGTCATGAAGTCCTGCAAGATTACTGTATAATGATGTGCAACTTCTCAAACTTTGTGCTCATTTGTCACCCTCTACGGCCCCAGGGACGAGAACTTCATTGAGAAACTTTTTGTGTGTGTGTGTGTGTGGGATTTCACGTCCACTCCTATGCCACTTCATTCTGCCGCCCTAATTAAATGGATTCTTGCTGTAATATTTACCAGGCCAGCTGGTGGAACTTGACTGCTGAGAGAATATTTTACAACTTTCATTTTTTGAGACTTTTCAATATTCATCTTCTGCCCTTAGGCACGCAGACACATGACTATAAAAGTCCTAACTTGGAAAGCTTTATTAAGTTTTCCATTTGTGCTCCCTGTCATATGCTCATGAGACTGAAGCTCAAAGAAACACCACTTTTGTTAAGTTTGTGTCTGCGTGAATAAAAGTGCATCTATGCAAGGCAACACTTACGTTGGGCTAGAAAATGTTTGAGATGTTTAAACTTTGGGTAGCTGGAGTTATTCAAATTTCGAACGCTCAGAAATTCATATAAGCTCAGTCTTTGTGGTCTTCAGCTAATTTAATAATAATAATAGACATAGTGAATAGTGAGGAATGAAAGCAAAGATTGGCCCCAGTGTTAATCTTTTCGGTTCATGTAAAAACTCACTATGAGTATGTGGAACAAAAGAATGATCTCATTTCAAACTAATTATCTGTACGTTTTGAGTCCATTTACATGTACAGTACAGTGAACTCGTACTATTGTGGGGATCATTACGCATGCAGTGGTTTCCTAAGCATTATTATGGCTAAAATGTCAGTAATAATTGCACAGCTAACTTCTGTGCTGAAGTGTGTGGGAGGCTGTTTATAATAAATGTAAAGATACACTTACCTTTTGGTACTGTTTGTCAGATGATCTTTCCAGCTAAAATGAATTTTGCACATTGCATTGCACAACAATAGACCTTAGTCAGGTTAGACGCCATATTGAACGCAGATGAAAACGATGTTGTGAGGGACATACTATAGACTTTACAATAGCATTCACTGTATAAAGGTCCTAGATCATGTAATTTTCAGAACTCGCATCTTTTAAAACCGTTTCATAGAGTTTATAACGCACTATCCTTCACAGTATCGTTTTCATTCCAGTCAAAAATTAAATATGCAGCTTCCCTTATCTATGCCAGAAATCATAAATAGGGCTGGGTGTCGATATAGATTTGACACATTTCAATTTCCTATTCACACTCTCTTGATTCCTATCAATTCCATTTTAAATCCTTTTAGCTATATTTCTGTTATAATGTCTATATTGCTTACATGTGGGGGACAAATTAACTGTACAGGGCAGAGTTTCAGACCCATTCAAACCAGTAACTTTTCTTTTTTAAACTAGAGCCAACTTGTAAGAGTAATTTGTTTCTGAGGAAAAAATGGTCATGTTGTGAGATTTTGATTCACTACAAAGAGCCAGCTCATAAGAGTCATTTATTTATGAATCAAACTAAACTAGCTGTGATGTATGTTTTTGCTTCACTTAAAATAATCAGCTCATAAGAGTTGTTTGTGAATTAGATTACCCTTGTAGGACAATGCAATAGACATTTCATACATTCATTTTGTGACGCACAGCCTTTTTATTGCATTGCATCAAAAGCTACAATCTGACATTCCAAATAAAACGTGGCAGCATTAGATTCTGTTTTGGGCTGCTGATGGAAATAAATGTTGTGATGTTATTTCCATAAAGAGGTGCATCAATTTTTAGATCTTAGTACTGACAATTCAAGAGTCCAGCACTCTGTAAAGTCTACTACAGCACATCCCAAAGACTTTCAATGAATTTAAGGTCTGGACTCAGAGGGGAAAATGATTCTTCATGCTCCCTTACAACCATTCTTTCACAATTTGAGCCTGATGAATCTTCACATTTTCATCCTGGAATATGGCCACGATGTGTCTTCCTACATGGTTGTTTAAGAAATGAAATCTACACACTCCATCAGTTAGGGTTAGAAGAACTGTTGTCAAACATATAACATGCTAGAAACATAATAATCACTGCAATAATGATCCAATCATAGACTCTTAAGAATTTGCGTATTTAAATCCAAACTGTGACTTTTTTTCTTCTTTTTTTTGGCTAGGCAGTGTATATATACCTATGGAAGCTTGTTTCCGCCACAGAATAAAACATTTTAAAAAATAATTGCGACTTTTTCTCTCACAATTGTGAGTTTACATCTCGCAATTCTGACTTTTTTTTCTCAGAATTACGAGATATAAATACACAATTGCGTGTTATAGAGTCAGAATTGCGAGATGTAGAGTCAGAATTACCAGTTATAAAGTCAGAATTGTGAGAGAAAAAGTCGCAATTACCTTGTTTATTTTTTTTATTCTGTGGTGGAAACAAGCTTCTATATATATATATATATATATATATATATAAAATATATAAAAATATATATATATATATATATAACATATAAAAAAATAAATTTTATATATATATATACTGTACATAAAAATGTTGTGCATTTACTTCTATGATTTCGTTGAACTGATGCATTGCCGGTTTTCTGTGCTGCGAATTCTTTTTCTTTCAGCACGCAGCTTGATTAATAGAAACCAGAAGAGCAAGATATCACAAATCGCCAGAATGTACGTAAAAGAGGTAACCCTAACATTTTCCAGCAAAAGTTTTGCTTCACTGCTGCCAACAAGCTAGTGAAACTTTATGAGTGCTGATCTAGATTTACATCAGCATAAATGCTGATACCAGGCACCGTCAGCTTGTCTACCCAAAACAGTTTTGTATAAAAGGTTATATTTGAATAAATATTGCCAAAGTCAGCCCTAAAACATTTACATCACCATAAACTTAATGTAAGTTTTGTTCCACATTTAACAGGTCCTGCCGGTGTTATTTTCTATGCTGATTTCGGGGGAAATTGTCACTTTAAACTTTTTTGACTCGAAGGCCCCACAACAATATTCATAGGCCCCATGACTTTTCCTTTTGTTCGTAATGAACTGGATAAGGATTAAGATTTTTTTTTAAGTTTTCTTTACTCACAATTTATACCTGATAAAATATTTGAGAAAAAAAAATGCATATTCATCATAAAATGCCCAATACATTTTTATAAATTTGCATGAATTTTTCAGTGCTTTAAAACCTGTTTGTATGTCCTGTGTGTCATGTTGTAGTTTGACCTATTTTAATTCTTGTTTTGTCCTTTTGTACATAATTTTAAGTCACCCTTGGATGTTTTTTCTGAGGCTACCTATAGTGAGCCTCAGATTCCTGGTTGAAAACCCCTGCTTTTTTGTCATGCATGTCATTCTATCTATCAGAGATTTTGACAGAAAACATTTGACCTGAGAGTACAGAGAGTACTGTTTGATTCATTCTGAGTCTGTTTTGAACTGTTTAGTTTTACTTTGGTCAATAAAAGCAATCATTGTGATTGCTCAGACAGCATTTAAAACATACTCTCTGAGCAGCCTTTGGAGAATGTGGGTCAGATGTCCTGCTGTATTTGTACGAGTGCTCTTATTCCTGTACGTCCAGCAGTTGTGTGAGAGAGGATGTGTTGTCTGGTTTGTTTGTGCCTAACCAGGTAGGAGACTGTGGGTTTGGTGCTGGAAAGGTGCTAGTTTGTCCCAGAGGATATACAGCCCTATTGTTCCTGAGTGATAGGAAGAAGGAACGACGCCTGCCGGCCTCTCTCAGCCCTTCAGTCAGGATGTATACAGCCTCTCTGCACAATTACAGCATAATTATTCACTGTAGATTCCAATCAGTGACAAAAACAATGGAGAGACACTAAATCCTCCCCTTTCCCATGGGCTCAACTGTTCAGTTCCCATAACTAGTTTGTTCTGTCCCCCTTTGAACCCTTTTAGAGAGTTTCAAGACTGACTTCCACTTCCCTCAGTATGGGACCCTAGGGTCTTATCACTACCCCATTGTCCTTTTCCAGATAATTTACTAAATATTGAACTGTGAGAAGTGAAGTTGATGTGTCCTACCACTTACTTTGGCAAATTTGTAAGAAAAAAGTCTCATCCCAGAGACATGAAGTTCAAATATTGATTATTAATACTGATACTTAGATTTATCAAATTAATCACAATAATGTCATTTAAAATACTTTATTATTGGCAAGAAATGAAGTTCAAATATTGATATTAATAATTGTATGGTGGAATTAATCACAATATTATCAATTAAAAAAAAAAAAAAGGCAATATTGAAGGTTGGGGAAAAATGCCACAAGTGCCTGATTATTTTTGAGCATAAGGCATTGTTTTTCGTTAGTTTCATTATTATTGCTTTAAGCTTGAAAAACGAAGTCATGGTTTTTAGTCAAGATGTTGTTTTAACAATGACTCACGTCTTTCCTGCATTACTGTTTATAATCTGATCAGCTCCTTATCTAGATTAAAAAGCGGTGTACTCTGACTCATCTGTTTCTCTCTTTGAGATGAGCTGTTCATGTGATAAAATGTGTAAAAAAAAAATGAAAATCTCGCAGACTTGTATTTTTCAATACCTACAGAATATCATGGAGACTGGTAATGGGCTGCTTAGAACACCTTTGCAACCACATTACAATGCACTAAAAACCACCAAGAGCACCTAAATAACTGCATAGCAACACCTTGTTACAAAATCAGTGTAAAATTCTTTCATTTAGTATTTTCCTTGTTCATAATTCACCGTTTGAGGAGCTGGTCATGACACCCTGGAACGCTGCAGGTGGGATTTCACCAAAAACAATGTAACAATGCCCGCCGCTGCTCCATTGTAAGGGTGAACAAGCATTTTAGCCATTGCCTGGAGTGACCAATGGAAAAATCAGGAAGCAGATAAGCCTATTTCCTCCAGGTTGTCTAAGACCCCGTTTACACTAGTGCGTTTTTAGTTTTAAAACGCATAACTTTTGCTACGGTTACGCCTGTCGTCTACACTACGCCGGTGTTTTCGAACCTCAAAAACGTAGGCTTTTGAAAACGCTGCTGTTTTAGTTTGAAAACTCCGGGGTTGCGTTTTAGTGTAAATGGACCAAAATCGTAGAGACCGTTGGTGGCTATTGTTACAATGCTTTTGGGAAACGCAGCCCTGAGCCGTCTCTCTCAATGGCTCTGTAACATACTAGCCTTGACGACCGTGTAAACAATAACACGGAGACGAAACCTGCATGCTTTGCTGACTTTGTGGTCCTTTTTAGCAGCCGCTGTGCAGTTAAATGCTGTATTGTATAATGCTGCAGATGTCTACATGCTCAAGAGGCAACTGTTTACACTTGCGCGCATGCCCAGTGTGCATGAATGGTCATGTGACATGCGTTTTCGGTTGTGCAGTGTAGACAGAGATCGTTTCTGAAACACAATGGAAACGCCAGTGTACGAGGATCGTTTTCATTTTAAAACGCTGTTTTAAAACTAAAACGCACTAGTGTAAACAGGGCCTAAGTTAAGGATCCAGTTAACAATGAGTTTATTTGACCACCTGACAGCTGGGCATTTGTTCTATAAACCAATATTCTGTAGACTTTTTTTTAAAGACTTAACAGTTTGTTCATTATTAGTTCCTGATACCTAAAGTCATTGAAAGTCAGTGTGGTTCAAACAGCATTGGTTCCCACTGGCTTTCAATGTGTGTATTCTTTAAAATATCTTCCACGGAATAAAGAATGACAGACAGGTTTGTTTGAATTAACATTTTTAGGTGAACTATCCCTTCAACTAATGATGAACCTAATTGAACTTTTACCATGTTATAAAAGACACTTTAATCTGTATTGTGTTCAAAAGTCTAGGGTAGTATTTTTTAGTTAATTTATTTTTAAGCATTTACTAAAGGATTGTTTAGCAATAACTAAATGATTAAATTGATCAAAAGTGACAGTAAAGATTAAAAATCTCCTTTTCAAATAAATGTTGTTATTTGAACTTTCTATTCATCAAAGAATCATGAAAAGAAAAATGTATGTTTTCACAAAAATATTAAGCAGCAAAACTGTTTTCAACAATATTTCTTGAGCACCAAATCGGCATATTAGAATGATTTCTGAAGCATCATGTGACACTGAAGTCTGCTGTAAATTCAGCTTTGCCATCACAGGAATAAGTTTTAAATCACAGAGACTTCTTACAAAAACATTAAAAAAATCGAACCAACCTTAAGCTTTTGAACGGTAGTGTAATTTCTTTTCATTCTGTGGAAATGCGAGCACACTCATTTTCAATGGCAGTGCGTTAACTAAGCATTCTTGTTATTTTTAGGCCTCTGTTTTCCTTCTGTGGAGTTTTTTTTTTTTTTTTTGACTTCTTGTTATGGCTCTTGCTGAGAAGACATGGTTTTTAATCAGCTCAGCTGGCAGGAAGTACACGTGACCGATTTGCACCGCATACATTGGCATATTTGCCTGATACTGTGGCCTTCAGATCCCCTACAGAAAGAAGTTTGGCACTCAGTCTTAAGTCCCCATGGGAAGCAGGTTGACTGGCCACTCGAAGCCACCTCTCATCCAGAAAACACCCACACACGGTCCGAGCACAGCACATACTGCAGCTTCTAAGGTACGTACAGTTCATAGAGTACTTTAAAACCTGTTTGTATGTCCTGTGTGAGGTTGGTAAGCAGGGAAAGGGAAACACATCAGCGGTTGGAACAACAATATCAGGATGCAGGAAGCGCCCGCAAGAGTGGCAGCTCATTTTCATCGCCGCTACTCTGTGCAAATCACCTAAGGGCAAGCTGGCAGGCAGTGTCCCTGCTGGGTTTCACAAATAGAATGACCTTTGTCTGAAAAAAAAAGACTGTATTCAGCGAAGTAACCTCCTAATGGTTTGATGAGAGCAGGCATCCATGACTTTTAGAGGTTTTTTTCTTATCTAAAAAATGACAGACATCTGTTTGCCTAGTTTAAATAAGTTTGCTAGTCTATTTTATGCATGTGTGGGCATATTGAAGTGCAGCTGGCAGCTCCACGTTTCAGCTTTTGTAGGTGGTAGGCTGAAGAAAAACAAAAGGAAACACTCCAGAGTCCAGAACAAGGGCTTTTTTTCCACCCTAAATGGCTCTATCAGATAGAGTTTGATATCACCACTCAGTCTCTTGTTTGCTGTCTTTCTCTTTTTGCTTGGAAACTGAGAGGAACTAAAGAAGTCAGTCCTCACCAGCTGTTTGCTGACCCACACATCTTGTGTAGCACCTCTGATGCCTTGTATTGGCAAGAGATGACAGGCTAACTGTTTGTGCAGGCCAGCTGCAATAGAAAGAACTATGCATTGGGCAAAGACTACAGGTTATGGTTGGCAACCCCACAAGCACAAGACTCGTTAATCTTTCATAGACTGGAGCCCAACAGCGCAGATAACACCCTCTAATAAAACACTATTTCCATTAGCCAGCAAAACATACCTTTTGAGGGGAAAAGCACTGTTGAGCACTGTTTTGTTTTTCTTAGTATTGTTTTGATTCAACCCTTTCCGGAAGAAACTGTCCCACCTTGTAAAGTACCCATCATTCCCATTGTCCTGTTACAGATAAGTGCTTATCATTGTTCAGACTGCTCAAAATTGCTAAGAATTACTGCTGTAGAATGTTCTGTACTCATAGCAAGACAGGAAAGTGAAGGTCTTGGTGATATAGGGAAGCTATCTACTCTGAAAAGTTTTGAAATAGTTTGAAACAACCAAAAAATAACATCAATGTGAGGTAATGAAGCGGTTTCCCTATTTGTTCATATAAATATTAAGCTTTTAAAAAATGTTTTCAGTGTATTTATGAAGTATTTATAGGGAACTGCTCACTTTGTATAAATAACTTTGTAGGTACTTGCACAGTTTGTGATTTTTAAAAAAAAATACAGTATGCTAATCTAGTATGAGGCAGTTGTATATTACCTAGGCTCATTGGAAAAAAAAAAAGTGCCTGTGGTGAAATTTTTGTTACGTTACTTCTTGTAGCCTACATTTTGTGACGCTTTCAGAGTGAAATATCTAGCGAGTTGCACTTGAAAACATGTTCAGTTTTATCCGAACAGATGAACGTGAATCTGGCAACTGTTTATTACGTTGGTTGTATGTACATATGTAGGGCCTTTGCAAAAATGTAGGGGCACATTTTTCCAATTAGTTTATCTTGGTTATATGGTCATGCGGACACTCAAAATGGCAGTGGCTCCAGCATAGTAATATTTCTAACATTTGTTTTGGTTAGTTCGCCCAAAAATGAAAATTCTTTCATTAATTACTCACCCTCATGTTGTTCCAAACCCGTAAGACTTTTGTTCATCTTCGGAACACAAATGAAGATCTTTTTAATGAAATCTGAGTGCTTTCTGTCCCTCCATTGACAGCCTACGCAACTGTAACGTAGGCCAGTAAAAGCTGTGCTTGTAAATCTCACTCCCCTGGCCTCAAGAGGCAAGCTAGCGTTTGTTAGTGTGCCTGCCTCCCACGCCGGAGACCCTGGTTCGAATCCCGCTCGGAACGGGTCAAGTAGGACCGGTTACATTTGGTGCCGTGACCCGGATGGGAGTGAGGTTTAGATGGGTGAGTGTAACGTAAGAGCTGTGCGTGTAAACCTCATCCCCTGATCTCAAGAGGCGCGCTAGTGACTAACGATAGCGGCTGCAGTCTTTAGCATCCTTGTTTGCGTGCCCGCCTCCCACACCGAAGACCCCGGTTCGAATCCCTTTCAGAACGGGTCAAGTATCGGTTACACAACTAACACTTTCAAGCCCCAGAAAGGTAGTAAAGACATCATAAAAGTAATCCATGTGACGCCAGTGGTTTAACCTTAATTTAGTGCTTTGTTTGTGCAGAAAAAAAAAAAAAATTACCACATTATTTACAAAATATTAATCTCCAACACATAAAAGTTATGTTGCCGCGAGAGCAGACGTTGTTGTTTGCTTGAACGCGCTTTAGAGATTGGATGGATTACTTTGATGTCTTTACTACCTTTCTGGGACTTGAAAGTGGTAGTTGCGTAGGCTGTCAATGGAGGGACAGAAAACTCTCAGATTTCATTATAAAGATCTTCATTTGTGTTCCGAAGATGAACGAAAGTCTTACGGGTTTGAAACGACATGAGGGTGAGTTATTAATGACATAATATTCATTTTTGGGTGAACTAACCCTTTAATGTCCTAATAATAAATAATAATATGAAAATAAATGAAAGACATACAATTTAGTTTAATGTAGTGTAGAATAACAATCTAATGTCCCTACTAACAATGCATTTGAATTACTTGTATTATGGTTTTGTCTATCAACCTTATTTTTAATACTTATTTTTAGCTGTACAAAAACACGCTGCTGGATGTTATGTAATCATAAACGCACTGGTTTTCAGCACAAATAGTTTTACTGTTTACTGTACTTTGTTCTTCACGTTATTTAGTGACTAATCGGAAGTCTCGCACGTTCACAGGAAATATCTTACTTCCTGTTGAGAAATAAGATTACACATAGAAAAGCATAATTATGAGTCCGATGACATGAATGGTTCCAAGTGGAATTGCAGCATATACACTACCAGTCAAAAGTTTGGACACACTTTCCCATCAAAGAGAATGGGAAAATGTGTCCAAACTTTTGACTGGTAGTGTATATCACATATATTAGCATATATGTGATATACTCTCTAGCAAAGAGCTAATCATTTTTAGTAGTCAAAAATCCTTTAATGAAAGTAATGAAAATAAATATTAAATGAAATATAAAATAATTCTTAAATACATTTTAAATATTGTAGGCCTACATACAGTTGGTTGGTATAGTTTGTCTCAAGTACAGAAGTAGATTTTGTTCTCAAGTACAGAACATTATGTACTACCTTATCTGTACCATATCATGGTATCATCATAAAATGGAGCCCTGGTTCTCATTTTGTGCTCTTCATACATAATGTCTCGGTTTGTCTTCTGCCTTGTGTTTTTTATGAAGATGTTTTTTGTTTACGGCAGGTTTCACATTGCTTATGCAATTTGAGTAACTAGGGAGCATGTCCTCTGCTAAGGGAGGATCTTTTTTGTCCCAGTTCAACCCTGATGCAGGGTAGCCGTCGTGTGCTACAGGAAGAAAGAGATGGTTTCTTTCCTCAAATGATGGTAGTTGCTCTTTAGCTGGTGCTGTTCTAGAAGAACCCCCTCTAATAAGTTTATTAATCTCCTCCTCTGCCTGATATATCTTTTTTAGTCGATGTGTTATCGCTAACTGAAGGAGATGGAAAAGCTCCACAACATTGAGGAGAACAGACACCATGGCGATGATCTGCGTGTATATGGTAAAGATTGTTTTTTCTGTGGGCCGTGAGACAAAACAGTCCACCGTGTGAGGACAGGGAAACCTCTCGCACTCATACTTGGCCTCGATTACAAACCCATAAAAGAACCATAGACCTAGAATGAAGCCAACTTCAATGAGAACCTTCAGCACTATGCTAGTCACGTAAGCGCACAGCAGTTTCCCTTTGAGCTTTAGAGGCTCTGGGGCTTTGCGGTTCTTATGCGTTTCTTTCTCCTCGCCCTCTTCATCTTCCTCCTTTATTACCTCCAACTTGCAGTCATTGTTTCTTCTATGTCTTTGTCTTCTGCCCTCCTCCTCTGGTTTCTCCTCTTGCCTATTCTCATTTCTAGTCCTCAAGGCCACATAGCCAAAGTAGAAAATGGTCGGTGTTGAGACGAAGATGACTTGCATAACAAAGTAACGGAAGTGGGAGATGGGGAAGGCCTTGTCATAGCAGACGGACTCACAGCCAGGCTGTTTGGTGTTGCAGACGAAGTCAGACTGTTCGTCGTCCCATGCAGATTCCACTGCCGTGCCAAGCACAAGTATGCGGAAGAGGAAGAGCACGGTCAGCCACACGCGCCCCACGCCCGTTGAGTACTCCTGACCTTCCTCTAGCAGGTGCTCCAGAAAACCCCAATCAGCTCTGGACATCCTCTGCACAGGCAGAAATACAGGCTTGATTATGTGCACCATAAATAGAAACATGCTGATTTTCCTCTAAATTATCCAGATAGACATCAGTAAACAGCATGAGTCACTCTTAAGACCACCTCATAGAATAATGTCTCTGATCATTCAGGTTGTCCAGATTTAATAGGGAACAGACTGATTCTGTTTTTTATTTTTTTTCCTGCAGTAACTGAAGCAGGTTGCATCTGGCAACATACTTTTGCTATTTAATCTTTTTTTTTTTTTGCATGGGCAATTTGTACATTTGGTGAGGTGAGACAATTTTATGATCAGTTGTAAAAATGTAGTGAAGTGATTTCAAAAGCCATTGGGAAGTGCGGCCTATGTTAAAATTTTATATATATATATATGGACATTATGTAGCTCATCATATAACCATAAAATGGCTAGAGAAAATTTTAACATAGGCCACCCAATATATATAGAATTCACAGTATATTTGCAAATATTGGTTTCTTTTTATCTTTTGGTATTGGTATTAAATGTTTAATTGGGCATGCTTAATTTCCTTATTGGGAATTTTCATTCCCATTGCGAATCTCAAAATGAATATCCATTTTTCATACTGTAAATTATAATGTTGTGATGCATAAACTGTACTTGTATAAAAAGTTATTGATTTTAGTTTTTAGTGTTTTATTTGTAATTTATTTAGAAAAAATAAAGTAAATAATTGTGTGTATATACAGTGCCTTGCGAAATAATTCAAACCCCTTCATTTTTTTCACATTTTGTTATGTTGCTGCCTTGCTACTTTAAATTAAAAAAAAAAAAAAAAAGTGTTTTTTTCTATATCAATCTACAATCCATAATGACAAAGCAAAAAACAGATCTGTGACAGCTTTGCATATTTATTAAAAAGGAAAAACTGAAATAAGTACATTACATAAGTAACATTCAAACCGTTAACTCAGTACTTAGTTAATAATGGGTATGATGTGACAAGCTTTGCACATCTGCGTTTGGTGATTTTCTGCCATTCTTCTCCTCAGATCCTCTCAGGATCTGTCAGGTTGGATGGGGACCGTGGGTGGACAGACATTCAGGTTTCTCCAGAGATGTTCGATTGGGTTCAAGTTCGGGGCTCTGGCCGGGCCACTCAAGGACGTTCACAGAGTTGTCCAAAAGCCACTCTTGCATTGTCTTAGATGTGTGCTTAGGGTCATTGTCCTGTTGGAAGGTAAACCTTCTGCCCAGTCTGAGGTTCTGAATGCTCTGGACTTCATTAAGGCTAACTCTATATTTTGCTGCGTTGAGCTTTCCTTCTATGACCCCCCCAGTCCCTACCGCTGGAAAACACCCCCACGACATGATGCTGCCACCACCACTACACTTTACTGTTGGGATGGTATTGTGCAGGTGCTGATCAGTGCCTGGTTTCCTCCATACATGATGCTTGGAACTGAGGTTCATCAGGCCAGAGAATATTGTTTCTCATAGTCTGAGAGAGTCCTTTGGGTGAATTTTTTTTTTTTTTTTTTTTTTTTTGTGCAAATTTCATGTGGCTTGAGTCTGAGCACTCTGCATTAAGCCCAGATCGGTGGAGTGTTGCAGTGATGTTTGTCCTTCTGTAAATTTCTCCCATTTCCATATATATGATCATGGAGCTCAACCAGAGTGACCATCAACTTCTTGGTCGCCACTCTAAGGACCTTCTCCATCGATTGCTCACTTTGGCCAGCTCTAGGAAGAGTCCTGGTTGTTCCAAACTTCCTCTATTAAGGATTATGGAGGCTACATGCTTCTGTGAACCTTTAATACAGAATAATTTTTTGTAGTCTTCCCCAGATCTGTGTCTTGATACAATCCTGTCTCTGAGCTCTACAGGCTGTTCTTTTGACCTCATGGCTTGGTTTTTGCTCTGATATGCATTTGTAGCTGTTAGACCTTTTATTGAGAGGTGTGTGTCTTTCCAAATCATACCCATTCAACTGAATTTGCACACTCCACTCGAAGTGTAGTAACATCTACAAGTGAAATTGTAATGCTCCTGAGCTAAATTTCAAGTGTCCCAGAAAAGTATGAATACTTATGCAATGTACAGTAAATAAACAAAAACCACAAAATGTAAAAAAAAAAAAAAGAAAAAAAAAAGGGGGGGTTTGAATACTTTCGCAAGCAATTTACACTGTAGCTACACCAGCAATAGAGGCTAAATGACCCTCAAAACAATGCTAGCGAGGATAAAGCATGGATGACCAGCTTTGGCCTCTGTGCAATGAGCGTTAGTTATCTTGGACAGAGAGTTTAATAATGTGTAATCAAGCATGTACTTCTAACAAGAAAGCCCGTCTCTTTTCACAGAAAAGCCCATGGGACTCTGGCCGCAGCATTACCCTTTTGAAGTGATTCGCATTTGTGTAAACATCCCATTGCTAGTTAGCAAACTTCTTATCAGTTTGCTTATTTATTTTCTAATTTCTTTTGGCTGAAGGCCTGGTTTGTTTGCATTCGCCTACATGCACACCAGGCAGATCTGTTCTAAACTCTTCAAATTGTTCTTGTTCTGTGTCCTGGCTGAGGGGCTTATCTTAAATAGATTTTGCTCTTTTACTTTTTAGCCCAAGGAACTGTCTGAAGCTGTTATGTCTTATATAATAAATAAATATGAATTTACAGAAAGTTTAGTTCTCAGACATTTAACGCTGCCAGAAATCTGGTTATCAGTATTCATCTTTATCAAACAGAACTAAACAATTTTCAGAAATGTCTCGAGTATTTAAATTTTTCAGATACTTACTTACTTTCTTTCTTTCTTTCTTTCTTTCTTTCTTTCTTTCTTTCTTTCTTTCTTTCTTTCTTTCTTTCTTTCTTTCTTTCTTTCTTTCTTTCTTCTTTTTCTCAAATAATGCAGAGCCATATGTAGTCAACAGTAAGAGATATATATACAAAAAAAGATAGAAAGAAATCGCTTCTACTATTAGAGCTAAAACCGTCCCAAAAAGTGTTAAAAGACAGTATCAAGTTTAAATACAGCAGTTCAAAAATTCATGTATGAATATGGTTAAAAATAAAATTTTCAAACTTGACATTTCTAAATATGAATGCACACAGATATGTCAACCATTAAGTGATGTAATTAGGTTATTATTAAAAGTTATTATATTGTGGCAGTGCAGGTAAAATATATTGTATTTGAATTTAATATATTCAGATTCTCTCATTACATAGTCACAGTAGACTAAACTCTAAAACACAGTTTATCATATATGAGCTCTTACCTGTCAACCCTGTTTTATGTTTATCTTCTGTTATCCGTGTGAGGAGATTTTGCCACTGAGAGTTTTAAAAGCACTTGTGGTCGAAGCACAGCCGCATAATCAGAAAAAAAGAAACAAGTGAGGGAAAGAAAACTTTCCCATGCCTTATAGTGGCCCTCCCACAGGAACTCTGTGCAGGAAAAGGAATGGATGGATTCAAAAATAGATTTCTGTGCTGAGCCTTTCAAAGGCCAATTTCGTCATGGAGAATTACAGTTTAAACATAAATAATGCAGACTGGCCTATTTTGAACTTTTATTATATAATTCTACACATATTTCTAAGCTTACCCTAATGAAAGGCAAACTATTGTTTTTAATTTGCATCTAAAAAACTTTTTGTGTGTGTGTCAGAAGCCTACATCATGGCTGAAAATGATTAAATATGCAGTGATGTAATTGGTGTATAACTCTGCTACTCCATTTAACCTTACTTTCTAGGAGATTGACAGCTAAATTTATGGAAAAATAGGTGTGTGTATTCTCTGCATTCACCACAGGGAGGCCCTATAGACTAGCGGTGAAGTGGTCAATTGATGCGTAGTGGAATATTAACACTAAACGTGACTTATGTATTCATGTACAGTAGTGGCCAGATGTGTTGTGCGGAGAGGATATTTGTTTTTATTGACCCTACAAGTTTGATTAAACCATCTATATATATATGTCAAACCAAAATTTATTCAGACACCTTCAACACATTATCACAGTTTATTCCCTATAATTTAGAAGTTTAGAAAATGTTAATAAAATATGACAAGAACTTTAATTAATAAAATATGACAAGAGTTAAACTTTGCCAGAATAAATTGATAATAATTGATAATCTTGATAATGTCAGATAACTTTGCTAGAAAGGTATGAAATGGATCACAATCAACCAATCAGCTGTCAGCTGTTAAATTTAAGTACACAATTAGATAATACCAATTTAGGTCAACCAATGACCACGCAATGCTTAATTTTGTTCAGTCTGTGGTGTAATATGTCACAGTTTACTTTATTTTGCTATCCTCACTTACATAAATTAACTATAGTGTCCTGCACCCACCAAATATATCTGGTGTCTGAATAATTTTTGGTTTGACTGTATATATATATATATATATATATATACAAACCCGATTCCAAAAAAATTGGGACACTGTACAAATTGTGAATAAAAAAGGAATGCAATAATTTACAAATCTCATAAACTTATATTTTATTCACAATAGAATATAGATAACATATCAAATGTTGAAAGTGAGACATTTTGAAATGTCATGCCAAATATTGGCTCATTTTGGATTTCATGAGAGCTACACATTCCAAAAAAGTTGGGACAGGTAGCAATAAGAGGCCGGAAAAGTTAAATGTACATATAAGGAACAGCTGGAGGACCAATTTGCAACTTATTAGGTCAATTGGCAACATGATTGGGTATAAAAAGAGCCTCTCAGAGTGGCAGTGTCTCTCAGAAGTCAAGATGGGCAGAGGATCACCAATTCCCCCAATGCTGCGGCGAAAAATAGTGGAGCAATATCAGAAAGGAGTTTCTCAGAGAAAAATTGCAAAGAGTTTGAAGTTATCATCATCTACAGTGCATAATATCATCCGAAGATTCAGAGAATCTGGAACAATCTCTGTGCGTAAGGGTCAAGGCCGGAAAACCATACTGGATGCCCGTGATCTTCGGGCCCTTAGACGGCACTGCATCACATACAGGAATGCTACTGTAATGAAAATCACAACATGGGCTCAGGAATACTTCCAGAAAACATTGTCGGTGAACACAATCCACCGTGCCATTCGCCGTTGCCGGCTAAAACTTTATAGGTCAAAAAAAGAAGCCATATCTAAACATGATCCAGAAGCGGGGATTGCGTGAGTGCGTGTGGCATGGGCAGCTTACACATCTGGAAAGGCACCATCAATGCTGAAAGGTATATCCAAGTTCTAGAACAACATATGCTCCCATCCAGACGTTGTCTCTTTCAGGGAAGACCTTGCATTTTCCAACATGACAGTGCCAGACCACATACTGCATCAATTACAACATCATGGCTGCGTAGAAGAAGGATCCGGGTACTGAAATGGCCAGCCTGCAGTCCAGATCTTTCACCCATAGAAACATTTGGCGCATCATAAAGAGGAAGATGCGACAAAGAAGACCTAAGACAGTTGAGCAACTAGAAGCCTGTATTAGACAAGAATGGGACAACATTCCTATTCCTAAACTTGAGCAACTTGTCTCCTCAGTCCCCAGACGTTTGCAGACTGTTATAAAAAGAAGAGGGGATGCCACACAGTGGTAAACATGGCCTTGTCCCAACTTTTTTGAGATGTTGATGCCATGAAATTTAAAATCAACTTATTTTTCCCTTAAAATGATACATTTTCTCAGTTTAAACATTTGATATGTCATCTATGTTGTATTCTGAATAAAATATTGAAATTTGAAACTTCAACATCATTGCATTCTGTTTTTATTCACAATTTGTACAGTGTCCCAACTTTTTTGGAATCGGGTTTATATATATATATATATATATATATATATATACTGTATATAGTGTGAATATCCATAACTTTAAGGTATTTATCTGACAAAATGATTTGCCAAAAAAGGCGAACTAAAGCTACAGGTTTTATTTTACAAAAAAGCATACACTGACTTCAACATAATCATAATTATTAATATTTAGTTGGTTTCTCTCTTTGTATGACAGCCTGGCTAAAAATAATGTCCGCACAATTTGCCATTTTTAATTGCGTTATCACAAATAAAACAATTGACTCCAAGCACAACTATGGAATATGCTTACAAAATCTTTAACACATTTTTATAATATTTGAATGAAGAGGTGAAGATTTTCCTATAGGTCGGGCATCACTTTTGGCCACTTCTATAATTTAATTGTTAATTTTAGCATTAACTGATCCTTATCCTTTCCCATGCAGGTTAATGACCAATGTGAAATGAGATGTTACGCATCCTTACCCTGAAAAGGCATTACAAATTGTGTTTCAGATGGTTGACATAAGATAGACAGTCTCATATCCACAGTAAGCTGAATCCACATTCCACTCTTCCTAATACACAGTGCATTTGGTTATTAAAAAAAAAAAAAAAATCCTTTAACTGAGGTAACTATCATGCCCCCATGCATTTTGTTTTTTCTCGATAAATCCTTAAGTTTATAGCTCTGGGAAAAAACAATCTGTTTAAAGTGATTATTTAATTTAAAGTGAAGAGCTTGTTGTGGGCCTGTTTATGAAATTTTTGGAGGAATAATATTAATAATTCATGCACATATGAAATATTCATTCTTATAATGCTTCTTTTGTTTACTGCATTTCTAAAACATTTTAAGTAGGCTACAGTTAGCACAGGCCGTAGCAGGGAAATCTTTGGTAAACCCTGTGAAATATTGGTGCATTATTTCTTATTCTTGAGTCCGTCCATTTTTTATATGAGCTAACAACCTGAGCGTTTATTCCCCACGGTCATCTTTTCCCTGTACTGAGCATCACAGAAAGCAGAAACAGTTTTCCAGTGAACCATTCCAATCAGTGCTGCACCATAAAAACTGTCAATATGCTGATAGGTTACTGACATAAAGACTTCTGTTTAATCTGCCAGCAGTTTACTGGCGAGAAAGCGTTTCTAAAAGCCGGTTAAATTGACAGTGAATCACCCTGACAAGCTCATAAATGTTTGCTTCGAGCAGTAAAAGGTGCTAACATTTATGATACCCAACAATTATCCTAGAACACATTATTTATCTACTATTAGGTGTTAACAGTGTCATAAAGAATACTGTTTAATAATGCTTAATACATTTTATGGTTACATAAATATTATTTTATAATATAAACCTATTGTTAACATAGCATTATGTAATTATTCATTGGCCCTCATTTTGTTCCAAACCTGTCTGACTTTCTTTCCATCTTTCCATTTTTTTTCCCCCAATATAATGGCTGTCAAGCACCAATATGACAAAAAGAATCATAAAAGTGGTCCACATGGTTCATAACTTCATAAGTTTACTGAAGGCTGAAATTTACTTTGTTATTCACAGAATTTTTTTCCCGAGAGTTAATGAGAAAATTAGCCATTTCTGATTCCATATTTTATTTTATTTTATTTTATGTATAATTGTTTTTATTTTATTATTTTATTTTATTGATTTTATTTATTTATTTCATTTATTCATTTATTTATTTTCAATTATTTGTTTACAAATTGGACTAATCCGGTTCACCACAATTGCTGCGTCCAAAATCGCATACTGTCTGGTACTACATTTAAATTCGAATTTACTTTGCGACAATTAAAAAAGTGCTCTCTATATAGGCCCTGTCCCAAATGGCACACTTCATATGCACTTGCGGTCTTGTGGACTTACAATGGCAGCTGCTTGTGCATGTCCTTTAAGTCCACAAGAGAGTAGGGTGTTCCATTTGTCATTTTAGGTTTCAGATAGGTGCTTGCGAGTGCCCCCTTTTGATATGTGCACTTTTGCAGAGCCCGCAAACCCACAAGCTTTGCAGCAGACTTCTACCCGTCAGTCTAAGCTCCATTATGTCACGAAAGTGTGGACTCGGAGGAAGATCGCGAGGGCTTATCGTTCCATTTGGAACAGGGCCATAGTATGAATATGGGTGGTATGAATGAAATTTGGACGAACTATATCTGCCATGTTGTTACTCTCACGTGATCTACCAGCATCAGTTGTGTCACTGCCATTCATAAACCCTCTCGTGGCCTTAAAGTGTCCGTTGAATCTTGCTTCAGAATCTTGTTGGAAGTAGTAGGTCATCCGGGTAATTTTCGCCTACTGTTTTTCTAGGGGCCAGATTTACTAACAGCTTGCGCCAGCGCAAACCCTCTTTTGGCCTTAAAAAACTACCGTCAGGATTTACTAAAGACACAGTGATAAATTAGCACTGAAAAGGCTAACAAGGTTATTTTTGTGGCTGACCATGCATTTGTTGCATGAGTTTCCCTTTCAGACGCAAAATTTATGGGAGGAGAGTATTTAAATTAATTATGCAAGGTGATTTACGAAGGTTTGCGCTGGTCAATTTACTGGTATTTGCGCCATCATTTACTGCCCCAAAAAAGCATGTCTTAAACCAGATGCTAATTTGCTCTTGCTAGATTGCACTGGAGATGATTATGGATTATGGATGTTCTTTAATTTGCTGGTCGTCAGTAGATCATGCGCAGAACTTTCCACTCCCATCTGCGCTTTTATGGAATTTTGCTAATTTGCCCTGTTTAGTAAATCTGGCCCTATGTATTCAGATATATTACTCTTTTGGCATACTGTTTTTCGCATACTATAGATTAGGAAAGTATTCAATTTCGGATACAGAGAATTATTTTGGCCCTGTCCCAAATGGAACCCTAAGTCCTCGCAGCCTTGCTCTAAAACCACACTTTCGCGATGCAATGCTGCTTTGATTGTCAGGAAGAAGTCTGTTGCTGAACTCACTTCAGAAATGTGCGCATCATTTCGGCCGCAAAGAGGGCGCTCACAAGCACTCTTCCGTAACCTAAAAATGACAAATGGAACACCCTATGGTTTCGTGGACTACACGATCACATGCACGCGGCGGCCATTGTAAGTCCACAAGACTGTAAGTGCACATGAAGTGTGCCATTTGGGACAGGGCCTCAGTCGCAAAAGTTAACAGCTCACTTAAAGAATTATCTGTGAATTTGTGTGTTCCTCACACAAAACTGTTTGACTTAAGATGATTTATCTAGTGCACAAGTCATATGAATTGGTTTTATGTAAGGGATAATGTACATCCAGCCGGTTGTTATTGAAGAATAAACCCGGACAGGTTGATCCAGACCCCAACGTGAAGCGGCTACTTGCCACATAAGTAAATAATTAGACATGAAATATTGACTTGAGTTGAAATATTTTATTAGGTCTATAAATGCAAAGCTTACCTAGCAAGCGGCTAGTTCAAACTAGACGGACATTTAAGGGATATGGTACAGTCATACCAATTATTACACAGCATTTCGCCACATTAATAATTATGGGGATAAGATGTATTGATTTGAGATTAAACTATTTTAAAATCTTATCTGTTTGTTATATATAATCCATTACAGTGTACACAACAATCGTCGCAAAATGGCAGCAGGTGCATTTGTATGAAACGAGAGTGAGTCCTCGATCCCCAGATGACATAATTAATATAACTGCACACAAAATATTGATTTGAGTTTTAATATTTGATTAGCTCACCAAACGCAAAACTTCCACAAAGAAAAACCATTCTAGCAAGCGTATAGCGCAGTTATTCAGTTGTGTTATCAGTTCTTACCGGTTGTTATCTGGGAATAAAGCTGCTGGATGGCGTGATTAACCAATCAGAATCAAGTATTCCACAGAGCTGTGTAATAAAATACTTTTAATGATGCTTTTGTGTCCTTGAATTCTAATTGTGTCAAAAAGAATGATCAGTACATTATTATTATTATTATTATTATTTTTTTTTTTGTTTTTTTTTGTGCACTATAGAAGAAAGAAAGTCAAGCAGGGTGAGGGTGAGTAAATTGTGACTTGTGGAGTGAACTAATTAATTAACTACTGATATTGTAAGCATGATATAATGTTCAAGTTAACCAATCGTTTTGGAGAATCGTTTAGGCCCAGAGAGAGGCAGAGGACAGCTGTGTGGAGGCACATTTCCGGGATTCAGTAGCACATTTTTCCTGTCCTCTGATTCAGACTACACATGGGAGGGGGAGGCTGTGACCGCACACTAAATTCAGAGGTGACCTTTAGCTGTGATTTGACACAAACTTCAGTGGAAATTTGATTTCGGTTTTGTTCAGTCATGCCCTTGCCAGGACACACTGTGCGATGGAGACGTGTTGTTGTGATGTGCCTTGTGTATTACAAGGCCATGTGATAGCTTGAGTAAATATCAATGTCCCTGCTGCCTGTCCCAGAGCGTGCGAATTATGAACGCATGAAACAAACATTCGAGCATGATATGAAAATATAACCATGTTTATAAATCATGAAATAGCTTTGAGCTTACCAGTGCCATACAAGCCTGACTGTGAGAAATAACTCTATGAGATGTGCTCGAAACTGTGCTGATTGATGATTTGCATTATGAAGGTGTGGAGCCTTGTGTGAGGTTGAAGACTCTTTATGATATTACCGCATCAAGCACTAAGCAGTCATTACTCAACTAAACCCGTGTCTAAAGGAGAAATTAAAGTCAATACCACACAATACCTTTTCTAAATGCTCATTTACTTACTAAAATTACCCTCCACCAGATGTGTTGCACCCATCACAAATCACCACTTTCATTCATAGCTTATATCACTGTCATCTACAATTATAGTGCATAGTGGCGGGGGACAGTCTCTCAGGTGTTTAACTGAATCTGTACAGAATGAATGATGCAAAAATGTATTGAGGCTGCACTGCTTCCAGCACTGTTGCTGAAACTTACATCAGAGATTCATATGTGAAGCATGCTTAATTATGTTTTTACAATGGGATATAATATATATTTTTTGCGAGATTCTTGTAAATGTGTAAATGAAAGTATTTATCAGAGTATATTTTAACCAGTTCATAACATTATAATGTTGAGATTCCGTTTAGTGGATATATACTCAGGAAATGTAAAGTAAAATAAAATAAAATAAAATAAAATAAAAAAATGGTTTTATTATTGTTATAGTGCACTAGTCATTTGGGTCTAGTCACCAGGCTCTGTATTTGTAAATATACACACACACGCACACACATACACACACTACTGTTCGAAAAAAAAAATGTGTACTTTTTTTTTTTTTTAAAGAAATTAATACTTTTATTCAGCAAGGATACATATTAAATTGATCAAAAGTGACAGTAAATACTTTTACATTGTTACAAAAAATATTTCAAATAAATATATTCTATAATATAAAGTTTATAACGAATATAAAGTTCTCTTGAACTTTATATTCGTTATAAAACCCAGAAAAAAGTGTCACAGTTGCCACAATATTTAGCACAACTGTTTTCAACATTGATAATAATAAGAAATGTTTCTTAAGCAGCAAATCAGCATATTAGAATGATTTCTGAAGGATCATGTGACACTGAAGACTTAAATTATATTTTAAAATATATTAAAATAATAAAAAAAACCATTTAAAATTGTAATAATATTTCACAATATTAATGTTTCATTGTATTTTTGATCAAATAAATTAGGCTTCTTTCAAAAACATCAAAAATCTTATTGACCTCAGTGAATAAATTTACTGTATATGGTAAAGTTTGACGAGAGAGACTCCAAGAACGTCATCCGGATGTTTAATATACCAATCACTACTCAGTATGCAAATATTACAATGACATCACTGATGGCTGTCAGATTCGCAGTGTTTTTGTCTGTGTACGTCAATGGAACTAGCTCTGTAATGAGGTTGCTCAAGATGATCTGAGATGCACTGCTGCACAGTTGCTTTGTAATCGTTTTTGTGGTCGCTGGCCAAGGTGCTGAACATAATTAAATCCCATGCTGTGGAAACAGGAATTCTATAGTGTCCTCCTTTGTGTGATTGTTTCCATGGATATGTAGCCGTTTATTACTTGAGACTTTGATTTGGAGAGGCATGCATGTTTTATGCAGTTTTTGAAGAAGTCATATTCCCGTAGGCCTGCTTGCTAATGTGTCTGCAAAGTTACACTGCATTCATTTGCACAGTCTGAGTTGACACCAGAGGCTGTGAAAATAACACTCATGGCTGCCAAAATGGTGTCTGAGCCAGATTTAAAAAAACAAAAAAAACAAAAAAAATAAACCCCAAAGCTTGATATTCTTTTTTTTTTTCCTTCTTTTTTTTTGAATATTAAATGTATGGTGACAATGTTTTAGTGACAACACTGGAACCACAAGGCTGATTTAAAAAAAAAAAAAAAAAAAAAAAAAAAAAAAGGATCCAGTGATTAGTTTTCTGTTTTAATGGATGACTAGGATGAGGATACCATTTAATTTGTATAATTGTTTAAAGTACCTTAAAGTAAGTGTTTTTTTTTTTTGTTTTTTTTTTGAGTTAATACTACTTGTAATGTCCACTGCAAATCATTTTAGGGTGAGTAATTCCTCACTAGTTATTTTTACTGTAATAGTTCTACAATTTATCACATTTTAATGACATCTGTATAGTGTAAAGACCAGGAAATGATCTTTATCTATCTATCTATCTATCTATCTATCTATATATATATATATATATCTATCTCTCTGTCTGTCTGTCTGTCTGTCTGTCTATCTATCTATCTATCTGTAATTTATTGATTCCACAGAAAATTGTATAATGATGCATTGTATTGTACACAACTATACACAAAGTCAGTCTTGTATAGCCTAACCCTGCCATTTTTTTACACTGTGGATACGTCACCACATGTGCCTATCATTTTAGTCCACTGACTACCCACTATTTGTATAACCCTCATGTTCTATTGACAATGACTTTATTAATCTCTTTTCTTCCCCTTTAGATCCTTTAATATATCCCTCTGACGTAATTAGGCAGATATTACAGAAGCTTTATCCGTGTTATACTATAGGCCTAATGCATTTTTTTTTTTGTCATCGCATATTGCACGCGCTGAATTTATTCCTTCATTTTACAACTCCTAAACCACTGTAACATACCTGTATATTCATTCATTCATTCATTCAGAAGCAGATTCGTTCTTCGGATGTGTTTGCATGTTGTCGCGTGCAAGAGCGCATCTCTCTGCCCCTCCTCCCGGTAAGGTGCTGCGGGGAGATCCGCGGACCAATGGAAACGCGAGGCTGCGACAGAGGGAATCCTGAGCGCTGCTGTCAGGATCTCAAACAGCGGCGAGTAACGGACCGTCCGCACGCGCACCGAACCCTCTGTCCGGAGGAATATTGAATATTTTCACTACGGGAATGCGAGTCTGACCTGCTAACTTAAACGCAAGGTAAGCAGAATGCGGGTGCGTTGAAGCACTGCGTGAATTGCGCGGTTTTATTGTTTTTTTCCCCCCCCCGTGCAAGTTAAAAGCTGGATATAACATGTAAATATGGCTTGGAAGCTGTCACAGTGCACAGTGACTTACTTATTAGGTTGATCTACCCACATTATAAGCATGCTTTTGATGTTAGGGGTAGGGGATATGTCTCAAAGGATATGTTGCCCATGTTTGGAAGCATGCATGATAAGATACCCTATCCATGTTTTAATTTTTTAAGATGACTAGGTCATCTTGAGGACCTGTACTGAATGAACCGGTCCACCCGGCTTCATTTCACAGGGGTTTAAATGAAAGAGACCCTTGCTGCTGTGCAACTTAACGGCACTTGGAAGTTTTGTCACGGAGCACTGGTCACGCAGACGCGTTACTAATCAAAGCACTTTGAGGGCTGATCGGGGACCTCTGAACCTTGGAGCAACTTAAGTTAATGAATAATTGATTGCTGACCATGAAAGCATGTTCTGGACAAGGATGCGCTAAGCGGCATCACACTCACAGTTGAACCAGATTGCGGTGTGAGATGGATGTTTGAGGTCCACAGATTGAACTGACATATGAAGAGGCTTTAGAGCTATAGGGTTGTGGTTTCATCATAAAAAGACTGTATGCTTATGTGACCTGGACAAACATCATGGGAGCAGATTCTGGAAGCAGATATTGATTAAAATATCTCCTCACCCAGTTTATTGCATGAAAGATCACTGCCATGGGCTGTGTAAGTGGAGAGTTAATGAACTCACTTGATATAGGGTCAGAAAAAGGCTTCCGTGATGATGAGGGTGTGTTTTTTTTCAGGGTCTTCAAGGCATGTTTTGCAAATGCATTTAGTATTAAAAAATATAGATTCTTCTCAATGTGACTCAGCTATCGTCAGCCATATCACAGGTAGGCCTATATACAATGTAACGCTAGTTAAGTGGGAAAAATATGATAAACGTGCTTGCTGTTGTTGGATGTCTTGATGTTACTGGCTTGCCAGTGTGCTGTGTAGTTTCTGCATGTGCAGCTTGAGCAGAGGCGAATTGAATAAGTAGGTTAACTAACTGCTCATTGACTCAATTATATTTCGCCCTTATTTAGAAAAATGACACGTGAACCGCTGTATTTGATTCATTTTGCTCTGGCGGCATAGAGGCTTGTGCTTGGGGGAGAAAGAGAAGATATACCTAATTGTTGGGAAGGAAAAAAGGGATCAGAGCTAATTATGCCAAGATAAACACTTTGGTTATTTATATCCTCCAAATCCGTTTAATTCATCTCATTGTCACAAAAAGACTGAGATAATGAAGTGTATTTATGTGTTCATGATTATGTGTTTTATTTAATGTTAAAGTCTGGTGGGATCACTGATGTTACTTTGGAATCCTTCTGTTTTTCACTTTGCTAATTAAAGGGGTCCTATTATGCTTGTTTACATTTTCAACTTTCTTTAATGTGTAATGTTGCTGTTTGAGCATGAAACAAAGCACAATGTCACTCCAAAGGGAGTTATTCTCTAGCCTATAGGCCTATTAGTACGCACTGTTTCTGAACTCCCTCAATTTGTACTCTTGAGTTTTCTTCGAGGAACGTAGGCCTACTCGTAAAAATATTCCTCATTGAAACAATTCCTGTCCAAGCCATACACAAAAAAAGTGACAAGGCCTGGGTGAGTTGCGTTAGAAGCGTGTTGAATTTGGTGCTTATGGTAAGGGGAGCAGAAGTATTGACAAATAATTTTTCCTTCATCTCATATTTTTTTTCCTTCACCATGTCCCTTTAGGTGCTCCGTAGACATTTCCAAAATGTGCTTAAAGTGGTTGACCAGTCACAACACACAGGTCCAGCCAACCAATCAGAGGACAGTGCGCTTTTCAGGAGGAGGGGCTTCGTAGAGACAGGAACTAAACAGAGTGTTACTGACAGACTGCGAAGAGAGGTGCTGCAATAATGTAAAACGTGAAAAATGTGTTTTTGAACATTCATGAAAAACATGAAAACCTATGGAGCCCCTAAAGGGACATGGTGGTGGAAAAAAATGAGATGGGAGGAAAAATAATAAGTCAATGCTTTTGCGTTCTCTCGCAAATGTTTTGAATTCCCCCCAGAAACTTTGCGTTCGCTATCAAAATCTTTTGAGCTCTTTGCGAGCGAACACAAAGTTTCTCGGCAGAATGCAAACGTTTTTGCGAGAGAACGCAAAAGCGTTGACAAATAATTTTTCCTGCATTTCATTTTTTTTTTTTCCACGACCATGTCCCTTTAGGGGCTCCGAAGACATTTCCAAAACGTGCTTAAAGTGGTTGAATCCGTTCAATCAGAGCACAGTGCGCTTTTTAGGAAGATGGGCTTCATATAGACAGGAACTAAACAGAGCGTTACTGACAGACTGCGAAGAGAGGTGCTGCAACAATGTAAAACATGAATAATAATGTGTTTTTGAACATTCAAACATGAAAACTTATTCTAGGAGACCTCCAAAACAAAATCAAGACTTTGGGCATAATTAAAATTTGTCCCATTTAAAATTTATTTTATTATAGAAAAATGAGAGCAGAAAGGTTTAGTTTAAATTTGAGACTGATGCAGAGCAAGCAAATGTCTTTGCTGGTAGACTATTCCTCCCTCCACAATAGACCATTGCTTTAACACTACTGCCCTGACTATTTATAAGAGAAGCCGTTTGGGAATTGCACTGCAGGCTCTCAGAATGTCCATTTTTATTTTGACCACCACTGTGAAGTTTGTAGTAGCTAAACAGACATTCCCTCATACTTTCAAGGCACAGAACAGTTCCTTCAGCATTTTCACACATATTCATGCAAGACCCCATCTGTACTCGGATTCAGAGAGTACTTATCCCCTCTGAGATTCCTCCTTTAGCTCCTGATTCCTCTTGATTTAACTCAAGCACTCAATGCCGTAGCCGTATCCAGACACACTAATTTGGAAGCTTCTCTTTGGCGAGGTTGTGGATTTACACGTTGGGACTCATATACGACTAGAATGAATCATTTGAAAAGCATATCTGTTGTAAATTTTCAAATTCATGCAAGAGTTTGTGTTTTCAAACTGTTAATTGAAACAAGAAAAATGTGCATCTTCTCTCAACCATGTGTAAATGGTGCATAAAACATCTGAGGAGAGTTTTTGGGAAGGTTTATTTTATGCACATTTAAAAAAAAAAATTGTTTAAAGAAATGATCTGTACTTATTGTGCCGCATAAAACCACTTTCTGTCTGACACACAATAAACTACATTGAGCATCCCGCAATAAAAAGGACATTTTGCTTATCATGAAAGGAGTTTATTGGGAGCTGAGTGCTTTATGAGCCATTCCTGAATATAGAAACGAAAGTATATGTTTAGAGCATTTTCTTTGGTTTATATAATGGTTATTTAATGGTTCTTAGGTTCAGTAAAGAATGCTCTACTTCTCAAGAATTATATAATATTATATTATGCTATATTATATTATATTATATTTATGGGCTGTCAAACTATTAATCGTGATTAATCGCATCCATGTATATATATATATATATATATACACACACACAGTATATGCATTCAAATATTTCTTATACACAGTACAAACACACATACGTATATTATATAAACACAAACTTTTATTTTGGATGCGATTAATCATGATTAATAGTTTGACAGCCCATAAATATAATATAATATAATATAGTATAATATAATATTATATAATTCTTGAGAAGTAGAGCATTCTTTACTGAACCTAAGAACATATATCAGAATATATATATATATATATATATATATATATATATATATTAGGGCTGTCACCGTTAACGCGGTAATGCATGCGATTAATTTAAATTCCTTAACGCAATTAACGCAAATAAATTACAGAAGTACGTGAAGCTGCGTCATTAACGTAATTTTCGTCACGCAGTTAGATGATCTTAGAAGTCGGGAGTTTATCACAATCACACTGAGCATCTACGAGCACCTGTAACCCTGGTAGGAGTAACCCGATTCTGCTTCTCTGTTTGTGATCAGGCCATTTTAAGCCGTTAAACTCTGGGAAAGTTTTCATTGATCCAGTAATGAAATTCATTCAAACAGTCGAAAACAGCGCTAATGTAAAGAAGGCCAGGCTGATTACATCAGACATATCAGAGAGAATATTGACTCACATTGCGTTTTTGGTGAATTATTCATTCCAGTGTGTGCTTTGCTTTGAGCTCTTTCGTATTCTGCGATTGTTTCTGAAGAGCGCAATTTTGGTGTCGTACAGTAAGCGCGTGAGAGTCTGTTATATTGATGCACAAAGAACAAACCGTGTATGTGCGCGCTCTAGATCAGGGTTTTTCAAACTTTATGATGCCCTATGGAATTCCAAAGCTGCCAAAATTAAAAATAAATAAATACATAAATAAATATATATATAAAGAAATGTAAAAAAGCAAAAATAAATAAATAAATATATACATAAATATACATAGAAAAGCAAAAAAACTAAAATAAATAATTATTTATACATTTATTTCCTTATTTATGTATATTTTTTTTCCCACATTTATTTATTCTTTTATTTATTTATACATTTATTCATTTCTATTTTTATTCATTTCCACATTTATTTATTTCTACATTTATTTATTTTTACATTTATGTATTTCTACATTTATTTATTTCTACATTTAATGTATTTTTACATTTCTTTGTCCGTAGGGTAATGAGGAGGGCGTGGTTTACCTCAGACATAGCAATTGAGCTCAGAGTAGGCGAGGGCGAAGCGTTGAGGCCACAGTGACACCTTGTGGTGTGGCTGAAATAAAATAAGTTATAGCCTACTGACGTTGATACTGTCTGTGATGAATGACTTGGATAGGTATATGGCCAAAATCTTATATCACGGGTTAAGTCATATCACTCTAATGGTACTGTGTGACATGGATAGGCTACTCTTTATTCCGAACATGGCCGTAGAACATCGTCTGGTCTGGATTTGTAAAATGACCTGGGCTAACAAACATGAACAGCAACATCTTCAACAGATCTGATAACAGGGACTCGCTTGATATTTTCCATTACCGGTCAGAACACACGGAAAGGAAGCAGCGCACATATAGGCTACAGTGAAGTCGACGCAAGCATATTGATCAATGCATTTGAAAGAGAGACCACAAATTCACTTCACATTCATATTTCCTATTTGTACATGCACAACGTGACAAACGCTTAAAATGCAACGCATATTTCAAAGATCCAAAATAGAACGAGGCGTCGGAGGTAAACCACGCCCTCCTCATTACCCTACCGACAAAGAAATGTAAAAATACATAAATGTAGAAATAAATAAATGTAGAAATACATAAATGTAAAAATACATAAATGTAGAAATAAATAAATGTAAAAATACATAAATGTAAAAATACATAAATGTAGAAATAAAGAAATGTAGAAATAAAGAAATGTAGAAATACATAAATATAAAAATAAACAAATTTAGAAATAAATAAATGTGGAAATGAATAAATGTGGAAATGAATAAAAATAGAAATGAATAAATGTATAAATAAATAAAAGAATGAATAAATAAATGTGGAAAAAAAATATATACATAAATAAGGAAATAAATGTATAAATAATTTTTTTTTTGTGCTTTTTTATGTATATTTATTTATTTATTTATATATTTATTTATTTATATTTGCTTTTTTACATTTCTTTGTATATTTATTTATGTATTTATTTATTTTTAATTTTGGCAGCTTTGGAATTCCATAGATGCCAAGGACCCCCAAATATGATGAACCTTTTATGAGGGACCCCCTTCCTAAAATCCAACTGTATGAAAAAAACATTTAAACTGTTAGATAAATATTAAGTTTCCAAACAAATTGGCTATACTTAATGTTGGATGTATAAACTTGAAGAACATTTTCAATTAAAAATTATTTGTATAAGCAACTTTTACAATAAATGTTTGTAAGCAACTTACGTACTGCGTTAAGAATACTGCCTTACAACCCCAGTGAGCAAGATAAAGGGGACTATAGTGAGAAAAACTCACTAGAAAGATACAAAGCAAACATATACAATTCTGGAAAGTATGTACGGCAAGAAAGGAGAGAAACATTTAGAAGTGAAACAGTTAGAATGTTCGGTAGACTTTATCCATTTTTGCTTTGTCTCTTTATTCTCTGAAACTTTCTGGGGACCCCTTAGAACCTTCTGGAGGACCACTGGGGGTCCCCAGACCCCAGTTTGAAAATCCCTGCTCTAGATCACTGATCGCACGTTGCATTTATGTACAGACACCCAGTACATTCGCGTTGTTTCCACACACACTCGGGAAGGATAATGTTTAATTTGTTGTGTACGTTGTTGTGTTTAGTAATGGTAGGTTTATGCAGTCAAAGCGGTTGATTTAGGAGTTTTTTTGGCGTCTCCGTGTGGTGCTGTTCGTTAACGCAGCTTGACTCTCTAAAATGAAAACAATCTCGTTGTTGTTGCTCTGTACACATACTATACACTGTGAATTATGTAATGTTTTTTTCATGGGTGCTTAGGTGTGTATACATTTATTAATATAATTATATGGACTCCTTATATTTGGTTATTTGGTGTCCTTTTGGAGTCTCCAATGATCCTTGAAGCTTGCAGAAAATACAGTTTTCTGATTGTTTACTTTTCTGGATATAGCAAATGATGACAAAATGAATGTGTTTAATGAGATAAATGCAGTCTGCTTAATTTTATGATAAGTGTGCGATTAATCGCGCAACAAGAGTGTGATTAATCACGATTAAAAAATTGTAATCGATTGACAGCCCTAATATATCAATATATATATATATATATATATATATATATACACTCACCTAAAGGATTATTAGGAACACCTGTTCAATTTCTCATTAATGCAATTATCTAATCAACCAATCACATGGCAGTTGCTTCAATGCATTTAGGGGTGTGGTCCTGGTCAAGATAATCTCCTGAACTCCAAACTGAATGTCAGAATGGGAAAGAAAGGTGATTTAAGCAATTTTGAGCGTGGCATGGTTGTTGGTGCCAGACGGGCCGGTCTGAGTATTTCACAATCTGCTCGGTTACTGGGATTTTCACGCACAACCATTTCTAGAGTTTACAAAGAATGGTGTGAAAAGGGAAAAACATCCAGTATGCGGCAGTCCTGTGGGCGAAAATGCCTTGTTGATGCTAGAGGTCAGAGGAGAATGGGCCGACTGATTCAAGCTGATAGAAGAGCAACTTTGACTGAAATAACCACTCGTTACAACCGAGGTATGCAGCAAAGCATTTGTGAAGCCACAACACGCACAACCTTGAGGCGGATGGGCTACAACAGCAGAAGACCCCACCGGGTACCACTCATCTCCACTACAAATAGGAAAAAGAGGCTACAATTTGCACGAGCTCACCAAAATTGGACAGTTGAAGACTGGAAAAATGTTGCCTGGTCTGATGAGTCTCGATTTCTGTTGAGACATTCAGATGGTAGAGTCAGAATTTGGCGTAAACAGAATGAGAACATGGATCCATCATGCCTTGTTACCACTGTGCAGGCTGGTGGTGGTGGTGTAATGGTGTGGGGGATGTTTTCTTGGCACACTTTAGGCCCCTTAGTGCCAATTGGGCATCGTTTAAATGCCACGGCCTACCTGAGCATTGTTTCTGACCATGTCCATCCCTTTATGACCACCATGTACCCATCCTCTGATGGCTACTTCCAGCAGGATAATGCACCATGTCACAAAGCTCGAATCATTTCAAATTGGTTTCTTGAACATCACAATGAGTTCACTGTACTAAAATGGCCCCCACAGTCACCAGATCTCAACCCAATAGATCATCTTTGGGATGTGGTGGAACGGGAGCTTCGTGCCCTGGATGTGCATCCCACAAATCTCCATCAACTGCAAGATGCTATCCTATCAATATGGGCCAACATTTCTAAAGAATGCTTTCAGCACCTTGTTGAATCAATGCCACGTAGAATTAAGGCAGTTCTGAAGGCGAAAGGGGGTCAAACACAGTATTAGTATGGTGTTCCTAATAATCCTTTAGGTGAGTGTATATATTATAATTATAACTTTTTGTCTTAAATATATACATGCATGTGTGTGTATTTATATATACATATTTTATACACAGTACATACACACATGCATATTATGTAAACACAAACCTTTATTTTGGATGTGATTAATCGCTTGACAGCACTAATTATAATATATTACATTACATTACATTACATTATATTAAATTATAATATATATACAACAGTTACTTCTGGTCCTCGAATCAGATTGGCTGAGAGGTCTTTCCAGCCATGCCATATTCTACCAGTACCAGGAAGTGTCATGGTGGAGCAAACCCACCATAATTTTTTTATAAATACTACTGATGTTGTGTCACAGAATGTAGTTTTAAGAGTTCTTTTAGGCAAGAATGTAGTTGTTTAAACTTCAAATATGAGGTTTATTTATAAAGATAGCACTTGTTTAAAAATTTGCTTTAACGTTTTCAGAGATGTGAGCTCCAGGGTGTCAGTGGCCGTTCAACACTCATGTACCCCGCCGAGAAGAGCCGTACCTCAGCCAGTTCTTCTGGAATTTGCCACTGGCTTTGATGTCTCTATAGTGGCTAAACATGAGATATAATTCATTTTGGTTATATCTAACAGGCAATCTTTGGTCTCATTAATCTATTATTATTCTGTATAATCTATCAATATTTTATATAAATAATAGTATAGTATTTGGTATTGAGACACTCTGTGTTAGTGATGGTGTTTTTGACTTCAGTAAAAGTTACATTGTTACTCCATTAGATGGCAACAAGAGACTGTCTTTATGGGTGAGTCAGTAGCAAAGACTTTTATATTGAAAGGGACTGAAACAAGGTTGTAAACAAGGACATTATTTTGAGGCTACTTTCAAAAGCAACCAAGCGTTGACCAGCGTTGTCATTGGAAATCCCCATAATGGTTGAAAGGATGGTATGACGACAGATAGCATGCTATGACAAAGATATGCTATGACAAATGTGCTGCCATTTTGCCTGATTTTTTGCCTTTTCTGTATGATTAAGACTAGAGTGAGGGTGAGGCTGCATCCGAAATCGCATATTCTCTTGAGTAGGTACTTATTTTGAATAAGTAATTCACGGCCGCTAAAAAAGTATGTTCTGTATAGTATGAATGTGTGTAGTATGAGTGTAATCTGGACATACTACATTCGTCATGTTGTCATTATCAGGTCCCATGATAATGTCAACATGATGAATGTAGTCAGCATCAGTTACTTCGCTTCACTGCAATTCATAAATCCTCTTCGTGGACTCTTGGGATAGTAAAGTGTCCATCGTATGCACACTTAAGAATCTCGCCGAAAGAAGTAGGTCATCAGGGTAGTTTTTGCCTACTCTTGTGAGTACTGTGAATTCGGACATACTTCTTTTGTCACATACTGTTTTTCACCAACTATATAGTAGGGAAGTATGCAAAGTCTAAGACTTGCTATTCTGGGTGGTGGGAATGGCTCTGATCAGCTTTGCCAGTGACTAAGTGCCATTCATAGACACATGAGGAGTTGGCAGGCATTGTTTGAGTGGTAAGTAATTATTATAATCACGTTGGTGGTTTGTTGTAAGGGTCTATCAGGAAATGACAGAAAAAATATTTTGATTCCTCTAAAGAAATGACCAAGATTTTTAAACGGAGCTCCCTAGTATGTTAAAAATAAAAGAGCCTGATTAGGTGAATTGATAATCCATAATAGAAGTGATCATGCACAACAGCGTAGTCTTCAAAACCTATTAGCCTATTCCAAAAAAAAGGAAAAGCAAAGCACATGATCCGCTAGAGGGAAAAAAAATGATGTAAGATGTGGAAAGATCCTGATTTTAAGTAAGCATCAAACAAGTCCAATACATCAGGGTACATCAACACAACACAAAGCTAGAAGCTTAAAAACACAGTGGATAATTGGTACAAAATCTGCATGGAGAAAACAAATTACATTTTTGTCCATGTATTTTGGTATTCTCTGTGATGTGGTGCTGCATCGGCCCTTTTCGCCCCACTAACCCTAAGCAGCGGACACTTGTGAGCAAACCTAGCAGCCTTTAGCTGGTCTAACTCAGTACTGCAGTGCTCCTGAAGCACAGTGCAGAGAAGCAGACACATCAGAGGAAGACTGAAGAGCAAAGTAAATGGAGAACGAGTGCAGAGTGTAGAAGGGAGGAACTGTAAGGGTGGGGAAATATAGTGAAACATGGCTGTGCATGATTGTTGTTGCTGTTGCACAAGCTTTGCATACTCTTAACATATTAACATATTTGCATTCACTGAATTATGGAGATTGAAAGTGATTATGTTCATTTGTGTGCATACATGTGTGGGGTCTAAATACCTTATCTCTCTTTTCTCTGCATAGCGTCTGGATTTTATAAATGGTTTTAATCATGGATCAGTAGATTTAAGAGAAGATATGCTCATCGCTCTAATTATGTTGTTATTATGAGATCTGCCCTGCACTTATGATCTGAACCCTTTTTCACCTGCAACTCAGAAATATGATTATTACTGTCCCAAAGGGCTCTCTGGCGTCTGTTTAATATACAGTTGGGTTCAAAAGTTTGAGACTACTAGTGAAGATGGTTGCATTTTAGAATAATTTCTAATTTAATACATTACAGATGATTTGCATGAATATCTAACCAGATACAAAATGATAAATAAAAGCTATCTTTTCAATGTTTTTGCCCTATCCAGCCATGACAAGCAACAAGATTTTCTGTTGATTCCTGGTTTTATATTTCTTATATATGTCTCATTCAGTTTAAATGCAGGTATTGATAAGTAACATTTGCAGGTACAAAAATGTCCTTATTGGTATGTTTGGGTATGCCTGGATGCTGAAACGTACAATATGGACGTACTGATAGTATCTAAATGTAAGCAGTGTATTACACAGTATATATATATATTTTTTTTTACCATATATATATATATACAGTGGGGAGAACAAGTATTTGATACACTGCCGATTTTGCAGGTTTGTCCACTTACAAAGCATGTAGAAGTCTGTAATTTTTATCATAGGTACTCTTCAACTGTGAGTGACGGAATCTAAAACAAAAATCCAGAAAATCAAATTGTATGATTTTTAAGTAATTAATTTGCATTTTATTGCATGACATAAGTATTTGATACATCAGAAAAGCAGAACTTAATATTTGGTACAGAAACCTTTGTTTGCAATTACAGAGATCATACGTTTCCTGTAGTTCTTGACCAGGTTTGCACACACTGCAGCAGGGATTTTGGCCCACTCCTCCATACAGACGTTCTCCAGATCCTTCAGGTTTCGGGGCTGTCGCTGGGCAATATGGACTTTCAGCTCCCGCCAAAGATTTTCTATTGGGTTCAGGTCTGGAGACTGGCTAGGCCACTCCAGGACCTTGAGATGCTTCTTACGGAGCCACTCCTTAGTTGCCCTGGCTGTGTGTTTTGGGTCGTTGTCATGCTGGAAGACCCAGCCACGACCTATCTTCAATGCTCTTACTGAGGGAAGGAGGTTGTTGGCCAAGATCTCGCGATACATGGCCCCATCCATCCTCCCCTCAATACGGTGCAGTCGTCCTGTCCCCTTTGCAGAAAAGCATCCCCAAAGAATGATGTTTCCACCTCCATGCTTCACGGTTGGGATGGTGTTCTTGGGGTTGTACTCATCCTTCTTCTTCCTCCAAACACGGCGAGTAGAGTTTAGACCAAAAAGCTCTATTTTTGTCTCATCAGACCACATGACCTTCTCCCATTCCTCCTCTGGATCATCCAGATGGTCATTGGCAAACTTCAGACGGGCCTGGACATGCGCTGGCTTGAGCAGGGGGACCTTGCGTGCGCTGCAGGATTTTAATCCATGACGGCGTAGTGTGTTACTAATGGTTTTCTTTGAAACTGTGGTCCCAGCTCTCTTCAGGTCATTGGCCAGGTCCTGCTGTGTAGTTCTGGGCTGATCCCTCACCTTCCTCATGATCATTGATGCCCCACGAGGTGAGATCTTGCATGGTGCCCCAGACCGAGGGAGACTGACCGTCATCTTGAACTTCTTCCATTTTCTAATAATTGCACCAACAGTTGTTGCCTTCTCACCAAGCTGCTTGCCTATTGTCCTGTATCCCATCCCAGCCTTGTGCAGGTCTACAATTTTATCTCTGATGTCCTTACACAGCTCTCTGGTCTTGGCCATTGTGGAGAGGTTGGAGTCTCTTTGATTGAGTGTGTGGACAGGTGTCTTTTATACAGGTAACAAGTTCAAACAGGTGCAGTTAATACAGGTAATGAGTGGAGAACAGGAGGGCTTCTTAAAGAAAAACTAACAGGTCTGTGAGAGCTGGAATTCTTACTGGTTGGTAGGTGATCAAATACTGTCATGCAATAAAATGCAAATTAATTATTTAAAAATCATACAATGTGATTTTCTGGATTTTTGATTCCGTCTCTCACAGTTGAAGTGTACCTATGATAAAAATTACAGACCTCTACATGCAGTGTATCAAATACTTGTTCTCCCCACTGTATATATATATATATATATATATATATATATATATACACTCACCTAAAGGATTATTAGGAACACCATACTAATACTGTGTTTGACCCCCTTTCGCCTTCAGAACTGCCTTAATTCTACGTGGCATTGATTCAACAAGCTGCTGAAAGCATTCTTTAGAAATGTTGGCCCATATTGATAGGATAGCATCTTGCAGTTGATGGAGATTTGTGGGATGCACATCCAGGGCACGAAGCTCCCGTTCCACCACATCCCAAAGATGCTCTATTGGGTTGAGATCTGGTGACTGTGGGGGCCATTTTAGTACAGTGAACTCATTGTCATGTTCAAGAAACCAATTTGAAATGATTCGAGCTTTGTTACATGGTGCATTATCCTGCTGGAAGTAGCCATCAGAGGATGGGTACATGGTGGTTATAATGGGATGGACATGGTCAGAAACAATGCTCAGGTAGGCCGTGGCATTTAAATGATGCCCAATTGGCACTAAGGGGCCTAAAGTGTGCCAAGAAAACATCCCCCACACCATTACACAACCACCACCAGCCTGCACAGTGGTAACAAGGCATGATGGATCCATGTTCTCATTCTGTTTACGCCAAATTCTGACTCTACCATCTGAATGTCTCAACAGAAATCGAGACTCATCAGACCAGGCAACATTTTTCCAGTCTTCAACTGTCCAATTTTGGTGAGCTCGTGCAAATTGTAGCCTCTTTTTCCTATTTGTAGTGGAGATGAGTGGTACCCAGTGGGGTCTTCTGCTGTTGTAGCCCATCCGCCTCAAGGTTGTGCGTGTTGTGGCTTCACAAATGCTTTGCTGCATACCTCGGTTGTAACGAGTGGTTATTTCAGTCAAAGTTGCTCTTCTATCAGCTTGAATCAGTCGGCCCATTCTCCTCTGACCTCTAGCATCAACAAGGCATTTTCGCCCACAGGACTGCCGCATACTGGATGTTTTTCCCTTTTCACACCATTCTTTGTAAACTCTAGAAATGGTTGTGCGTGAAAATCCCAGTAACTGAGCAGATTGTGAAATACTCAGACCGGCCCGTCTGGCACCAACAACCATGCCACGCTCAAAATTGCTTAAATCACCTTTCTTTCCCATTCTGACATTCAGTTTGGAGTTCAGGAGATTGTCTTGACCAGGACCACACCCCTAAATGCATTGAAGCAACTGCCATGTGATTGGTTGATTAGATAATTGCATTAATGAGAAATTGAACAGGTGTTCCTAATAATCCTTTAGGTGAGTGTATATATACTGTAGTGTATACATACAAAATATATACTGTGTAATTAAATTAAACAAAAATGTATAATAAAATCACATAGATTAAATATGGATTTGAAAAAATGTGTACATCAGTTCAGTCATTCATACAATACATCAATATTTGAATCTATACAAATACAAGTAAATGCATGTGGCAGAACCACATTTTCATAAAATACAAAAACTATAGCCACAATGAAATCTCATTGGTCCGAAATCCTGCTCTGCATAACTGTATATTAAACATCAAATTTGTTGTGATTGTGTTGCATTACGCAACATTTTTGCTTTCAGTGTGGAAAGACTGTTGAAACTTTTTTACACTATTACTTCATTTCCATATTTAATACAAAAAAAAAAAAAAAATACCCCAGAACGTCAATTTAGAACATAGTAATCCCAGAACGTTGTGGACTAAAGCTTTATGGAGGTTCTTCACCAGCTGTTTACAGGGATGATTGGAAAGATCAGAGGAAGAAAGGGAAGTGGAAACAAAGGGAGGTAAGCAGGAGATGAAACACAAGAGCGGGTTGGAAAAGGATGGATTGAGAAAGAGAAAGATTGCCTCAATGACTCAGGATGAAGGAATGACATGTTGAAGTAGATGAATGGATGATTGAGGAGAGCAGGGAGAGAGGGCACGAGGAGAGATGGGAAAAATGATAGAAAGGAGCAGACCCAAGATGGTCCTGCTGCAGTCTAGCTCAACATTTAATTTCCTCTCTTTTCCCTTGGCCTCCCTCCGTGTTTTCTAACCAGGCCATGACAGCACCACATGCAGGATCTGGGATGAGTTTGCACTGGGATTTAAATAGATAATGGCAGCCTAACAGTTGTTGGCTGATGAATTATTCACTGGAACCCCAAGACATTTTTGTGTGGCATCACTGGTGACATACGCCAACTCTCAGGTTTGCAATATTGATGTCATGGAAGACTCCTCCATTTTGGTTTATGCGACAGCTCAGCTATGAAAATGGTGCTGTTTGGTTTTTATGTCTTTGTTTTTCTAGCTGGTTCTTCAGGTGAAGAAATGTGTTAATAAAGGAGTTGATCACTCTTTAGTTACCCTAAGCATGCTGTGCCTCATACACCAATGAGAACTCCTTGGTAATTAATACTGCCAGTTACTGACAGTCGCATGGAGATACGGAGAAGAGGTTTTAAACAGCCACTAGGCCGTGTAGTAAGTGGGAATGCAGCATGAAGTGAAGGCTGGAGGATTGAGGCGGTGGAATATTTGATCTCCTTTATATTCCTTGAGGTCTCTCCTTTTTTTAGCTTTTTTTTCACACACACTGCAAATAATTGTCACTTTTTACTCCACTGATTATTTCTCAGTGTAGGTTTATTTTTTAAAGGCAAATGCATTTGTCAAAAAATGTGTTGATGAATTATTTGAATGTCGGGGGCAGTGTTATTTTAGTACTATATAATATTATAGTATTTACTATTTATTAATATTTTTAAAGACTCCCTGTGGTGAAAATCAATTTAATATGCTTTAAGACAAACTATGTGCAAATAGTTTGAAACCGTCCCTGTTTCCTACCATCAAAAACATGTAACCAATCCAGTCAACGTGCTTTTCTCCACTGGCTTTCTGTGATGTTCAAAGCGTTTCTAAGGATACTGATTTTTAGAAGGCAGCTGTCTGACTCTGAAATGGCGAACGGAGGAGCATTGTTTGTGTAACATTAGCAACACATTATTAGCTGTTTGATTGACGTTGTAGAGAGTGATGCATAAAACGGATTACCATTCTGATACATCGACTTGTTGACGACACTGTATAATTCACCCTTCCTCTTCTGAATCAGTTTATGGTTCAAGCATATATGGCTGAATTTAACCAATATTTCCATTTGATATTGTGTAGCGTTTACTACAGTTGACCGAGTGAATCAGGTAGTCCGAGCTAGTGTGATTGAGTGGAGGCAGGGACATATTTGCATATTCATGGGAAATATTGTGACAACTTACCCTGAACTGACATGTTTTTGCCTTTATTATAGTTGACTCTTGCCTGAATGTATGTTGGTATGATTTTACTCAACAGCTGTAGCAAAAATATGATACTGTAATTTTAGTCTGGAGGACATAATTCCCAAAACAAATTGTAATATGTTTATCTGAGCTTTCTAGTGTGTGTTGTGGTACCACAAGATCTACATGATTTTTAAGAGAGATTATGCAACCCCAAATCCAGAAAAATTGGGACATTTTGTAAAATGCAATAAAATCAAGAATCTGTGATTTTGTTAATTCTCTTTCAACTTTATTTAACTGACAAAAGTACAATGAAAAATTCCCAATGTTTTCACTGAACAACTTAATTGTATTTTGTAAATATAAACACATTTTGATTTTGATGGCTGCAGCACACTCCAAAAAAAGTTAGGAAAGAGGCAAAATAAAAGTGAATAGCTTATAGAATATCATATATAGTTAAACTCTTTTGTTAAACAGTCCACAATAAGTAGGTGAATTTGTAATAGCTGAGGGTTGCAAGCAAAGAGCTCATCACTTTGTGCCAAATATTGAGAATATTTATCACTGCAAGATTGCAAAGAATTGTGGTCTTTCGCCATCTACCATACATAATATTGTGAAAAGATTCAGGGAATCCAGAGAAATCACAGTACATGTTGGGCAAGGCAGAAAACCTCTGTTGAATGTGTGTGACCTTTGAGCCCTCAGATGGCATTGCATGAGAAACCGTCATTAAATATAGCCACATGTGCTTGGGAGTTCTCAGTCCCAAAGACGAAAGGGACCACCCAGACTTTCATCAGCGACAGGTACAAAAGCAAACATCTGTCATGGTATGTATGGAATGCCAAGTCTGCCAAAATTAAAAATAAATAAATACATAAATAAATATACAAAGAAATGTAAAAAAGCAAAAGTAAATAAATAAATATATAAATAAATATACATAGAAAAGCAAAAAAACTAAAATAAATAATTATTTATACATTTATTTCCTTATTTATGTATATATATTTTTTTTCCACATTTATTTATTTATTCTTTTATTTATGAATTTATTCATTTCTATATTTATTTATTTCCACATTTATTCATTTCTACGTTTATTTATTTATTTATACATTTATTTATTTTTACATTTATGTATTTCTACATTTATTTATACATTTCTTTATTTTTACATTTATGTATTTTTTTTTGTCCGTAGGGTAATGAGGAGGGCGTGGTTTACCTCAGACATAGCAATTGAGCTCAGAGTAGGCGAGGGTGAAGCGTTGAGGCCACAGTGACACCTTGTGGTGTGGCCGAAATACAATAAGTTATAGCCTACTGACGTTGATACTGTCTGTGATGAATGACTTGGATAGGTATATGGCCAAAATCTTATATCACGGGTTAATTCATATCACCCTAACTGTACTGTGTGACATGGATAGGCTACTCTTTATTCCGGACATGGCCGTAGAACATCGTCTGGTCTGGATTTGTAAAATGTTCTGGGCTAACAAACATGAACAGCAACTTCTTCAACAGATCTGATAACAGGGACTCTGAAATGGAAGCGCTTGATATTTTCCATTACCGGTCAGAACACACGGAAAGGAAGCAGCGCACATACAGTGGGGAGAACAAGTATTTGATACACTGTCGATTTTGCAGGTTTGCCCACTTACAAAGCATGTAGAAGTCTGTAATTTTTATCATAGGTACACTTCAACTGTGAGAGATGGAATCTAAAACAAAAATCTAAAAAAAACAAGATCTCGTGATACATGGCCCCATCCATCCTCCCCTCAATACGGTGCAGTCGTCCTGTCCCCTTTGCAGAAAAGCATCCCCAAAGAATAATGTTTCCACCTTCATGCTTCACGGTTGGGATGGTGTTCTTGGGGTTGTACTCATCCTTCTTCTTCCTCCAAACACGGCGAGTGGAGTTTAGACCAAAAAGCTCTATTTTTATCTCATCAGACCACATGACCTTCTCCCATTCCTCCTCTGGATCATCCAGATGGTCATTGGCAAACTTCAGATGGGCCTGGACATGCGCTGAATTGAGCAGGGGGACCTTGTGTGCGCTGCAGGATTTTAATCAATGATGGCGTAGTGTGTTACTAATGGTTTTCTTTGAGACTGTGGTCCCAGCTCTCTTCAGGTCTCTTCAGGTCATTGACCAGGTCCTGCTGTGTAGTTCTGGGCTGATCCCAGCCTTGTGCAGGTCTACAATTTTATTCCTGATCCTTTTTTTTATCCTTACACAGCTCTCTGGTCTTGGCCATTGTGGAGAGGTTGGAGTCTGTTTGATTGAGTGTGTGGACAGGTGTCTTTTATACAGGTAACGAGTTCAAACAGGTGCAGTTAATACAGGTAATGAGTGGAGAACAGGAGGGCTTCTTAAAGAAAAACTAACAGGTCTGTGAGAGCTGGAATTCTTACTGGTTGGTAGGTGATCAAATACTTATGTCATGCAATAAAATGCAAATTAATTATTTAAAAATCATACAATGTGATTTTCTGGATTTTTATTTTAGATTCCGTCTCTCACAGTTGAAGTGTACCTATGATAAAAATGACAGACCTCTACATGCTTTGTAAGTGGGCAAACCTGCAAAATCGGCAGTGTATCAAATACTTGTTCTCCCCACTGTATAGGCTACAGTGAAGTCGACGCAAGCATATTGATCAATGCATTTGAAACGACATTCAAAACAAAACTGTAAAGTGTCTTTTTATTTGTGTAAATTCACAATAACTACAAGGCCTAATGGTCAGAGATCTGGACTTGTAACCCGAATAAATATATTTCACTTAGCAAAAAGAAGGAATTTAACAGGAATTTAACATATGCCTATTTCATATAGTCTAGTCTATTTAATTTTATTTTGACCAGTATGACGATGATAATAACAATAGCCTAATAATAAGAAGAAGAAAGAAAGAAAGAAAGAAAGAGAAAGAAAAGTGATTTCAAAGACTGAGATGGGATGGATACAAAAATGTTTTCTTGGTTTTCTTGTATTTTTCTCACCTGTTCTTTTGACATTTATTGATAATGAACTTCATGCTGTATAGGGAATATAACACCCGTGCGTTGTGCCTAAAGCCTAAAGGGTGCGATTTGTAAATAATAATGATAATAATAATAAAAATTAAAAAGTTATGTAGCCTATAGCCTATACTAGCCTATATATTTTTTTTTACTGTTTTTGGCAGTTGTTAGGCTACAGAAAAATTAACAATAAATAATTTGATTTGATATCTGAAGTAGCCTATTAGATAGAGATAGCTTCGATATTAGATCACTATGATGATACTTGGTTACAATGACACTAATAATTCTATTCTGAAAAGAATAACGAGATACAAACCTGTAAATAGTAAACAGTATCAACGTCAGTAGGCTATAACTTATTGTATTTCGGCCGCACCACAAGGTGTCACTGTGGCCTCAACGCTTCGCCCTCGCCTACTCTGAGCTCGATTGCTATGTCTGAGGTAAACCACGCCCTCCTCATTACCCTACCGACAAAGAAATGTAAAAATAAATAAATGTAGAAATACATAAATATAAAAATAAATAAATGTAGAAATGAATAAATGTGGAAATGAATAAAAATAGAAATGAATAAATGTATAAATAAATAAATATAAGCCATAAATAAGGAAATAAATGTATAAATAATTATTTATTTTAGTTTTTTTGCTTTTCTAGGTATATTTATTTATATATATATTTATTTATTTTTGCTTTTTTACATTTCTTTGTATATTTATTTATGTATTTATTTATTTTTAATTTTGGCAGACTTGGCATTCCATAGGTATGGGGGTGCAGCAGTGCAAATGGTATGGGTGATTTGCATATCTGTGAAGGTACCACTGATGTAGAGGCATATATTGGGATTATACAGGGACATTTAATGGCATCAAGATGACATCTTTCCTGAGAAGCAAGACAATGGCAGGCCTCATTCAGCATGTGCTACAACAGAGTAGTTTCCAGATTGCAGTCCAGATTTGTCTCCTATTGAAAATGTATGGCCCATCATGAAAAGGGTCATCAGACAATGACAACCATGGACTGTTGAGCTGTTGTTTTGTATCAGGCGAGATTGGGCAAAAAATCCACTTGCAAAACTGGACCTATCTGAGGGTTGTCCCCCCTTAAAAGTATCATTAAAAACCACATTGTGTATTATAAATAATATAATGATATATACTTAAAATAATTGTGTAAGTAGTAAAACAATAAAAATGCAAACGGGGCAAAAAATGTGTTTTAAGTTTAGAAACATTTTGAGTCCCCCCTCTCTTGCCTCACAGTGGTTTGGTCCACTACGCACTTTACCTACACACAAGTCCGGTGGGAGAGAACAAAGTTATATTCAGTGGTTGTGGAACTCCAATAAGTAGTCTGTCAAGTCAAGGCTATTTTATTCACTTTAAACGGATGAAGTGATTTTATTTCTCTTTAATACAGACGATGCTGAGTTATTAATAAATTAGCAATGACAAAAAATTATGATACCAATGTATTTTTCCATAAGTCCGATATTTTAGTGATTATTATTTGGTTGTAAGTCACCCACTACAACTAACACAGGGCGATAAGCCTATGTGTGAACTGACATTAGGCTAATGTAGATTTACCGCTGTGTTGGGTTTTGCTCAATGCTATGTGGAAGAAGCAAGATAATTTAATAATTATATTACCGCGTGGTGAATCTGATAACTCATATTTAAACAACTTTAAACAACTGGCCAGATAAAATTACAGAGAAAAGAAAAACGGACATAAGATCACTTTTCAGAAAAATGGTACACATATCCTTACAAGTGCAATTTTGGCTGTATTATTTGTGTCCCCTTCAAAAATTGCTCTTGAAATATTTTTTGTTTACTGTCCCCCCCAACTGTTAGATGAAATTTACGCCCATGGCTGGAAGATGCAAAATATGCATTATGGATTAAACGGGGACAAACCCCATGAGTTGCCTCTTGTAAAGTCTGCAAAAAAGACGTGCAGCTTTTAACAATGGGCGAGTCTGCTCTTTCGAGTCACATGAAAGGTAAGTCATAGACTTTTCAAGTAAGCTAACTGAAGTAGCCTACTGTACACATTAGCGCCTATTTGTTTACACTATTAACTGCTAGCTAGGAATTCGCATTAGTGACTGAGAGTACTTGGTGTGATAATGTAATCAGGGCTTGACATTAACACCCGCCAACCCGCCATTTGCGGGTGGATTTCAGCTGTGGTGTGTAACAGTCATTCCCACTAGCCAATTTGGCGGGTTGAATTTTATTGTAGTCTTCTCAAAAGGCATCTGTTTCGGTTGAGTTTATGAATGCAATTTCTAATAATCAGAGGCGTTCAGATTAGTCATCGCTGAAATGCCGGAGTTTTGTTTAGAGCGCGCTCTCACTCACTGAAATCTGCACTCTCATCATAAACAACAAAGCAGAGATGTACGGAGATTCATTCATCATACAGTAATTCTGTTTTTGTTCTATTTCAGCAGCGAAAATAGTTTCAAACAAAGATCACAGCAGAACCATAGCGCATCTGATGTGACTGGCATTAAATTGGCTTGACGTTGGATGTTCGATAATCGCAAATTTAGGGACCGTCTCTAAAGTTACATACGACATTGGTTTACACGTTTCTAACTTCAGTAGCATTTGAAGAGAATGATTTAGTCATAAAACCAACTTTAAGGTGTTCATCTAGGTGACAGGTATGATGCACACCTTTTAGATTTTTGATATTTAATAAAATAAACTGTCAAATCACATGAAAATATGGATATGTATTTCACTAGGCTACTGTATGGGCTCATACACAGAAATGCTAGATTTAAATATGTCATAGCTGATGGAAGCTGATAAACGCTTGCTTAAGAATATTGCTTAAGAATAAATTATATTCACAGTTTTCACACCAAAAAAAATCTTATTTTTTTCAGTCAAGCAAAAAATCTGATCCTTCTGCTATTACGAAACACAATTTTGGCTGTTTATAGCATTATCTCTTTTAATGTGATAAAAACACTAAATAATAATTTTGACTATGTATTGGTATGTAATTTATGGTGGTGTAAGGTGCTGGAAAAAGCTTTAAAATGGACCTTGAAAGTGCTTGAAAAGTGCTTGAATTTGACCTTGGAAAAGGTGTACGAACCCTGAAAGTTGAAAGAGAATTAACAAATCACAGATTATTGATGCTATTGCATTTTACAAAATGTCCTAACTTTTCTGGATTTGGGGTTGTAAAACAAAAAGAAGGGCAAGTGCTAGTACAGTACACATTGCACTGGACAGATTTTTCATACATTTCTTTTGGCAGTAGACACAAACAACATTCTGTTGTGGTTCATGTTGCACTGCTGTTCCTTCTGACAGGCGAGATATTGTCCATGATGGTCCAATTAATTTGGACATCATTCTTCACTTGCCCACCACCTCCAGTCTATAGGTCCATCCTAATGACAGAGTCTACCTCCTGGTTTGTTCAGCCTGTTGTCTTCCCCAGCTCTGATCTCTGTACTCTGATCTCTTTGTGTAACACACAAAACAAGACTAGAACAACACATTTTAATCAGTTTATCAAGCACTGTTTTACTTTTGTTTAGTTTTACAGTTGCCTTGTTTTAAAAAAATAATGCTTTGGATCAATATTTTTCATCTTAGGTTCATCTTTAGGTTTATAGTACCCATGTTGTGCTGCCCCTAATGGACTGGAACACTTTTTTTGAGAGTGAAATCAAATGTAGCATTTATAAACAACATTCTTCTGATGCTGTTTTCACAATGTGTTGTAATATAGTATAAGAAATGTTTCAGTACTATTAATGTTGTCAAATTCAAACTTTTGTTTGCTTTGCTAATACTTCTGCATTGTGCTCTTCAGCCCATCATAATCTTCACACTGAATTTAGTTACATATAGGCAGCATACGAAATATATAGTATACTATATAGTAGGCAAAAAACAGTATGTGACAAGAGTAGTATGTCTGAATTCACAGTAAAAAAAAGTACGCAAAAAGTACCTGGATCACACTAATTCTGGTGAGGTTCTAAAGAGCACATGCAATGGGCACTTTACTATCCCATGAGGCCACAGGAGACGATTTGGGAATGTAAATGCTGGTAGGTCACATGACAGTGACAACATGGCAAATGTAGTACATCCCAAATCACGTTCGTACTAATCATACTACATACATCCATACTTAATAGAACATACTTTTTTAGCGGTCACAAAGTAATTATTTTAAATAAGTACCTACTCAGAGAGTATAGGTGCGTCTCAATCAGCTCCCTAGTTCAGTCGTCAGGGCACTGATCAGGGAGTCTGCCATTTTAAGGGCTGTCTCAATCTCAAAATCCTTCAAGTGCACTGGAACGTTCACCCCCTGAAAAATCCCACAATGCACCCCAAAAACCAGGGAACATTGCTAATTGCTAATTCCAAAATGTCATTTTAGACCTTGGAGGCTTGAGCCACTGATAGCAGACTAATGGAGTTATTAATGCAATGAGTTATTAGAGAGAGAGAGAGAGAGAGCGCACGTATGTGAATTACCTCAGTTTGTGTGTCTCTTTCAACAGTGTTTGGCAGCAGCGTCTACCAATACGAAACTGTAAGAACAGCACCGTTATTACCTCGCAAGTGAGAAATGTCATGTAGCTTTTCAGTTGCTAAACTATTTTACTGATAAAATCATCAGAGCAGCGCTGACAACACATTTCTGCGTGAGTGTGTGTCCGCGCCCACTGTATGTGTGTGTGTTTGAGTGGGAGAACAGGAGAAAGAGAGTATGCGCTTTCTGTACATAATAAAACGTAATTTTGTGGCAACAAAACATGGAAATAATTTGTTGTTTTTATCCTATTGTTTACTATATTTATTTGTTTGGTCAGTGTCGTTGTGGGTCTTGGTTCGTTTGCTGTTTTCGGCTGTAAAGATATTTGAAATAACTGAAATCATTTGGCGAAGTGATATGGAACTGTAATGCGGTGAAGACCTGCCTGGAACTACTTTTGCTGTGGGTTTCCCTGAAAATAATTGCACACCTTAGAACGTTCGTCAACCATTCAGATTAAAGCATTTAACAGACCTGTAGTATAAGCATTTATAATTGATATTCAGCTTAAATGTTGTAAGGATATGTAACAGATCAAGTACATGATGATGACACTATTGTGCCCCTAGTGGTTGAATATATAAAAATATATATTTATTTATTTAACTTCTACTAATGCTGTTGTCACAGTATGTTTTCATTGTTTTATGAACTTTTTAATAATATTTTTTATACAGTTTTGTTAAAAGCAAACATTTGTTTGCATAGCATAGCATAGCCCCCACACTGAATTTAGCGTCACATAACCTTTTTTTTTTAATATACTCTGAGACTAAGACTATGGGACTATGAAGCTTTGAAGGCAGAAATGAAATGTCACCACATTTATCCAGAACAGCCAACAAGACTTTCCTTTCAGCAACCTGTCAGGGATGTGATTTTTCACAATTTACTCCTGCTTCAGACACTTTAGCTGCCAGGCAGCTTAACGGACAAAGCTGGGGATAGTTTTCACTTTTTTTCACCCTCAATATGGCAGTTGTCAAGATGTTGAACCTACCGTTAAACTAGAGAGATAAATGCCATCAGATAGCAGCCATTCTTTCTACTTCTGAGTGAAGCTCAGTATAGGACTCAAGTCTACCTGTTTGACTCGTTGTTGAACTGATTTTAATGCTAGGGCAAACAACAATTACTCAGCCCTCTCATTTACACTCTTTATAATCTTTATTGTCATCAATGGTTCCATTAATCTTTGAATTAATTAATTAATGTTCTTTATACTAAGAAAAAATTGTTTTTTTAAGAGCTTTTCACTGAAAGTGAACCCAAAATGGTTCTTTCTATGGCATTACTGTGAAAACCCCCTTTTGGAAGTGAACAGGGAGGTATACATTAATACCACCTATACAGTACAGCAGCACTGAGACAGATGTATACAATAACCAAGATTATGTTTATTACCTCCAGCCTCGGCGCTGCTGAGAATGCTGAGGTCATATAAATAGACGCCCCCATTAGTAACCAGCACCCAGAGCCGTGTGGTCTGAAAACACAACCCGAAAACCACCATGACCTTCTACCTGGGGCAAGGGGCCTGTCAATCCCAATACGGGTTGCGGCAGCTCTGTTTACCAGCCAGCTGATTGAAGCTGAGGTCCTACATAAATAGCCAATGATGGAACTAATGGGACCTCACCTTCAGGAAGGTTGCACACAGAAGCTAATTCAACCTGTCAAGAAGGCAAATAAGGAAGATAAGGTGTGTGTTCTGGAAACAGAAAGAGAGGGAAAAGTTTGCCAGTTCGTTGGCCATTCTGAATTGGTAAAAAAGATTCATGGAGCCCGTCCAACCACTCAAAGCTGTTTTCCTAGTTCAGACGGAGAAGCAAAAACAGATAGGTTTGCTTTGCTTTGCTTTTCTATCTGTGCCTGCCAGACTTTTTAAGAAAGGGCCCCTGGGGCCACTTTCTTGTTGTTTTGTTCTCTGTTGGGCTTTTCTGTCAGGCAGTTGAGAGCAAGAGTGATGAGAAGGATATTAGGAGTGTGGGTATGTGTGTGTGTTTGATTGCTGTTTGATTAGGATAAATGCTGAGTCACAGTGGGACAGCTTACACAGGAGTGGTCGTTCGGCAACTGAACACCAGTACAGTCTGTGATTTCAAGTGATCTAACTGGAACAGTTCTGATGAGCACTCAGTTGTGATGATCTTATAATCACACTCATTCTTCCTCAGTCTCACACTCCACATGATTGCAAGGGATCCGTGTCCTTCAAATCTGTGACATTCTCTTGTGGGTATTGTTGCTGTTGTTGTTCCATACGAATGCTTTAGACACTGAAGAACGCTGTTACTGACACATGTCAGCTTTATTAATTTTCCCCCTTCACTCACACATACTTATGGGTGCCTGTTTCTTCCTGAGAGATAAAGTTTCAAGGGGTCCTATTATGCTTTTTTACATTTTCAACTTTCTTTAGTGTGTAATGTTGCTGTTTGAGCATGAAAAAGGTCTGCAAAGCACAAAGTCACTCCAAAGGGAGTTATTCTCTATATCAGTAAGCACCATTTCTGAACTCTCTGGAACATTGTAGTGTTAAGGTTTCTTCCGGGAATGTACACGTCACAATATTCCTCATTTAAATAATTATTGTCTATAAGGTAAATATAGATGGCAAGGCCTGGTTGAGTTGCATTAAGAGTGTGTTGAAACTCGCAGTTATGATAAGAGGCTTGACATTTCCGAAAACACGCTTGAAGCGGTTGACCAATCAAAACACACTGGTCCAGCCGACTAATCAGAGCACAATGCGTTTTTTGGAAGGAAGAAGCAGAGTCCGGAAATAAACACAGTGTTACTGACAGACTGGGAAGAGAGGTGCTGCAATACGGTAACGTGAAAAAATGTGTTTTTGAACATTCAAACATGAAAACCTATTCTTGTAGACCCCCAAAAAAACTAAATCAAAACTTTGAAAAAGGGCATAATAGGTCCCCTTTAAAATAAAATACACAATTATGAAAAACAAAGTGACAATTGAGAGAAAAAAAGTCACATGTGAGATATATATATATATTTAATTTGAGGTGGAAATGGGCTCCCATATACACTGAAACACTCTTTATCTTGAACATAACCTATTCCCTACTCACTCTCTATATCGATTTGAAAGTGTAAAGGTAATGTGAAATGTGTCATGTTTTAGCACACTGCTTCTGTTAGGGACAAACTGTACTTTAATGAGTTCAAAGTTATATAACAACAACTACATAAGAAAAGTGTTCATTTTGATTTTAGAAAACACTTTAAATGTTGGTCTAAACTTCAAAATCTGACCTGATTATGACACATCAAATCTGACCTGAAGTAGTCCTTAAATTGCATTCACTTTATGAGAGCAGCCACTTTATTTTTCATTTCTATTTTCAAAGGGGCTAAGGCAGGTTAAGTGATGTGTTTAAGGGAGCAGCAGTTACACCCGCATAAGCAGGTCAAAAGTCTGCTGCCGTGACCTTTATGTATGTCTCAGAGCAAAGCTTTTACAGTCCTTTTAAAAGCAAATACAATTTTTACTGAGATTATGTTCCACCAGAAACTGCAGGGGTGAGTACCAAATGAAAACCCTGGAGCAGATAATTGTTTGTCTGAGGAGATGAGAAAAAATAAGTGTGTGTGCGTGTGTGTGACTCTAACTCTAATGAGATTTAGTTGTCACGTATTTGCAAATTAATGAGAGTTAGTTGACTTTTATAGCTACAAAGTGTAGTGTAGTTGCAAAATGACTGGTTTCACCCTATTTTGATGGTCCCTTTAACACATTCTGTTGACTATAAGTAATGTTGCACCTACATGTCTACTAACTCTCATTAGAGTGTTAGTAGAGTATTAGTAGACTGGTAGGGTTAGGGTTAGAATAAATTGGCATGTACTTGCAAAGTTACTTATAGTCAGTAGAATGTTCAAAAGGGACTATCACAATAAAGAGTTAGCAGATATTAAGCAGACAGTCTACTAATACTCCAATAGGAGTTAGTAGACATGTAGGTGCAGAGCTACTTATAGTCAACAGAATGTACAAAAGGGACCATCAAAATAAAGTGTTACCAAGTTCCACTTTGGTTACACTTCATTTTGATGGTCCCCTTTAGACAGTCTGTTGACTAAAAGTAGCATTGCATTTATATGTCAACTAACTCTCATTAGAGGATTAGTTCAGTATTAGTAGACTGTTAGGGGTAGGGTTTGGGTTAGTAGAATAAGTTGACATGTATTTGCAAAGTTACTTATAGTCAGTAGAATGTCTGTTGGCGAACCATCACATTAAGGGCCTTATCATACACCCGGTGCAATGTGACGCCAGGCGCGACACAGGTGTTTTTTGCTAGTTTCAGCCCGACGCAGTTATCATGTTCACGTCCAGCGCCGCGTTGTTTAAATAACAAATGCACTCGCGCGCATCTGTTCGCCCATGGGCGTGCTGGTCTGAAAACGAGGTGTGTTCAGGCGCATTGTTGGCGCGTTGCTATTTTAAGGGAACTGAAAATGACTGCTCCATTGACCAACAAAAACGTGGTCTAAAGTCAACAGCGCAGCATTTTTTGTGTTATTTAAAGGGCGCGTTAGTAATATGCGCCTATAGGCGGGTACACAACGCGCGTACACTCTGCTTATTACACAGACATGGACACGCAGCAGCGTATTAAAAATAAAAGGATTCCTTTCTGGAGAAGCATTCAGTAGGGCTCGCAAAATTTCAAAATCCCTGGTAGCCCTTCGGGCAGGCACTCTTGAGATTTTGGTAGCCCGAAAATAATTTAACTAGCCAAAATAAAAAAAAAAGACCATTTTTATGTGGAAAATTGGACTGGAATTGAAATATCAATTAAAAACACATGTATTTGGTTCTAACTGAACTGAAATTTCTATCCTGACCTGTCTTTTTTGGATCAGCAGAACTGAAATACCAGTGTAAATCCATGCTCCTCTTAACATTTTCACACACACACACACACACACACACACACACACACAGTGTCATTGATTTTCATAATTTTCTCCACTGCGCATGCAATCTCTTTCATTCAGCAACAAAAAAATAAACGTAAAGTAGTAAGTTCTTTGGCAAAATTACATTTCCTTAATAGTCTAATCACAATCTTAAATTGTCACTGTTTCTGTCAGTGCAGCTTCCCGAACACACAACACTAAATATGTTCAACCCAAGCTAAGACTGGATATAGGCTTTATTAGTTTACTGTCATATATACACTGTGTTTCACAGAGTTGCTAAGTTATTAAACAATATTTAATATTTTTTAAATAACTCCTTCGTGTTTTATATAATGACCACTAGGAGGTGTTCTAGACGTATGTTTTCCTTGATTGGTTTTCCCTGAGGAGTTGAAAATGAAAGTAAAAAAGTAATGCACGTTCGTTGCATTTTACAATGAAATGAGAGTTGTGTCTTTATCAAACAAACACAACAATGATTTATCTCTCATCCACCCACAATTAATTTGAATGTTATTTATTTTTTAGTACTTGGCCTGCCCGATCAGTGGATATAGAACCGCGTATCACTAACGCGCACACACACACACGCGCGCGTGCGCGTTAGCAGAGCATAAGCAGCGGTTATTTTTTTCCGCCGCCCATGTTAACAGATTAGAGCATGTACACCGCACGCAGAGGCGTTTAAATGATTAAAACTAGAGGCATATCTTAACTTAAGGTTACTTTTATCATGTAAACTACCTATATACAGCATGTTATATGCATATGTGTTTGGGACAGAGGGGAACACGGTCGCATTCTCAGCAGATATATGCCGCCCATAATAAATCAAAGCACGAGACAGACAGTGGTCGTCGGAGAACACCGGAAATGGTGACAGAATGGACAATACTAGGCTGTATAGTACACAAGCACAGCGCTGCTCCCGCTCTCCATACGCACAGCTTCTGCGCTGCCTCCACACTACTTGTGCGTGCGGTGTGAACCCGATCAGCTAAACTTCACTGCTGTCAAATCAGCATAATCAAAACTTCCGCGATCATATTTTTCCTTCAAATAACAAGTCGAGAGTGAACAACGCACATAAAAAAAGGAATGTTATTTCACTATATAAGATAGCCTGTCGGGCAGTGCGGTGATACATTTTGGTAGCCAGACTGGAAAACACATTAGGCCTGGGACGTCGGGCTAGCGATTTTGCGAGCCCTGTTCAGTCTTTCCGCTCGCAAATTCTGCCATGTAAATAGCGAATCCGCCATGGTGCAAGCGCAACTGGCTTTCAAAGGGAATGGGAGATGAGACTCTGGTTGGTTTATTCCACGTTATGCCCAAAACACACCCATGACTCATTAAGAGACTAGGTACAACCCTTTTGGACCATGCGCCTGGCGTGCAGACCGTTTTTTTCCGTCATTAAACTAGCAAAAGTGGATTCGGACACGCCCTAAGTGCACCTGCGCCATGGGCTTCAGACCATGCGCTCAGATCGTTAAAATAGGGCCCTAAGTGTTAGCAGATATTAAGCAGACAGTCTACTAATACTCTACTAACACTCTAATGAGAGTGAATTGACATGTAGGTGAAACGTTACTTATAGTCAACACAATGTGTTAAAGGGACCATCAAAATAAAGTGAAACCACTAAATTTGCAACTACACTACACTTTGTAGCTACAAGTCAACTAACTCATTAATTTGCAACTACATGACAACTAAATCTCATTAGAGTTATGACTAACAGAATGTCTAAAGGGGACCATCAGAATAAAGTGTTACCATTTATTTTACATCATTCATTATAAATAAAAATACATTTCATTATCATAAATATCATCATTATAAATAAAATATTTATATAACAAAATAAAAATTAAAATATATTCAAATATATGATGTTTGCATGCCTTTAACTAGGACCCCATGTAAATACATTTTTACAGTGGACTAAAAACACAAATACAATGAAGAGATTTTAGCTGCTCATTTCATAAGTTCACCGAATGCCACTGTCCTTGAGTATTACAGCTCCTTAAGGAAACTGTGCCACAGCTGTCAACAACAATCATGGCTCCTGCGCACTTCCTCCCAGCAGTGGTGCGCTGCAGGTACGCACTGCTTCAGGGGGAGTGACTCCATGAGACATGGCAAGACGCTAGTCCAGGGGAGCAGTGCCGTTTCGGGAAGGCAGAGTTAGCTTTGGAGCAGATCAAAGTAGGCAAGCACCAGGCAGCAAACAACCCCTCCTTTTCCCATGCTCCTCTGTGACCGTGAATTACATTGACTAGCTGTATCACCCCGGGCATTGGGACTCAGTACATTAGCTGCAGTGCACAAGCAGGAACCCTGCCCCCATGACTCGGCCTAATGGAATATTTTTCCATGCATGCACGCGTAGATCTACGCCAGCTTCAAGCTCTGAACACGCTTAAACACACAAAAACTTGAATGCACACTTACTGGTTCACATGATACTTTCTTAACTAGGGGTGGAATGCATTGCTGCATTGACCGTGTGGGTTAGGGTTAGAGTTAATTCAATCCATTGATTATGTGAAAATTAGTTGCATTTTCTATAATTATATTTTTTTACTAAAAATATAACATTCTTGTCTTGTGTTTGTACTTTGTACTATATATATATATATATATATATATATATATATATATATGTATATATATATGTATATATATATATATACATATATACAATAGGCTATACAGTATATCATATAGAGTGGGGAGAACAAGTATTTGATACACTGCCAATTTTGCAGGTTTGCCCACTTACAAAGCATGTAGAAGTCTGTAATTTTTATCATAGATTCACTTCAACTGTGAGTGACGGAATCTAAAACAAAAATCCAGAAAATCACATTGTATGATTTTTAAGTAATTAATTTGCATTTTATTGCATGACATAAGTATTTGACACATCAGAAAAGCAGAACTTAATATTTGGTACAGAAATCTTTGTTTGCAATTACAGAGATCATACATTTCCTGTAGTTCTTGACCAGGTTTGCACACACTGCAGCAGGGATTTTGGCCCACTCCTCCATACAGACCTTCTCCAGATCCTTCAGGTTTCTGGGCTGTCGCTGGGCAATACGGACTTTCAGCTCCCTCCAAAGATTTTCTATTGGGTTCAGGTCTGGAGACTGGCTAGGCCACTCCAGGACCTTGAGATGCTTCTTACGGAGCCACTCCTTAGTTGCCCTGTCTGTGTGTTTCGGGTTGTTGTCATGCTGGAAGACCCAGCCACGACCCATCTTCAATGCTCTTACTGAGGGAAGGAGGTTGTTGGCCAAGATCTCGCGATACATGGCCCTATCCATCCTCCCCTCAATACGGTGTAGTCGTCCTGTCCCCTTTGCAGAAAAGCATCCCCAAAGAATGATGTTTCCACCTCCATGCTTCACGGTTGGGATGGTGTTCTTGAGGTTGTACTCATCCTTCTTCCTCCAAACACGGCATTGGAGTTTAGACCAAAAAGCTCTATTTTTGTCTCCTCAGACCACATGACCTTCTCCCATTTCTCCTCTGGATCATCCAGATGGTCATTGGCAAACTTCAGACGAGCCTGGACATGCGCTGGCTTGAGCAGGGGGACCTTGCGTGCGCTGCAGGATTTTAATCCATGATGGCGTAGTGTGTTACTAATGGTTTTCTTTGAGACTGTGGTCCCAGCTCTCTTCAGGTCATTGACCAGGTCCTGCCGTGTAGTTCTGGGCTGGTCCCTCACCTTCCTCATGATCATTGATGCCCCACGAGGTGAGATCTTGCGTGGTGCCCCAGACCGAGGGAGATTGACCATCATCTTGAACTTCTTCCATTTTCTAATAATTGCGCCAACAGTTGTTGCCTTCTCACCAAGCTGCTTGCCTATTGTCCTGTAGCCCATCCCAGCCTTGTGCATGTCTACAATTTTATCCCTGATGTCCTTACACAGCTCTCTGGTCTTGGCCATTGTGGAGAGGTTGGAGTCTGTTTGATTGAGTGTGTGGACAGGTGTCTTTTATACAGGTAACGAGTTCAAACAGGTGCAGTTAATACAGGTAATGAGTGGAGAACAGGAGGGCTTCTTAAAGAAAAACTAACAGGTCTGTGAGATTCTTACTGGTTGGTAGGTGATCAAATACTTATGTCATGCAATAAAATGCAAATTAATTATTTAAAAATCATACAATGTGATTTTCTGGATTTTTGTTTTAAATTCCGTCACTCACAGTTGAAGAGTACCTATGATAAAAAGACCTCACATGCTTTGTAAGTAGGAAAACCTGCAAAATAGGCAGTGTATCAAATACTTGTTCTCCCCACTGTATATGAATCAAATCATGAGCACATTTCAGACTTTATGATGCATCAGGTAATTAAGTAAAAATGTGTAACTGAAGCAAATTGCCACGGGAAAATTACATTGCTATTCTTCACATGCAAGTTTCCATGGAAACGACATCCTCCCACACAGCCTACATATTAACATACTAATAATTCTAAACATTAACTTAATTAATAGTCATTATTATATATAAGTAGTCTCAATGTTCACACCACAAGCTTACATTTATATGCCTATTATATACTTCTATTTCATCCATTTTATTTTTACTCATTCTGTTCGGACCAGTGAATCGCACATATTCAAATCTACTGTCTGTGATATTGTATATTGTGCGTGTGTTTTTACATTAGTGTATGTATTTTGCAAAATGCCTTAAAGGGATAGTTCACCCAAAAATGAAACTTCTGTCATTTTCTCACCCTCAAGTTGTTCCAAACTGGCATACAGTTCTTTCTTCTGCTGAACACAAAAGAAGATATTCTGAAGAATGTCTGTAATCAAACAATTGATGGGCCCCATTGACTTCCATAGTATCCCCCCCCCCCCCCCACCCCCCCAACTAAATGTTATTATTTGTACTCTTTATCAACATTGCACTGGCCATTCATTAAATAAAATAATTTCTTAAAACACTTAGTCACTATCCTTCTGATTTCTGTGGTTGAATACGGATGTCAGCAGCAGGAGTGAGTGAGGAGCTTATGGGTGTCAGTCTGTAATACTGAAGCCTTACTGCTGAAGTGTGACGTGATATGTGAGCAGCACAGGTAAATAGAGGCTGGTATCCAGCCATGCCTTTAGCTGTCCTTCCCTACTGCCCCTTCCCACACATATCTGTGGCTGACAGGTGCCGCCATGGCTGATGTCTATCAGTGGCTTGTTTACCTCAATGCACTCTTGCAGATACTGTACAATGTAAAAAAAAATTGTATGAATTTATATTACTGGCTGGTTAAAAAAAAAAATCTTGTTCTCTATTTTCTGTATTTTAACTTCTGCTCTAGCTTCTGTACTACTCATGCTTATACTCTTTCAAGCAATGCAGAGCTGCAAATATTGTTGACTTTTGTATGATAAATTGCTTGTGAAGTTCCTCATTTGTAAGTCACTTTGGATAAAATTTCTTTTATTTTTACAGATTAACTGTAAAACTGTTTACTTTGCTGGTGCTTTGGTTCCCTGCAAGCATTGTGGCATGAATAAATTATGCTGTTGAATTTTGTTGTTTTTGTCTATCGATCTTCTCTGCAGGGTTGTCAGGTCTGCGTAACAAAACAAGCCTAATGGCCAATCAAAAATAGCCCAAAAGTAGCCCAGTGACCATATCTCAAATATCAAAACTCAAAATATGCCATTCCCATACCTAAAATACATATTTTACAGTCACTGTTATGCAAAAGCACTATTATTGTAGTCATCATAAACACAGCTCAAAGGCTCCAGTGGCCCGCCTTCACAAAACTTTACTAATGCAGTTTTGTTATGGAATATAATATATTCCAATCCAAACATTTCAGTCAAATATAATTTATACAATATTGTGGCAAGCAGTCGATGGCATGAGAGATAATGAGCGCCAGCTGCACGTCACACCAGTCTCGTGTCTCACGGAGGAGCTCGGATGCATAAAAGGAGGAGCGACGACAGTGACGGACGAGAGAGGACCAGGCCTGGACTTTATGTTGTGTTTTATTTATGTTTTATAATGTGTGTGCGGGGCTGCCCACGTTACTTTCAGTTTGTGTTTATTTATTTATTAAAGTTGTTGAATATTCGCCGGTTCCCGCCTCCATCTTCCCATAACAAAGAACTGTCAAACCTTTTACCCACATGGGAAAAAACAACCCTCAGTAACAGTTTTAAAATTATAGAAGCTTGTTTCTGCCACAGAATAAAACATTTTAAAAGATAATTGCAACTTTTTATCTCACAATTGTGAGTTTACGTCTCACAATTTTGACTTTTTTCTCTGAATTATATAAACGTGCAATTATAAAGTCAGAATTGTGTGATATACAGTCAGAATTGCGAGAAATAAAGTCAGAATTGCGAGAAATAAAGTCTGAATTGTGTGATATAAAGTCTGAATTGTGAGATATAAAGTCAGAATTGTGTGATATAAAGTCAGAATTGCGAGAAATAAAGTCAGAATTGTGAGAAATAAAGTCAGAATTGCGAGAAATAAAGTCAGAATTGCGAGATATAAATTGTGACTTTGTATCACGCAATTCTGAGAAAAATAAATAAATAATTGTGAGATAAAAAGTCGCAATTACCTTTTTTTTTTATTGTTTTATTCCATATAAAATAGCCCGATTCTGCAGGAAAACCATGGACTTGGCAACTTGACTTGTTCTCACTTTCAGTTAATTTTTTAATACTGTTAAGTAGAATTGTTTTTATAATGTTAATTGCCGTTATTATGTTTGCCCCATTTAATATTGTAATAAACATTAATTTTGACTTCTATATTCATAACTGTTCATTATACAGAAGAATCAGTCTTTTAATGACAATTTTTAGGAAAATTTTGTGCACTTTTTTATTGAAATACATCATATGTGGTTGGATGGTTGAATCCTGTGCAGTCACATAAGCAAAAATGTTTCAATGCAAATCCTACATTTGCCCCTTTTGTGATTGGAAATAAATGGCCTGCCGTTTTGTCGTCTCTTGCAAGCAGTGAAAAAATAGATTAAGACATCTCTTTTTTTCTTCCTCTATGTAACCCATTATAAACAACTGGGCTCTGTTGCATTCATAAAATGACCTAGCCTGCATTTCATTTACAGTAAGACTCAGAATACAGCATGTAATGTTAGAAAAAACTGTTAAATTTATCTTGGTTTATTTTACAATTTACATTTGACTGCATTTACATGAGCAGAATAGGGTTTTGGTACAGAGCACTAGTAAATGTATTTGTTTTGGAAATTTGTGTTACATACAAGTGTTTGTCTTGTAATAAAAGGGACGAGTATCTTTATTGCATCTAGCTCTGGGAGATTGTTCACTGCGAGTGTTGAAATCTTACTGTATGATCAAGCACTTCAATCTTGAAAATAAAGGAAAAACACTCGATATTGATTTGCCGCTGAGCCACTGTTAAAAATCAAAATATAAAATGAAAATGTTCACAAAAATATCCATGCCATGCTAAAAGCCAGTACTATTGTATCTGCACTGTTACTAATCACAGAAATTCTGAATAAACACAAAAAAAGCATTCAGTGTTTTAGTAATGTCATCTGTGTTTCACAGATGAAAGTGGTAAGTGGTTGGCCTTCTTGCTAATAAGGGCATGAAACGATTCTTTTCACCCTCTTGCTCTTTCCTCGCTGCCATGTTAATGTTTTATCCTAATCCATCATAACCCCAGTCCAGTGAGACACAGAGAAGAATTCAGCCAGGACTCTCACACACACACACACACGCGCTGAGAGCATGACACTAGTAGCAACCCTGAGGAAGACAGGTGTTGACAAATAATTTTTCTCTAACGATTGAATAATTGCCAAAGGGAAACTCTGGTATTGTACTAGAGAGTTATAGGTCACAATACAAAACGGGGGCCATTTGTGTGCCTTATATACTGTACATACACTACCGTTCAGTTTGGGGTCAGTAAGATACACTATATTGCCAAAAGTTTTGGGACGCCTGCCTTTACATGCACATGAACATTAATGACATCCCATTCTTAATCCGTAGGGTTTAATATGGAGTTGGCCCACCCTTTGCAGCTATAACAGCTTCAACTTCTCTGGGAAGGCTTTCCACAAGGTTTAGGAGTATGTTTATGGGAATTTTTGACCATTCTTCTAGAAGTGCATTTGTGAGGTCAGGCACTGATGTTGGACGAGAAGGCCTGGCTCGCAGTCTCCGCTCTAATTCATCCCAAAGGTGTTTTATCGGGTTGAGGTCAGGACTCTGTGCAGGCCAGTCAAGTTCCTCCACACCAAACTCGCTCATCCATGTCTTTATGGACCTTGTTTTGTGCACTGGTGCGCAGTCATGTTGGAACAGGAAGGGGCCATCCCCAAACTGTTCCCACAAAGTTGGGAGCATGAAATTGTCCAAAATGTCTTGGTATGCTGAAGCATTAAGAGTTCCTTTCACTAGAACTAAGGGGCCAAGCCCAACCCCTGAAAAACAACCCCACACCATAATCCCCCCTCCACCAAACTTTACACTTGGCACAATGCAGTCAGGCAAGTACCGTTCTCCTGGCAACCGCAATCTGTAGCTATTGACTCTGCAGGAAGTCGGCAACTTCTGCGCACTGTGCACCTCAGTATGCGCTGACCACGCACTATGATTTTACTGTTTTTTTTTACTGTTTGTAGAAGCAGTCTGCATGCCAAGGTGCTTTGATATACATCTGTGGCCATGGAAGTAATTGGAACACCTGAATTCAATGATTAGGAGGGGTGTCCTAATACTTTTGGCAATATAGTTTATGTATTTTAAATAAATAAATTATTTTATTCAGCAAAGATGCATTAAATTGAACAAAAGTGACAGTAAAGACATTTATAATGTTACAAAAGATTTATATTTCAAATAAATACTGTTCTTTTGAACCTTCTATTAATCAAAGAATCATGAAAAAATGCCTCAATTTCAACTTTTAAGCAGTACAACTGTTTTCAGTACTGATAATAATACTAAATGTTTCTTTTGCACCAAATCAGCATGTCTCCAACTTACCCTTTTTCTACATTTTGATTAAAACTAAAAGGAAGTAACATCTAGTATTTTGGCTTTATTCTTCTATGTAGTTTTCATTGTAGACATTAGCTGACATAACATATTAACAAGACCTGAAGTTGTTCTCAAGTGTGTGGCAACCCTGTTACCACCATTTTTTATTTTTCATATTTTCTCTAAAAATAATCTAAATGTTGAGGGGATATGTTGCAGTCTCCTTTTTTTAAATACGTGTTCTTGTTTTATTTTTGTTGTTTTGTTATGTTTGTCAGTATAGCAGTATAGCAATCTTAAAATGTCATCCCGGTTACTAGACAACAGATAATTGAAAGTGGATATATTTTAGAAATTTCAGCATTTTCAGCAAAGCTTGACATATCAAAACTTTGAAACTTTTACTTTTCTGATGGCATTAGAATAAAATCATTAATTATATTAAATATAGTTTACTTTTTAATGGTACTGTAAGTAATTTTTTTCAAGGGATGGTAGTCGGAAAATGTCCCTATTACTTGACAGGTATCACTAGATATGTTGTGTTAAAATATTACATCTGTCTCTATGCAGTTTACAGAGCCTAGAGCTGTCAAAAAAAAAAAAAAAAAAGGACAAAATATCAGACTTAGAGGCACTTTCTGCCTGTCAATCATTTTGGATTTTCCCAGAGCAGCCTGTATATGAGAAGTAGGATACTGAGAGTAGTAGCTGTAGTGGATCAGTCAAGTTTAACTGCTTCATAAGCAGTTTCGTTAGTTTGTGGTGCGAGGATGATGGACTTTGACAACACCTGAGATGACGTACAGCCAGAGATTGTCTTATATTAAGGAGATGAGAGGGCCTGGGGTTTTAACATTGGAGAAAGCGTAACGGTTTATGAATAAATAAATGTTCTATATTTGGTGTTATATCGCTAGTTTACTATATAATTATAATAATATCTTCGGTATTACTCAGAAGTCTAGTTTCAAATATAATTCCTTTGAAGTTTTGGTGCTTTATGTAACGTTATGTAGTGAAATTGATAAATCCCGTTTGACATTTGTGCTGGCTACTGTATACAGGCCACCAGGGCACCATACAGACTTTACCAGAGAATTTGCTGATTTTCTATCAGAGTTAGTACTGGCTGCAGATAAAGTCCTAATTGTTGGTGATTTTAATATCCATGTAGACAATGAAAAAGACGCATTGGGATTGGCATTTAGAGACATTCTAAACTCTATTGGAGTAAGGCAACATGTGTCAGGACCCACTCATCGCCGTAATCATACTTTAGACCTAATACTGTCACATGGAATAAATGTTGATACCATTGAAATTCTGCAGCAGAGCGATGACATCTCAGATCATTACCTAGTATCATGTACACTTAATTTAGCAAAGGCTGCAAAGCCGTCCCCTTGCTTCAAATATGGCAGGACTATCACTGCTGCCACTAAAGATTGCTTTGTAAATAATCTTCCTCATCAGTTTCATCTCCTCAGCATCCCAGATAGCCTAGAGGAACTCGATGTTGCAACAGAAACTATTGACTCTCTCTTTTCCAGCACTTTAGACACAGTTGCTCCCCGGCGCTTAAAGAAGATTAAAGAAAATAGTCCAACGCCGTGGTACAACGAGCACACCCGGGCCCTTAAAACAGCAGCCAGAAAAATGGAGCGCAGCTGGAAGAAAACAAAACTAGAAGTTTTTCGCATTTCGTGGAAAGAGAGCATGATTGCATACAGAAAGGCCCTAAAACTGCTAGATCTGCTTATTTCTCGACTCTCTTAGAAGAAAACAAACACAACCCTAGGTATTTATTCAATACAGTGGCTAAATTAACCAAAGATAAAGCTTCAACTTCTGATGTTTGTAAACAGCACAGCAGTAATGACTTTATGAACTTCTTTACTTGTAAGATTGATAATATTAGGAAAAAAAATTATAACCATGCAGCCGTCTACTACAGTATCACATCAGACAGTGCATTGTAGTGTCACTGAGGAAAAATTACATTCATTCACTGCTATAGGAGAAGAAGAATTGGCTAAACTCGTTAAATCATCAAAATCAACAACACGTATGCTCGACCCTATACCGACTAAACTACTAAAAGAGATGCTTCCAGAGGTCATAGATCCTCTTCTTAATATCATTAATTCATCCTTGACATTAGGATATGTACCGAAAACTTTTAAGTTGGCTATTATTAAACCACTTATTAAAAAAACGCAACTTGATCCTACAGAATTAGTCAATTACAGGCCAATCTCAAATCTACCCTTTCTGTCAAAAATACTAGAAAAGGCAGTGTCCTCACAATTATGCTCCTTTTTAGAAAGAAATGGTATCTGTGAGGATTTCCAGTCAGGATTTAGACTGTATCATAGTACTGAGACTGCACTCATTGGAGTTACAATCGTGGTTGTATCTCTCTGTTAGTGTTACTCGATCTTAGCGCTGCATTCGATACTATCGACCACAACATTCTTTTGAATAGACTCGAAAATTATGTTGGCATTAGTGGAATTTCATTGGCATGGTTTAAATCATACTTATCTGACCGTTATCAGTTTGTAGCAGTAAATGAAGAGATGTCACACCGATCACAAGTTCAGTATGGAGTACCGCAGGGCTCAGTTCTAGGACCGTTGGCGTTAGTTTTCATTGTTATGCTGATGATACTCAGCTCTATATTTCTTCATGCCCTGACGAAACCTACCAGTTCACAAGATTAACGGAATGCATAGCTGATATAAAAAATTGGATGACTAGTAATTTCCTGCAACTTAATTCAGAAAAAATGAATTTTTAATCATTGGAGAAAAAACTCCACAAGTAGTAACCTAGAATACTGTCTAACACTCTGTCAAGTCCTCGTCGTCAGTTAGGAACCTGGGTGTGCTCTTTGATACCAATCTCTCATTTGAAAGCCACGTTTCTAGCATCTGTAAAACTGCATTCTACCATCTTAAAAATATATCTAAATTACGGCATATGCTTTCAATGCAAAATGCTGAACAGTTAGTTCATGCGTTCATGACCTCAAGGCTAGATTATTGTAATGCTCTACTGGGTGGTTGCCCTGCTCGCTTAATAAATAAACTGCAGCTTGTCCAAAACGCAGCAGCTAGAGTTCTTACTAGAACCAGGAAGTATGACCATATTAGCCCGATTCTGGCAACACTGCATTGGCTCCCTATTAAACATTGTATACATTTTAAAATCTTGCTGATTACTTACAAAGCACTAAATGGTTTAGCTCCCCAGTACTTGAGCGAGCTCTTAACGCATTATACTCCATCACGTCTATTGCGGTCTCAAAATTCTGGCCAGTTGATAATACCTAGAATATCAAAATCAACTGCAGGCGGTCGATCCTTTTCCTATTTAGCACCTAAACTCTGGAACAGTCTTCCTAGCATTGTTCGGGAAGCAGACACACTCTGTCATTTTAAATCTAGAATAAAAACACATCTCTTTACTATGGCATACACATAAAACATTTTTAATTTATATTATTCAAATCAGTTAAATGATTGTTTTAGGCTGCATTAACTAGGTCAGCCGGAACCGGGAACACTTCCCATAACACCTGATGTACTCGTTACATCATAAGAAGAATGGCATCTACGCTAATGTTAGTCTCTCTGTTTATCCCGAGGTTTACTGCTGTCGGCCTTATCCGGGCCGTATCCGGACCAGATGGTGGACCTGCGCCTGGACATGACGAACGCATCCCTGAAGTGTCTGTAGAGACCGTGTCAATTAAACTCCCCCCTGTAAATGCTGCATCGACACGACATCCTCATTAAACCCGTCCCCAGCGTGACGACTCCAATCTTTCGAATAATCCTACGAATATCTATTGATCTAATATGACTTCTGACCTGTAATGTTGCCAGAATCATAATCATACCCTATTTGTTCGTCGGCCAGAGGAGAACTGGCACCCCGACTGAGCCTGGTTTCTCCCAAGGTTTTTTTTCTCCATTCTGGCCCTGAAGGAGTTTTGGTTCCTTGCCACCGTCGCCTTTGGCTTTTGGCTTGCTCAGTTGGGGACACTTAAATTTCAACTATATTACTGATCTGCCTGCATTGACACTATATGATAATTGAAATGAGCTGATGACATCACCGTTTTCACCAGAGTGGCTGTACAGCCGAATCAAATTCTGCTGCATTATTTTCCTGTTACCACTGTGAAGCTGCTTTGAAACAATTGGCATTGTAAAAAGCGCTATATAAATAAAGGTGATTTGATTTGATTTAGTAAACGTACAGTAGGACTGCGTTGTTTATGGAATGTGCTTTACTGCAGAAAAAATTAGCTACAAAGTTCACTGCAGGGCGCATAAAACTACATTTAAGATTACACTAAAAACTTAATTGTAATTTAATACATATTTAATTCATTAAAATTATATGGTTTTTTTTTACCCTCATATATTAAAAAACTTTATATCATCGTTAGGCATGGCATTTTTATTTTCATTAAACAACATACAATATAACACAATATTTATAATTAAATTATTCATTTTCTCTTTATTCATTAAAATGCATAATATCAGCGTCACATGCAGTTATAATAGTCATTACAATTAAAGTCTTATCATAACTGGTAAAACCTGAAAGCCAAAGAAAAAAAACATTGGTATTCTTTACTTTCTTTAGACAATATACAATATCACTCAATATTACCATTAAATACTATGGTAATGCCGTAAATGAGTCTTACCTGTTGCCACATTCCCTTCTCTGTCTTCTTTTAAAAAATAACCTTTTATAATATTAAAATCTACATATCGTTCCCAAAAGTATTGTTTAGCGTAAAACATGTTGAAGATTAGCGGACAGGCAGTCGATTCATTAAATGATAAGCTGTTTTTCTCACAAAAGCGGTTTATTCAGCGTAGTGAAGCCTCTTCTCCATTGACATCCATTAAAAAAAAAAAAACGGCCTCTGGTCTCCTTCCCTGCGTACAGCTGCAGCGTTAGCATTACCCGTTACGCTTTTTTGGCTAAAGGTTGCAGGCTTGCCTTCCAGTGGCTTTGGTACAGCTGATCTCTTGCTCTATCTGTCAACAGTGGGGCGGGGTTTCAGAATAAAGGGGCGTGTCTAAAGCCTTGTTCAGACTGTTGCTGCGTCACAGTTCGCCTACTTATACTACGTCCTAAAAGTATGTACTCTTTTTGTGAAGAAAAAGTACATACTTCTGAGTGTGTAGCAGATTAGTAAATCAGATTAGACAAGCTTTGGGACATACTACTTCGTCATCTTTAACAGCTCTGTCGCTTAGTTATATGCATCCTGTCACTGTTTAAACTGCCCTGTCAATCATCTTGTCACAGTTAAAACCCTCCACATTCAATTTCATTTAATTTCCTACCTTATCTGAGAGAATTGTAGTAGCACGTTGATCTGCCATTCGTGGGTATTTCATGCGGAGACTCCCCTCATGTGTTTGCCTCATTTGAATGTCATGATATGTTTAAAAGTTAATGGCCAAACGTATCATTACAAAAGTTCTCAATGCTGTTGCAGATGAAATATAATGTAGATAACACTGAATAAATCAGGTTAGATACTGATAATTATTCACTCAAACCCCTTTATCTAAACCTCTCTGCTTAACTGTCAGACTCGCACATCTGCCATGTTTGCAGTTTTTTAACACTTTTTATCCGCGTTTGTAGTTATAATCGAATCCTCATCGCGAAACCAGTTTTCCAAATTCTGGAAAGCGAAAGAGCACGGAAGGACACACAAATTGGATCTGAATGGTTGCGATACACAGTGAAGACAGTCAATCAGATTCAAATCAGATACACAAATTATTAGATTTGGACTGACAGTGTAAACATAGTCTAATTCACTAGCTAAATCTGGTGAAAGTAGCTTTGATGGTCCCTTTTGAACATTTGGTTGACTATAAGTAACTTTGCAACTTCATGTCAACTAACTCTCATTAGAGTATTAGTAGACTGCTTAATATCTGCTAACTCTTTATTGTGATAGTCTCTTTTGAACATTCTACTGACTATAAGTAACTTTGCAAGTACATGCCAATTTATTCTAACCCTAACCCTACCAGTCTACTAATACTCTACTAACACTCTAATGAGAGTTAGTAGACATGTAGGTGCAACATTACTTATAGTCAACAGAATGTGTTAAAGGGACCATCAAAATAAAGTCAAAACCAATTTTTTAAATCTTTATTTTACTTTAAAAATCACCTTAGTAAAAGGGGAAAAGCCCCAGTTACATTGAATGACCCTTATATTGCAAGTATTATCTTTTCTATAATGACTGTCTTTGGACTAAGTTGAGATCACTGCTTTTCTATCTTTGCCCTTCAAGCTCGACCCGGCATGTTTTTAATGCACTAGCAGTTTTAAATTCAGTTCGGCGAAACAGGTCAGTTATAATTACGGCAGTGGAATTGGAATTGGCATTTCAATTTTGATGTAGCGTTGATGAAATCAGCCTGGCCCTTATGAGGGCAGACTGCTCTCTCCGCTGAGGTTATTATGGGTGATGTGTTTACCTTGCTGGACCAAAAGCTAGTGAAACAAGGCCTCTATAAGAGCGTATTGAATATGATTATGCTGATAGAAGCAAAAATATATAGAATATCCTTTTGAAGTTTAGAAATTTTGTTCTTATAGTGTCGTTTTCATAGTGCTGGAGCATATTAATCATTTCAGTGCCTTTGATTTGAACCTTGTGTAATGCTGTTCGAGAGGTTTGATGTTATTTAACATGGATGGGGGGGGGGGGGGGGAATCTCATTTTCCTCTGTACGAAGGCTTTGAGGGGAGATGGAAAGTAAACTCAATTAACTCTCCACTCGTGGTTTATTTTCTCGCCTCTGTTGCAGGGGATTTAACATGGAGGTCCATGATTATGTGTCAACTGCAGCACAATGTCAAAGCTCAAGAAACTGCAAATAGAAATGTTTGAGCTGATAAATAGGGACAGTAATCAGTGTAATCAGTTGGACACACACATACAAATGTATACATATACTTCAAGCTGAAGCATTGCCTTTTGCATTCTAATTGAGAGATTGATGCAGGAATGTCAGGCTGTAGTTACAAAGATTAATAGGAAGTTGAATGTCAAAACCCATCAGATTAGTTTACCAAGTAAAGAAGTAGGCTATGCTTTATAGTACTATAGTAGTACTGTACTGTATACGAGTTGACATGACTTTTCTCAGTGTATTCATTTGTATCTAGATCTCATTCAAGGTGAAATGGTGTAGGGTTTGAGGGCGCAACAGACACAAATGAATCTTCCAGATGATTCGTTCAAACATAATTCCAGACAAAAACCCAACTCAACACTCCAGACCCCAAAATCAACCATCTATCACCTAAGAAGAAGTGGGCGCCGTTCAGTCTGAGCCAAGCTAACAAAACCCCAGCTAAGTACTTTATTGCCTTGCAAGCTCTGGTCCACACCAAGAGAACGGCAGAGATTGTTTGACCCCCCCAAGACAAGAGCTAAAACAGATCCCTTCTTCTCAATGACCTTTAAATGAACTCTGAGTGACACGGTTAAAGTCCACAGAGACTGTTGTTACATATAAACTGCATCAAATCATTCAAAAAAGGATGATAGCCGGACTTGCATTCAAACAGCCTTCGACTGCATAATTCTATATCATGTCTATAACCAATACACGTGACCATTATGCATATATATCACCCACAATTCATGTAATTGTGATAACTATTGAATGATTGACTGAAAGTGTACCTTGCTTGGTATCAGTATGATTGTATGCTTATAATTCAGAAGATGGCTTGATTGAAATATGTGTAGAATGTATCGTGTTCTTAATAATAAGAAATCATGTCTAACTGTACTCTGCTTAGAGAGGGAAGTTAAGAGACCACAGATAACAGATAATTTATGGTGAGGGGTGGGGACACAGTCACCCCTGAACTAAATATGATACCTAACTGGTCAGAACCCATCCTGGAGGATGGGCAGACATTTGAGTTTAAAATCTCAGAACACAAACAAAGAATTGGACAGAGTTTAGACAAAGAGAAAACTTGACGAATAGATGATCGGACGAAGACGATCGAGGCAGACCAAGATCAGAGAAAATGGGTTAACAATTTCATTTCAAGCCATCTAAATACTCTCGTCTCACTTTCCTTTCTTTTACTTAGTTTCTTTTCTTTCCGTTGAGTCTCGTGTTCTAAGTTAAGTTTTGCCGCAAAGTTTCGACCAACGATCTACAGCAAAGCCCGCTTTAACTTCAAACCTCCACGAGACTTTCCATCCATCCGCCAGCACGCCACGTGATTGGCTTCCCAAGACGTCGATCAAAGACACGACAAGGCCGTCAGCGAATCAAAGAACCTGGGGAACCCCTCTGCAGCCAGGACCAAGAAGGAAAAGGGAATCCCCATTCAGACGATACGAGACACAAACACAAGTAATACCTCCAGATTCTAACTGAACTGGTGCATTGATATCAAATTTAATAACCCTGCCTAAGAAACAATAGGAGGGTTAAATTAATGATTGATGGTTCGTTCAGGTCGTGTTATAAATGCATATATTGCTAGAAACTTGGGATTGCATCATTTCACTCTCTTGAAACTCATTCTTTCCTCACTTTCCTCCTTTCTGCAACTCGTGTGAATGTGTGTGTGCGTGTGTTTGTGTTAGATATTAGTTTTACGTGTTAGAGTAATCAATAAAGTTTTGTTTGTATTTAAAGATAAGTGTTCTTGTGTTATGTGCTTACGAATTTAATGTCTTAAACTGCTGATCTATGTTACCTGGCTATTAAATAGTGTTTCACTAGTGTTTGGATATTAATATCCGCTGCAGAGTTGATAGTTACGGCCCGTTCAAATGAACGCTGGACGAGTCATTTGCTCGGCCGTAAAATCAGACTCTCTCAAAATTCCCTATGAATTAATTAATAAATTCATTTAAGCTAAATAGACCTGTTTCCTATACTCAGAGTCCTTACAATGGATACAAACTTTCTATACTGCTATAATGAATTGAGCAGTCAAGCTGTTTATTCAGTGTTGGCACTGTATTATGCATTCAGTACTAAGATCTCTTTGATATGGTGTCTTTGCTTGACCTTGGATCAGCTTCAATCACAGGAGTTAAAGATTATCCTCCTCTTTCTTTCTCTGGTGTTAACCCAGATATACTGAACCTTATCCCTACTGTACCCTGCCAATGTACCAAGGATTTACTCATTCCAGTAGAGATCTTTAGGTGACCTTCTTGATCCTTGTATTGACCCCAATTGGGCGGTATCTTTCCCATACTGATTGGCCAGCACCATTCATTCAAGAAATGACACAACTTCAACAGACTTCAAAAAGTCTGTCTGTCGTTATATTTATTGTCTGTCGTTATATCTATCTGTCTGTTGTTATATATATATATATCGTTATATCTATCGTCTATCGTTATATATATATATCTGTCTGTAGTTATATCTATCAGTTAGTCTGTCATTATATCTATTGCTATATCTATCTGTCTGTTGTTATATCTGTCTGCTGTTATGTTGGTCTGTCTGTCTCTGTCTGTCTGTCTATCTCTCTCTGTCTGTCTTTTTATCTATCTGTCTGTCTGTCTGTTGTTCTATCAATCAGTCATCGTCACTTATGGCAGTGGATGTGTGCAGTAGAATGTGAGTTTTATAAAAGAGAAATTCAAACTGCCTGACTACGCCTTTGAAACTCTGTGTCCTCTGTTATCATCTGCCTGCGGTACCCTGCAGGCCATCTCAATCACGGCCAAAGCATTAATCTTTTCAACTGAGCAGAATCCCCATATCCAATGATTCTGCCCAAATTACTATATCCTGAAACGGCACACGCTGTCCACCCTACCAAGTGGGTGTCAGAGACGATTACAGTATCAGATGTGCATCATCGTGCATGAATAATAACACCTGTAATCCATGAGATGGCCTTTCACTTTCATAACCACAGTAAACAAACAAGAAGTAGGCTGCTAAGTAATCCCTTCACTCTTAGCCTCAGCTCTTAGCATACAGCATGACCTGCTTGTAAATGGAGTGAGAATATGTTGAGTGGAAAGAAAATCATAGAGAAAGAAAACATTTAAAAAAAATTATGAAGGTGTTGAACAGAGTACTCTAGTGTGACGTCAACCCAGTTAAGAGTTGTGAATTATTTACTTATGATATAAAGAGTACAGCCTCAAAGTGATCCATGGGATTACTTAATCAAATCTACTAAAATGCATTAGTCCTTGTTTTTGAATATATGGCATATGAATGAGGAAAGTAGAGTACTGAATAAGCCAGTGGAAAAAGAAGAAAGAAGAAAAAGCAGAGAGAGAAGGACTTTAAACACACTTACGACAACTTGCATTAATTTGTATCATATGACAAAACTGTATGATATCATGTGACTTTTCTACAGTAGGTGCTTCCCCTCCACCCACATATTTTTTTGTACAAGTCAATTTGTGTGATTTCGTACTATTTCAGCGTCTTGTATGAATTATTACGACTTCATGTCACCAGGTTGAGTCTTGATGTTTTGTTGTCTTGTGCTTTATATATTTCTGTGCAAAAACCTAGACAGTGTGACTTGATACAATGTTGAAAACAAATGGGATGCTAAAATGACATGCTGTAATGGCCTCGTTTACATATCAAAAGTATTTAAAAATAGCTTTGATGGATGCAAGAGTGAGTCTTTTGTGAACTGCTTCTCACATGCCTCTAGACTGGAAATGAAAGGTGACAAAACAAAACTATATTGTCTTATTATAATCAACAAAGCTGTCTACCCTGCAAATGTAGCACTGACCTGCGCTTACTAACACCATATTAGTGTTGTTGTGTTGGTGCTTCCAGTGTAAATTGGGTGTCAAAGACCCACTGGTGCCATATTTTCCACACCGTTGCAGCATTATTATTAGTATAAATATAAGTATGCCTAATTGTTTTTTACTTAAATTTGTAGTGTACTTTAAATCTTAAAAGTATTTTTTTTAAAAACTGTACCTGCAAAAATTTAACTTTGTAATAGTCAAATAAAAAGTTTCACTTTACTTTTATTTTAAATCAAAATGTTTTAATCGTGCTTTAAAGAAGTACACTACTGTAAAAAAAAAAAAAAAAAGAAATATGAAAAGGTTCGAGCCAGGACATTATCTGTTAATTTTAGGGACATTTCCTTTAACCCTAAAACAAAACACAATGTGATGCATAATTCAAAATGCCAGTAAAATACAATTCAATAAAAAAAAATTCCTTTTTATTTTAGTTCCCTTTCAGTCGGTCACGTTCGACGTACGTCGGAACTGACCGACGAATTGGGGATAATTTTCAGAGACCAATCTACTTCGAGTGTATAAAAACGAGCCAATAACGTTGGCATGCGGTCCACGCACCGCCCCGCAGCGCAGGTATAAATACGGAAGTGGAATACCGCATCCTCGCTTTTCAACTTCGGAGCCGAACGGTCTACAGTCAGTCTGTTGCTGTTTCTACGAAGAGTGTTTTGTGAAGACGAGCCTTTTGAGGAAGATCGCTCTCTTACTGGTGCTGGCGTGACGGTGCGATTCAGCGAGTGGCCGCTGCAACGTACACTGTGTTTGTGTTGGTTGGCTGGGCGTTCCGTTTGTTGAGTGCTCACACACGGGCTTGCACTATCGGACCGCTGTGAGCCGTGGCCATCTCCCTGAGTGCCTCAGCACTCCTAAAAAGAGCATTTTTCCCTTCCTAAAAGAGCAACACGGTTTGACCCTGCGTCTTTTTCAAGATGTCATTCAAACCGTGTGTTTCTGGATGCTGTCGTTTTCTGTCCCCAGTTGACGGTCATGATCGCTGTCTCACGTGTTTGGACATTCAGCACGCTGAGGCGGCATTCGTGAATGACTCATGTTCCCACTGCGGGAACATGACCATCGCAGTTCTACGGTCTAGGCTCGAATACCTCAGAAGGGGAGTCCCATTGCGCATCCCCCGATCTAGTGGTCCTCCCGCTGCAAAGCAGAGCCTTTGGCTGATGCCTTTGGTGGAGACCTGAGGGTGACTGTGAGGGCTTCCCCAACGGGCCAACAAGCCCCTTGGGCCCCTCCCCCCTCCGCTACGCTGGTGGAGTTTCCGGAAGAGCGGCCCGGTCCTTCCCATGGGGGGCCGGCCGTCTCTTTCGGGGCTCCGGTTGAGGATATGATCTCGATAGCTGCATTGGAGGACGAGCTAATGGGCTCTGGAGATGAGGATTCGGCTGCGTTACCCCCTTCGGGTGTGGTAGCGTTGCCCGAGTCAGATCCAGAGCTTACGGCTATGCTTTCCCGGGCCGCCGTGAGTGTCGGGCTCGAGTGGAACCCTCCACCGTGTCCCGAACCCTCGCGGCTGGACGATTGGTTTCTCGGGACGGCCCGTGCTGGTTCTCAGCGCCCTGCCCTGGTACCATTCTTTCCGGAACTGCATCAGGAGCTCACGAAGTCGTGGACGGGACCCTATAGCGCCAGAAACCGATCTAGTGACTCTTCCATCCTCACTACCTTCGATGGTGGCACGGCTAAGGGGTACGTGGGGATTCCCCCAGTCGAGTGGTCCGTGGCGATGCAACTGTGTCCCAGGGCCACTGCGGACTGGCGGGCTAACCCACGTCTCCCCTCTCGGGCGTGTAAGTTCTCGTCCAACCTAACGGGCAAGGCTTACACAGCCTGTGGGGAAGCCGCGTCATCTCTGCATGCCATGGCGCTCCTGCAGGTCTACCAGGCCAAAGCGCTAAAGGATCTGCACGAGGGTAGTTCCGACCCAGGCGTTATGCAGGAACTGCGCACAGCGACGGACCTCGCCCTCTGGGCGACGAAAGTCACTGCACGCTCCCTGGGTCGGGCGATGTCCACTCTGGTGGTCCAGGAGCGCCACCTGTGGCTGAACCTGGCCAGCCTCTTTGGCGACGCCATCGAGAGCTTCGCCCAGCAGTTCTCGGTGGCCCAGAAGCAGACAGAGGCGATCAAAAATATCCTGCCCCGGCGACCAGCTGCTGCCTCCACCCCGTCGCCGGCTGCAGCGCCTCTGCCTGCTCATCGCCGAGGGCGTCCCCCTGCGTCTGCCTCCGTCTCCGTCTCGCTGGCTCATCTGTACTATCAGACTCGGCTACGCGATTCAGTTCGTGTACCGGCCCCCCAAGTACAGGGGCATCCTCTTCACCTCCGTGCGGAGCAGCGATGCCCATGTCTTGCGGTCAGAGATCGATGTCCTACTGGCGAAGGACGCGGTCGAACCGGTTCCTCCAGCCGATATGAGGTCGGGGTTCTACAGCCCCTACTTCATTGTACCCAAGAAAGGGGGTGGGTTACGACCAATCTTGGACCTGCGTGTCCTGAATCGGGCCCTGCACAAGCTTCCGTTCAGGATGTTAACGCAGAAACGCATTTTCGAATGCATCCGTCCCCGAGATTGGTTTGCAGCGATTGACCTGAAGGACACGTACTTTCATGTTTCTATCCTTCCTCGTTCGAGGGGAGGGCATATCAGTACAAAGTCTTGCCCTTCGGGCTGTCCCTGTCGCCTCGCGTCTTCACGAAAGTCGCAGAGGCAGCCATTGTTCCGTTCAGAGAACGCGGCGTTCGCATCCTCAACTATCTCGACGACTGGCTCATACTCGCCCAGTCTCGGGAGCAGTTGTGCGAACACAGGGACCTGGTGCTCCGTCACCTCAGCCTGTTGGGCCTTCGGGTCAACCGAGAGAAGAGCAAACTCTTTCCCACACAGAGGATCTCTTATCTCGGCATGGAGCTGGACTCGGTCAACCAGACTGCGCGCCTCACAGAGGAGCGAGTCCGGTCAGTGTTGAACTGCTTGAATACGTTCAAAGGCAGGACGGTGGTCCCACTGAAATATTTTCAGAGGCTCTTGGGGCATATGGCATCTGCAGCCGCGGTAACGCCACTCAGATTGCTTCATATGAGACCGCTTCAACACTGCCTTCATGGCCGGGTCCCGAGATGGGCGTGGCAGAGCGGCAAGTACCGGGTCCCAGTTACTCTGTACTGTCGCCAAACCTTCAGCCCGTGGTCAGACCCTTCGTTTCTACAGGCGGGAGTGCCCTTAGAACAAGTGTCCAGGCATGCTGTGGTCTTCACGGATGCCTCATCCACCAGCTGGGGGGCCACGTACAAAGGGCATGCAGTCTCGGGTCTGTGGACGGGGCCCCAGCTGCATTGGCATATCAATTGCCTGGAGTTGCTAGCAGTACGTCTTGCCCTAAGCCGCCTCAAAAAGCCACTTCAGAGCAAGCATGTACTGGTCCGTACGGACAGCACTGCGGCCATTGCGTACATCAACCGCCAGGGTGGTCTACGCTCCCGTCGCATGATGCAACTCGCCCGCCATCTCCTCCTGTGGAGTCAGAAGCATCTGAGGTCGCTTCGGGCCATTCACATCCCTGGTGCGCTGAACCAGCCGACGAGCTCTCTCGTCAGTCGACACCTCCGGGAGAGTGGCGACTCCACCCCCAGAGCGTCCAGCTGATATGGGACCTTTTCGGAGCCGCACAGGTAGACCTGTTCGCCTCTCCGGACTCGACCCATTGCCAGTTGTACTATTCCCTGACCAGGGGCACCCTCGGCACGGATGCACTGGCACACAGCTGGCCCCGGGACCTACGCAAATATGCGTTTCCCCCAGTGAGCCTTCTCGCACAGACTCTGTGCAAGGTCAGGGAGGACGAGGAGCAGGTCTTGCTAGTTGCGCCCTACTGGCCCAACCGGACCTGGTTCCCCGAACTCACAATCCTCTCGACAGCCCCTCCCTGGCCGATTCCCCTGAGGAAGGACCTGCTTTCTCAGGGACGGGGTACTCTATGGCACCCGCGTCCAGACCTCTGGAAACTCCATGTCTGGTCCCTGGACGGGACGCGGAGGTTCTAGGTGGCCTGCCACAAGTGGTGGCAGACACCATCGCTTCTGCTAGAGCCCCCTCTATGAGGCGCCTCTATGCCCTGAAGTGGAACCTGTTTGTTGAGTGGTGCTCTTCCCGCCGGGAAGACCCCGAAGGTGTTCGGTTAGTGTCGTGCTTTCTTTCCTGCAAGATGGGCTGGAGCGAAGGCTGTCTCCCTCCACCCTCAAAGTGTACGTCACAGCAATAGCGGCGTATCACGACGCAGGTAAAGGTAAGTCCTTAGGGAAGCACGACCTAATCGTCAGGTTCCTCAGAGGTGCGAGGAGGCTAAATCCTCCTCGTCCACACTCGATACCCTCTTGGGATTTAACTCTGGTGCTCAGAGCACTTCAGAGCCCTCCCTTTGAGCCTTTGCAGTCTGTAGAGTTAAAAATTCTGTCCATAAAGACAGTACTCCTGACTGCATTGGCCTCCATCAAGAGGGTAGGGGACCTGCACGCACTTTCGGTCAACGAATCGTGCCTAGAGTTCGGGCCGGCCAACTCTCACGTCGTCCTGAGACCCGGATACGTGCCCAAGGTTCCCACCACTCCCTTCCGGGACCAGGTGGTGAACCTGCAAGCGCTGCCCTCGGAGGAGGCAGACCCAGCCCTGGCTTTGTTATGTCCCGTCCGCGCTCTTCGAGCTTACGTTGACCGGACTCAAAGCTTTAGGACCTCAGAGCAGCTCTTCGTCTGTTACGGAGGCCAGCAGAAGGGAAAGGCTGTCTCCAAGCAGAGGTTAGCCCACTGGATAGTGGATGCTATCGTCTTAGCGTACCAATCGCAAGTCGTGCCTTGCCCGTTCGGGTTGCGAGCACACTCAACCAGGAGTGTGGCTTCCTCCTGGGCGCTGGCTCAAGGCGCCTCGCTGACAGATATATGTAGAGCTGCGGGCTGGGTGACACCTAACACGTTCGCTAGATTTTATAGCCTCCGTGTAGAGCTGGTTTCTTCCCGTGTACTCGCCCCCAGTGGCCGGTAGGCGCGAAGTGCCCATTCTTGTGTCGGCTTGCAACGCCACTCCCGCCCGCTGGGCCGAATACGTGCGTCTATTGTCTCCAGTTGTGTTCCCCAGAAATGGCTAACCCTGTCGAGTTCCTCCGTCACCCCTGCGGTGTCAGACGTTGCGGCCGTCTGACGCCAGGCCTGCACCCGTATGCTTGTGGAACGTGTGTGTAGGCTGGGTTCCATATGTAGCGGTCCCTACTGCGACCCCATATGTGTATTCTCCACTGTACCCGCTACCCTACTCGGCTAGCCCCGTGTCTTTCCCTTGACAGAGCTCGCTCTGTCGTCTCTGGTGGTGTTCTTTCCCCCCTGGGACCAGGTTGGATCCACCCCTAGAGACTGCCATATGTTGCACTACCCTGCTAGGTTAGTCCTTATGAGTATTCCACCTCTCCTCCCCTGGAGGACGTGGCTCCGCAGCGTTCCATCTCCATGAGACAGGCACGCTTTCCCAGCGTTATCCAATAGTCACACTGAGTGGGTCTTGCAGAAACAGCAGTGACGGACCTTCCCTGCTTGGAGCCCTGACTCCTGCTCCAACCTAGGAGCACTCCAGCGAGCTCAAGCAGGGCGCTGGAAGGGCCAGCCTCCCTGGCGTGTTGGTAGGGATCCCCAATTCGTCGGTCAGTTCCGAAGTACGTCGAATGTGACCGACTGAAAGGGAACGTCTCGGTTACGTATGTAACCCTCGTTCCCTGAAGGAGGGAACGGAGACGTACATCCCGTCGCCAGGTGCTGTGCTTCAGTTGAAGGGCCGAGTCACTTTTTCGGCTTCTCAGTTGGAAAAGCGAGGATGCGGTATTCCACTTCCGTATTTATACCCGCGCTGCGGGGCGGTGCGTGGACCGCATGCCAACGTTATTGGCTCGTTTTTATACACTCGAAGTAGACTGGTCTCTGAAAATGATCCCCAATTCGTCGGTCAGTTCCGACGTACTGTTTATGGTAAACGTCTCGGTTACGTATGTAACCCTCGTTCCCTCCTTCAGGGAACGAGGGTTACATACGTAACCGAGACGTTTACCATAAACAGTTCTCAGTACATTTTAACCATATTTCAAGGACAATAGAAGTAATTATAAAATCACATAAAAATATATAATTAAGTACTACTTAAGTGGGTCAAAAACCATTTGAGCTTATTCCATTTAATATCAATTTGAAAATTCTCATTTAATTGTATGAAACATGCAATTAAGTGTCAGAAAATATTGCATTGTTTGCACTTAAGTATATTATTTTAAAAAGTGGCCCGGTTTCACAGACAGGGCTTAGACTAATCTAGGATTGGCCTTAGTTCAATTAGGGCATTTAAGTAGCTTTTATAAACGTGCCCAAGAAAAAAACATTACTGGTGTGCATCTTGAGACAAAACAATGGCACTGACATATTTGAAGATATGTCAGTGCAAGATTCTTTCAGTTAAAACAGCTCAAATATGCATTTTAGTCTAGGACTAGCTTAAGCCTTGTCTGTGAAACCGGGGGTATATGTTTTTCATAACAAGTACTCTTTTTTAAACATATGCTATAGTGTGCTTCTTTTTCACAAGAGTGTTATTAGCACAAATCAACAATTAGGCTACAAAAACAGGCTTCAGATCCACTAAATTTGAGCTGCGTCCATCTATGATATTAACTGAACTCGCTCTCAAAATTCAGTTCAGAACACGTACTCACTTTAGATTCCAAACTGTGTATGAACAAAACCATATTCTCCTGCTGTGTGAACATAGCCAGAGTGATTAAGTCATTGTCCCACTACTCCAGCATAACCAACCATAGAGCGAGAAGAGAAGAGTACTGGAAAGGACACGAGACATGCAGGCAGGCAGAGGTTAGAAGATGAATCTCAAAGCCAGAGCAGAGCAACGGATGACTCAGTTGGTCACCATGGCAACCCCATAAAGACAAGTCCCCAATGCGATTTCAACCGCTTAGGGTCTGGGGTTTAAAGGCAGAGGTACAGTAAATAATAGGAGTCAACAACAATCGAAAGCATACTCCTAATAAAACAAAAGGATCCTAAATGGGTTCATGTGTCTTATTACAGATGAAACGAAGCATTGCCTGGCTAGGAGGTGACGACAAGGTTGAACGATAGTAACAGAGGTTTCTAATTAAAACATGCAAATGGCCCACACAAGCAAAACTCGGTGTACCACCACAGTGGTGCACTGCAGCAGAGATCAATATTAGCAAGAAGGCTACGCTGCAGACCAATTAGAATTGAAATTAAAACGAAGCGGAGAGAAGCAAGTTGATATAAGCTTGGCTCGCTTCACGGCTGTAATGAGGTGGAAACCTTGAATGGTAGGAGGGGGTCCAAAACGCAAAGGAACAGCAGTGTTAAGACTGCAGAGGAACAATTGAGTGGAAAGAGAACATTAGCTACCCAGGAGCCACTTTTACTTTTCATCTGAATGAAATGGTTATCTTCATCACATGATGCTGTTTTCTGTAGAGTTGAGTTACGTGTCTTCGTGTGTGGTCACATCATCGCATACCATTACACTCGGATGCACTTTGTGAAGTGCTGTCACTGATCAGGGTTGAAGGTTTAATGCCTAGCTGCTATTCTACTTTTCCCCGAGTGGTTATAACACTGAATTTGTGCTGAAGTGGACAAGGCTTCAGACCTTTGAAGGGTCAGGTCTTCTGCTCGATTAGTCTTCAATCATTCGTTCATTCTGTGTCCAGTTACATCATGGTGCCTTAAATACATTACATTTTTCTTAGTTTAGGGTTTATCCTGGCTCCCTTAAAAGGATAGATCATCCAACAAATGATTAACTCACCCTCATGTCACTTAAAACCTGTCTTCTCTGACTTTCTTCCCTCTGTAGAACACAAAAGAAGATATTTTTCTAAAAGTAAATGCAGTCCAATGGGTTGTTTTGGACCCCACTGACTTTCATTCTGTGGACAAAATATCTTTTTTTGTGTTTTGTGTCAGTCGGTCGTAGTTTTGGAACGACTTGAGGGTGAGTAAAGACCCAATATACTTCAAGAGAAATCAAAGAACAAACTAGTGTGACGCAATTTTAAACAAAATTAGGCCAAACTGAAGTTTGTTTGAAGTTTTGGGAGTTCCTGAAAAGTTTCAGGAACTTACCATTGGTCTGTGGCGTTTATGTAATAGATGGTGTGCTCTGAGCATTTTTTGGGTAAACTATCCCTTAAACCATCCTATATCCCTGCTGAAAAACAAACAAACAAACAAAACAGATAAACCAGCCTAGGCTGGTTGGCTGGTCTTAGCTGTTTTAAGATGGATGTTGCTGGTTTAAGCTTGTCTCCCAGCCTGACCATCTAAATAAGTGGCCAAAACCCCTCTAAAACCAGCCTGCTCAACCAGCTATGACAGCTTAGGCTGGTTTTAGCTGTATAGGGTATCCCTTTCTGATGTAGACAAGGGCTTAACAGCGAGTCCAGTCACAAGAGTCCAGTTCTTTAAGCAACTAAATGTCCTTCCTGCCGAATTAATCTAGTTAGCTTATATTATAATAGTATCTTTTAGGAAATATCTTGAATCAAACGCAGTTTTAAAATATTATTTGAGCTATTTCCTTTGCCTCCAGGAATGTAATGCAAATGGAGTGGCATCAGTCGGTGGGTAATAATGCCATTACCGCTAATTGCATTGTTTCCAGCGATACACATATGGCAAAACATCAGCTGAAACAACACTTCAGTCGCCAGTCAGGAGCTCAAAGGAATTGATATGTCCATATGCTTATGCCATTCTCCAGCGCTGAGACCCGTGTTAACCCCTCAGCCTTCTGCACTAGAATCCATTTCCAGATCAATGAGACAGGATATTGAACTGTCAATCAAATGGTTTTCTGTCATTCAGGACAGAAACTGTCAAGTTTCATTATTACGGAAATCATCATGTCTCTTCTACCTTTTGGCTAAGGACTGAAGGGATATGTTTGACATAAAGAAATGGTGCCTTTTAGGTGAACCGTTCTGCATCACCAAACAGATCGTTCCACTCCAAATTCACTCAATTGGCTGATGTAGCTGTATTTCAGTTTTTACACTTTTCAGCGAAATCAAATCGAAAATGGTATACACTACCATTCAAAAGAAAATTAAAAATATTATGAAATGTAATTTATTCCTTTAATGGCAAAGCTGAATTTTTAGCATCATTTACTCCAGTCTTCAGCGTCACGTGATCTTTCAGAAATCATTCTAATATGCTGATTTGCTGCGAAAGAAACATTTCTTATAATCGATGTTGAAAACAGTTGTGAGACTGACTTTTCAGGAATCTTTGATGAATTTTTTGTGACGTTACTTTCACTTTTGATCAATTTAAAGCGTCTGTGCTGAATATACTGTATATTATTGACCCCAAACTGTACTGAAAAATTTTCACACACTTTATTTTTTAAGGGGTCATGAACTGCATTGTTTTATTGTTTTATAATGTTTCCTGTGGTGCACTTATAATGTTAGTATGATTTTTATCAAGATTTGTCAGAATATAGAAATAAAGGCATTTTTCCTACAGAGTGGAAAGTGATGAGTGATTAGCATTGTAGTCGATCACAGGCATGTTGAGTGCATGAATGCAGTGATCTCGTCATTGCAACTCGATTTCTGCACATTAATGAATGCTTTCGTCATAACTAACAGTGCAAACACAATGTAAATAAGAGATTCGTTGATTATTACAGGAGTTTTGGCGAGCGTCCAGAACTCAGTCACTGATAAACTTGCGCTGTTTGATTGACTATATATAATTGAATCACAGTTTAAATAACAGATTATTTTCACCCTACTAAGAGAAACAATGTGAAGTTGACCATTTAGTAACTGGTTTGATTTACTGACACATAGACAAAGAACATCTGACTGTACATGAATCATTACATATCAGAAATCACTGGTCACAGATCAGGCATTAGAATTAACACGGTTACTTACATGTTGTGGCATTACTGTCAAATCCATATCGTACAAGTCTGTTTGCAAAGCCTGCGGCGAAATTGCGACTGATTTACCAAAGAATCCACAGTGAAATGTACTGCATACAAATAAATAATGCTCAACTGAGACATTCACATTGTTGAAAATAAATAAAATAACCACATTCCTAGCATTAGGATCCTTTGGAAGGTAATGTTATTTGTAGTCCATCCTGTATCGATCTTCTCTCCTCGTCATCTCACTAACACGCCAGTGGGCGGAGCCAAAGTTGCAATGATGAAGTAGGCGTTGATTTTCTTCTGCAGAGGCGGTCTTTCATCTTTCTATTATAGACACATTCCATAATGAGTCATTCGCTGGGCTTGGTTACAATAAAAGCTGTTTTTGGACTAACAAGGACGTTTTCAGTTCTGAAACTTACAGGATATTCTTATAGTATGATGACCTCTTTTATGTCAAAAGCTCTAGGAAAATTTGATTTTCCCAGTTCATGACCCCTTTAAAAGAAGCATGGTGCCACACATGGTCAACGTTTTGCAATACTTAAAGACAAACATAATTAAGTATATTGACGGGTGATTGAAATGAACAAAATTTAGGCAGTTTTGTTATGAATTGGGTTTAGTTATTATTTGTGCAAAGTTATTCAGCTTTTCCCCACATTTTTTTCCTCTTTTCATTTAGCAACACACCTTTATTTGCATTTATCATGACCTTTTTATGGAAAGTTCTTATATACATTAGCATCAGTTTTTCTCTGTGTATGTCTGTAACCATTCATTTTAAATTTTCCTCAATGATGTGGATTTCTGTAGAGTGTTGAGGGGTGAACAGTTATTTTTATTAATTGGTATTTCAGCACAAAAACCTACTACTTATTAAGTACCTGCAATCCATTTTAACCACGTGCTAAATTTATCAAAGTTTTTTATTTAAATTAAATTAATACTATCATTCTTTTTAGCACGAACATGCCCCCTTCCATGTAAATAAGGGTTGTTATAGTTGCCTGGTGCAATTAATGCTGCATTATTACTGTCTGCGGAAAGTAAGTGATAAATGGAATTTCATATAAACTAGAGGTTTATCTACAGTGGGGAGAACAAGTATTTGATACACTGCCGATTTTGCAGGTTTTCCCACTTACAAAGCATGTAGAAGTCTGTAATTTTTATCATAGGTACTCTTCAACTTTGAGTGACGGAATCTAAAACAAAAATCCAGAAAATCACATTGTATGATTTTTAAGTAATTAATTTGCATTTTATTGCATGACATAAGTATTTGATACATCAGAAAAGCAGAACTTAATACTTGGTACAGAAACCTTTGTTTGCAATTACAGAGATCATACGTTTCCTGTAGTTCTTGACCAGGTTTGCAGACACTGCAGCAGGGATTTTGGCCCACTCCTCCATACAGACCTTCTCCAGATCCTTTAGGTTTCGGGGCTGTCGCTGGGCAATACGGACTTTCAGCTCCCTCCAAAGATTTTCTATTGGGTTCAGGTCTGGAGACTAGGCCACTCCAGGACCTTGAGATGCTTCTTACGGAGCCACTCCTTAGTTGCCCTGGCTGTGTGTTTCGGGTCGTTGTCATGCTGGAAGACCCAGCCACGACCCATCTTCAGTGCTCTTACTGAGGGAAGGAGGTTGTTGGCCAAGATCTCGCGATACATGGCCCCATCCATCCTCCCCTCAATACGGTGCAGTCGTCCTGTCCCCTTTGCAGAAAAGCATCCCCAAAGAATGATGTTTCCACCTCCATGCTTCACGGTTGGGATGGTGTTCTTGGGGTTGTACTCATCCTTCTTCTTCCTCCAAACACGGCGAGTGGAGTTTAGACCAAAAAGCTCTATTTTGTCTCATCAGACCACATGACCTTCTCCCATTCCTCCTCTGGATCATCCAGATGGTCATTGGCAAACTTCAGATGGGCCTGGACATGTGCTGGCTTGAGCAGGGGGACCTTGCATGCGCTGCAGGATTTTAATCCATGACGGCGTAGTGTGTTACTAATGGTTTTCTTTGAGACTGTGGTCCCAGCTCTCTTCAGGTCATTGACCAGGCCCTGCCGTGTAGTTCTGGGCTGATCCCTCACCTTCCTCATGATCATTGATGCCCCACGAGGTGTGATCTTGCATGGTGCCCCAGACCGAGGGAGATTGACCGTCATCTTGAACTTCTTCCATTTTCTAACAATTGCGCCAACAGTTGTTGCCTTCTCACCAAGCTGCTTGCCTATTGTCGTGTAGCCCATCCCAGCCTTGTGCAGGTCTACAATTTTATCCCTGATGTCCTTACACAGCTCTCTGGTCTTGGCCATTGTGGAGAGGTTGGAGTCTGTTTGATTAAGTGTGTGGACAGGTGTCTTTTATACAGGTAACGAGTTCAAACAGGTGCAGTTAATACAGGTAATGAGTGGAGAACAGGAGGGCTTCTTAAAAAAAACTAACAGGTCTGTGAGAGCCAGAATTCTTACTGGTTGGTAGGTGATCAAATACTTATGTCATGCAATAAAATGCAAATTAATTATTTAAAAATCATACAATGTGATTTTCTGGATTTTTGTTTTAGATTCCGTCTCTCACAGTTGAAGTGTACCTATGATAAAAATTACAGACCTCTACATGCTTTGTAAGTAGGAAAACCTGCAAAATCGGCAGTGTATCAAATACTTGTTCTCCCCACTGTACATTTTCTATTCATCAGGAACAAGAATATTACAGCTGGGTATATATGCAGATCTGAGATGTACTATAAACAAGCTATCAGAATTTTGAAGTGCATGCACTGTCAGCAGTCCAATTCTTCTTCTTCTTTTTAATGAATGTAATTATAATATATTAACCTACAAAAAAAAATGTAGAAGCACAGATGTACTATTCTGTATGTAAAATTCCCTTTTCAGTGAGCCACTGTGGAAATGATCAGTTATAGTAGCTGTTATTGAAGGACATAAATTGTTTCAAAATGCTTTTGTTTGGTATTGAGCAAATCATTAAAGGTTGTTTGCAGTTTTCACTGCTGGGATCTTTGTATAGACTATAGAGTCAGACTGTAGCAACAGTAAGATCATTATATTTCAGCATCTATTTTGTACTTTAGTTTTCCCATGTACTGGAGCCACAACTTGTGTGTTCCTTTTTTGTCACCACCCTCTGCCAACTAAAACCAATGTGGGAATTAAGGGTGTGTTCACACTTGGCAGGTTTGATTCAATTAAAATGAACTCTGGTGCGATTGCTCTGTTAGTGCGGTTCATTTAAAGTGAACGCTGCAGTCCGAAACCTGGTGCGCACCAAACAAGTGGACCAAGACCATCTTTTCAGGAATCTTGGTCCACTTGTTTTTGTGCGCACCAGGTTTTTTTTTTAATGTTACACAGTTGCATTCATATTTTTGTCGAACCGCACCAGAGTTAGTTTGAAAGCGGACCAAGACCCATCTTTCCAGGAATCTCGGTCTGCTTTCAAACAAACTCTGGTGAGGTTTGACTGAAATATGAATGCAACACGGACGAAAGACAGGACATGGTGTCACAATATGCAACACTAAAAAGACAGAATGCTCAAGCATACCTGTTTTTTCTCGTCATAGTCGCGATGTTACCCATCACAGTTTGGCACAGCAGCAGATCTTCGTTTTTGTGTGTGACGGAGGGATTCCTGCTGCTGTTTTCACTCCATTACACATTTTATAAGCTCTTCATGAGTTGTCAGCTCCATCATATACCATCATATGTGTGCACATACAGTGAGCGCATAAAACATCCTCGTCATCAATAAAAAAGGATTTATATAATCAAGCTGTAAAAAAGCTTTGTTTGGATCCAAGATGGCATGTTACGTCACAGGGGCACAATCATTTGCATACGCCTGCCTCTGGAGCAAGACAACAATGCCTACTTTTACATCATCACATCGTTGTCCCCGCCCACTGGTGTTCAGCCAATGGGCAGCGAGTGGATCTAAAGTAGTTGTTTTGTTAAGACGATAAGACGTTGTGTTGTTCCTGGCTGTGGAAAAACATAATTTTTTGCATAAGCTGCCGGAGGATCCCGATGTGGATTCAGTTTATTTTTAATAAATGTCCTAGTCATTTGCTCAAAGTTCAGGCTGTGCCAACTGTTCTAGAACCAGCAAGGACCCCGCAAACTGTAAGTAACATATTTCATTTGTAAACCGGTAATGACAGTTCATAATGAATCATAATGAATAATTGTAGTATTTTTACGTCAAAGAACGCTCTCTTTATAATGGCTTAATCTGTTGATCACGCAGTGCGAGTTTATCTGGACACTTGCCAAAACTTAGTGACACTCTTACACTATACAATGAATCTCTTACTGCATTTACACCGTGTTTGCATTGTTATTTATGGTGAAAGCATACGTGAGAGTGCAGAAATCGCATTGCAATGACAAGATCACTGCATTCACGCGATCAACAGACTGTCTGTAATCTGCTCAATGCTCATCACTGCAACCTTCCATATAATGGGAATAGATCTAAATATAATTGTAGCAAGCAGTGAGGCCGAGGGACCGTGAGAACGGGGCGAGGCCGGTGGGGTGAAAGATAATGAGCGCCAGCTGCGCGCCACACCGGTCTCGTGTCTCACGAAGGAGCTCGGACACATAAAAGGAGGAGCGACGACAGTGAATGAGGAGAGAGGACCAGGCCTGGACTTTACGTTGTTTTGTTTTGTTTATGTTTTATTATGTGTGTGCACGGCAGCAATCTGTGAGGGGCTGCCTGCGTTACTTTGAGTTTGTTTATTTATTTATTAAAGTATTTGAATGTTCACCGGTTCCCGCCTCCTTCTTCCCATAACAACGAACTTCATTACAATAATGCAATAATCAAGACTTTTCACAATTAGTTAACCTTGAGAGTAAAAACGTGCTCACATGTAATACTTATTTCATATGCAAAGATGTTAGCCAATCACAGCAGTGGGCGTTTACACTGAAGTCTCACAGCAGACACGCCCCTTTAAACAGAGTGTTCAAATCAGAGGGCTAAAATCAGGATGGGAAATAGCATTTTTTTCTAAATTATGACAATTTTTGATGTAAAAATCATATTAACATTAAATATTAAAAGTGCAGGAAATATTATAAAATAATTTAAAAAATCCAGTTCATTACCCCTTTAAAAATGACAGTGTGAACGCTAAGCGAACCAGGACTAAATGTATAATTTTCTTTTTTGGTCTGGACCAAAAGGACCAAGATAAAAAAACTACAAGTGTATGATTGATTGAAATGAGATGCAGTTAGTCGCATTCAACTATGTTGATGTATTTATTGAATAGAGGAAGAGATTTAATTAACAAAGGAGCATTAATGAGAAGCGTACGTGAAATAGCTGAAGTATACAGTGCAATTAATTTGGATTTTTGAAGCCAGTAAGCATATGGAATAAAGAGAGACAGTGTGTGGGTTTTAGAAATATTATGCTTGACAGTTTTGTTTTGGTGGGATTTATGGGTAATTCTTTGTGAATTTAAATGCTGTATAAACCCTGCCAACCTTTTCAAACTGCACAAAGACACAAGCATCAGTAATGGATCCTTTCACTACATTTAATGAAACCTTAATGTATTCTGACATAGTGCTATCTTCTGTTTGTTATACTTTAAAGAGAAAGGAAAGCTTCTGTGTTTTGTATGCATTTATTTTGTGGTAGTTATTGCTTATGCATACGGTGATGGGAAAATGAACTTATTGGACTTTCACTAAGCGCTTTTATGTTAGTGGGCATGTGCAGTAACTGCAGATTCGGTTTTTTTTTGTGTGTGTGAAGATACACTTCATTGAAAAGCCATTATGAGAGAGACCTTATTAGTGTGCGTATGGTTTATTCAATAGAGAGCAGGGCATTGTATAGATTTTACACTTTAATTACCACCAGTTACTGCTTGAAATGCTCTAATATGCATGCAAAGATGTTGTTTAAGGCTGCAGTGGTTTTATTGTTTAATATATTTTTAATAGGGGATTAATGATTATGCAATCTCTTATTATGTTCTTATTATGTTACACAGGGCCATAGGAGCTTAACTGGGTAACATACACAAATTGGTGGCAACGCTTGTCCAAAATTCCCATAGGGTGTGTTTGAATCCAAGTGCACTGGCAAGAAAGTCAGCCATTTGTAGAGCTGTTTCATTGTCAAAATCATTCCAGTGAAACATTTGTTCTCTAGAAATCCCCACAATGCACCATACAAACATGTGAGAATCAGCTGTTGACTATATTGACTTGCCAAATATGTGGTCATGTCTTCATAAGTCGTCAAAAGAAGAGCACAAATGTAAATCTGTGAAGACAAAGCCTTTTTCCTTCATTCCATATGTGCATGAAAGGGGAAAACGTCAGTAATTAGTGTTGCTCATTTATGCATGTTTTGCTGTGCTTAATGTCATTTATGCATATACAGTATCTTTTTTGTTAAAAAAAAAAATGCGGCATAGCTGCATATTTCATAATGACGTACTTTTCATCAGATACAACAGAGAGAGTGATTCTCTTGTGTAAATACCAGCTATTCTTTAAAAGGATAGTTCACCCAAAAATGAAAATTTGAAGTTTATCTGCTTACCCCCAGGGCATCCAAGATGTAGGTGTCTTTGTTTCTTCAGTAGAACACAAATGAAGATTTTTAACTCCAACCATTGCAGTCTGTCAGTCGTATAATGCATGTCAATGGTAACAGATGAGAGTATGAGAACTATGAAAGTAAAAAAACATACACATACGAATCCATATTAAACCCTGCAGCTTGTGACGACTCATTGATGTCATCTGAAGTCCCACCTCGTTCCACCTCGTTCCATCTTTACCAGAAACAGCACTGTCAGCAGGCTCATTATGATGGGATATGGTGTGTGTATGAATCTCCGGTTATGGATGTGTGTTTCTTCCTACAGTAGGTTCTTCTTCATTGCATCTCATTCCAGTGTATCTTTACCTCTCCCACTTGCAACTTTGTGTCACGTATTTGCAACTTTATGGGCCATATTTTAACGATCTAAGCGCATGGTCTGAAGAGCATGGTGCAGGTGCACTCATGTCTGAATCCACTTTTGCTAGCTTTACGACAGAAAAAATGGTCGGCATGGTCCAAAAGGGTTGTACGTAGTCTCTTAATGAGTCATGGGTGTGTTTTGGGCGTAACGTGCCATAAACCAATCAGAGTCTCATCTCCCATTCCCTTTAAAAGCCAGTTGCGCTTGCACCATGGCGGATTCGCTATTTACATGGCGGAATATAGACACCCTCAACCTGACAAGTCAGTTTAAATACATGTGTGTATTGCCACGATTAGTCATAATTAAATATAAGTAAATAATTAGCCCATTTCATTCATCATTACTGCAAATAGGTAATTCTGACACATGCAATGACTATCCATTATGACATGTAGGCATTTTTATTTTTTATGTATACAATAATAATCTTTTACATTGTAATCCTTTTATTTTTAATATTTGACATGTTTGTGTGCTGCTGTGCGTCCCTGTGTGTGTGTAACAAGCAGAGTGTACACGCGTTGTGCTCCCGCCTATAGGCGAATATTACTAACGTGCCCTTTAAATAACAAAAAAATACTGCGCTATTGACTTTAGACCAGGTTTTTGTTGGTCAATGGAGCAGTCATTTCAGTTCCCTTAAAATAGCAACGCGCCAACAATGCGCCTGAACACACCTCGTTTTCAGACCAGCACGCCCATGGGCAAACAGATGGGCGCGAATGCATTTGCTATTTAAACAACGTGGCGCTGGACGTGAAAATTATAACTGCGTCGGGCTGAAACTAGCAAAAAACACTTGCGTCGCGCCTGGTGTTGCATTGCGCCGGGTGTATGAGAGGGCCCTATATCACACAATTCTGACAGTGGAACAGGCTTCAATACAAAGTAAACAAGAATTTGGGCACAATTACAAGGTCATGCATTAAAGGGATAGTTCACACAAAAATGAAAATTTGATGTTTATCTGCTTACCCCCAGGGCATCCAAGATGTAGGTGTCTTTGTTTCTTCAGTAGAACACAAATGAAGATTTTTAACTTCAACTGTTGCAGTCAAAAAACATACACATACGAATCCATATTAAACCCTGCGGCTCGTGACGACTCATTGATGTCTTAAGACACGAAACGATCGGTGCGAGAAACCGAACAGTATTTATATCGTTTTTTTACCTCGAATGCGAGGTTCTCGCAAAAACCGATCGTTTCGTGTCATAAGACATCAATGAGTTGTCACGAGCCGCAGGGTTTAATATGGATTCGTATGTGTATGTTTTTTTACTCTCATAATTCTCATACTCTCATCTGTTACCATTGACATGCATTATACGACTGACAGACTGCAACAGTTGAAGTTAAAAATCTTCATTTGTGTTCTACTGAAGAAACAAAGACACCTACATCTTGGATGCCCTGGGGGTAAGCAGATAAACATCAAATTTTCATTTTTGTGTGAACTATCCCTTTAAAACATGACCTTGTAATTGTGCCCAAATTCTTGTTTACTTTGTATTGAAGCCTGTTCCACTGTCAGAATTTGTTTGATATAGGGCCCTCTCATACACCCGGCGCAATGTGACACCAGGCGCGAGGCAAGTGTTTTTTGCTAGTTTCAGCCCGACGCAGTTATAATTTTCACGTCCAGCGCCACGTTTTTTAAATAGCAAATGCACCCGTGCCCATCTGTTTGCCCATGGGCGTGCTAGTCTGAAAACGAGGTGTGTTCAGGCGCATTGTTGGCGCGTTGCTATTTTAAGGGAACTGAAAACGACTGCTCCATTGACCAACAAAAACCTGGTCTAAAGTCAATAGCGCAGTATTTTTTTGTTATTTAAAGGGCACGTTAGTAATATTCGCCTATAGGCGGGTGCACAACGCGTGTACACTCTACTTGTTACACACACACAGGGACGCACAGCAGCACACAAACATGCCAAATATTAAAAATAAAAGGATTACACTGTAAAAGATTATTATTGTATACATAAAAAATAAAAATGCCTACATGTCATAATGGATAGTCATTGCATGTATCAGAATTACCTATTTGCAGTAATGATGAATGAAATGGGCTAATTATTTACTTATATTTAATTATGACTAATCGTGGCAATACACACATGTATTTAAACTGACTTGTCAGGTTGAGGGTGTCTATATTCCGTAAATAGCGAATCCACCATGGTGCAAGCGCAACTGGCTTTTAAAGGGAATGGGAGATGAGACTCTGATTGGTTTATGGCACGTTACGCCCAAAACATACCCATGACTCATTAAGAGACTACGTACAACCCTTTTGGACCATGCCGACCATTTTTTCTGTCGTTAAGCTAGCAAAAGTGGATTCAGACATGAGTGCACCTGCACCATGCGCTTCAGACCATGCGCTTAGATCGTTAAAATATGGCCCATAAAGTTGCAAATACGTGACACAAAGTTGCAAGTGGGAGAGGTAAAGATCCACTGGAATGAGATGCAATGAAGAAGAACCTACTGTAGGAAGAAACACACATCGATAACCGGAGATTCATACACACACCATATCCCATCATAATGAGCCTGCTGATAGTGCTGTTTCTGGTGAGGATGGAACGAGGTGGGACTTCAGATGAACAGAATCATGCTGACTGCTGATTTTGCTGCATTGGTTATGTTATGCTTTGGCTTAGGTTATCATGGTGAGCGCCTGTGAAGCTCCTTCCCTCTTTAATCCACATATCATTGGTCCCGGGTCTTACGCACGCAGTGTGTGAAGAGACAGAAGAGGAGGGGACAATGCACCACAAACACAAACATAAACAGGCAGTCTCTCTCCAGTGCCCGAGCTCACCTCTGTCACAGCTCCGGCCAGGAGTCCTGGCGCCCGCAGGCAGCTGAGGTACTTAATCCCATGATTATGTAGAGTGTAGTTTACTGCATGCATTGCTTTAGCATGCTATCCCTGACACAGCCACAGTTGAGAGTATAAGCAATTTAAAAGGTGGATATGACAGGATCACTCATGGCCAAGCTCTATTATAAAACCATGAGAGACAGTATGTGAAGAATTGATGTGCGATACAATAATAATGAATTAATTAACTAATTAACGTTTAATTAATTAAACATATTTTGTCTCTTTTATCGGACCAGTAGTATGGAAGCTTGTTTCCTCCACAGAATAAAAAAATAATTGCGACTTTTTATCTCACAATTCTGACTTTTTTTTTCTCAGAATTGTGTGATATAAAGTCAGAATTGCGAGTTATAAAGTCAGAATTATGAGATATAAACTCGCAATTCTACTTTATAACTCGCAATTCTGACTTTATATCTCGCAATTCTGATTTTATATCATGCAATTCTGACTTTATATTTCGCAATTCTGACTTTATATTTCGCAATTCTGACTTTATATCTCGCAATTCTGACTTTATATCACGCAGTTCTAACTTTATCACTGGCAATTCTAGCTTTATATCTCGCAATTCTGACTTTATATCACGCAATTCTGACTTTATATCTCGCAATTCTGACTTTATATCTCGCAATTCGGACTTTATATCACGCAATTCGGACTTTATAACTTGCAATTCTGACTTTATATCACGCAATTCTGACTTTATATCTCGCAATTCTGACTTTATATCTTGCAATTCTGACTTTATATCTCGCAATTCTGACTTTATATCTCGCAATTCGGACTTTATAACTTGCAATTCTGACTTTATATCACGCAATTCTGACTTTATATCTTGCAATTCTGACTTTATATCTTGCAATTCTGACTTTATATCTCGCAATTCTGACTTTATATCACGCAATTCTGACTTTATATCTCGCAATTCGGACTTTATATCACGCAATTCGGACTTTATAACTTGCAATTCTGACTTTATATCACGCAATTCTGACTTTATATCTCGCAATTCTGACTTTATATCTCGCAATTCTGACTTTATATCTCGCAATTCGGACTTTATAACTTGCAATTCTGACTTTATATCACGCAATTCTGACTTTATATCTCGCAATTCTGACTTTATATCTTGCAATTCTGACTTTATATCTCGCAATTCTGACTTTATATCTCGCAATTCTGACTTTATATCACGCAATTCTGACTTTATATCACGCAATTCTGACTTTATAACTTGCAATTCTGACTTTATATCACGCAATTCTGACTTTATAACTTGCAATTCTGACTTTATATCACGCAATTCTGACTTTATATCTCGCAACTCTGACTGACTTTATATCACGCAATTCTAACTTTATATCACGCAATTCTGACTTTATATCACGCAATTCTGACTTTATATCTCGCAATTCTGACTTTATATCACGCAATTCTGACTTTATATCTCACAATTCTGACTTTATATCTCGCAATTCTGACTTTATAACTGGCAATTCTGACTTTATATCACGCAATTATGACTTTAGAACTGGCAATTCTGACTTTATATCACGCAATTCTGACTTTATATCACGCAATTCTGACTTTATAACTTGCAATTCTGACTTGATATCACGCAATTCTGACTTTATATCTCGCAATTCTGACTTTATATCACGCAATTCTGACTTTATATCTCGCAATTCTGACTTTATAACTGGCAATTCTGACTTTATATCACGCAATTATGACTTTAGAACTGGCAATTCTGACTTTATATCACGCAATTCTGACTTTATATCACGCAATTATGACTTTAGAACTGGCAATTATGACTTTATATCACGCAATTCTGACTTTATATCACGCAATTATGACTTTAGAACTGGCAATTATGACTTTATATCACGCAATTCTGACTTTATATCACGCAATTCTGACTTTATAACTGGCAATTCTGACTTTATATCACGCAATTATGACTTTATATCACGCAATTATGACTTTATATCACGCAATTATGACTTTAGAACTGGCAATTCTGACTTTATATCACGCAATTATGACTTTATATCACGCAATTCTGACTTTATATCACGCAATTCTGACTTTATAACTGGCAATTCTGACTTTATATCACGCAATTCTGACTTTATAACTGGCAATTCTGACTTTATATCACGCAATTCTGACTTTATATCTCGCAATTCTGACTTTATATCTCGCAATTCTGACTTTATATCACGCAATTCTGAGTTTATATCACACAATTCTGACTTTATAACTGGCAATTCTGACTTTATATCTCGCAATTCTGACTTTATATCTGACTTTATATCACACAATTCTGACTTTATATCTCGCAATTCTGACTTTATATCATGCAATTCTGACTTTATATTTCGCAATTCTGACTTTATATCATGCAATTCTGGCTTTATATCACGCAGTTCTAGCTTTATTACTGGCAATTCTAACTTTATATCACGCAATTCTGACTTTATATCACGCAATTCTGACTTTGTATCACGCAATTCTGACTTTATATCTCGCAATTCTGACTTTATATCTCGCAATTCTGACTTTATATCACGCAATTCTGACTTTATAACTTGCAATTCTGACTTTATATCACGCAATTCTGACTTTATATCTCGCAATTCTAACTTTATATCACTCAATTCTGACTTTATATCTCGCAATTCTGACTTTATATCACACAATTCTGACTTTATATCACGCAATTCTGACTTTATATCACGCAATTCTGACTTTATAACTGGCAATTCTGACTTTATATCACGCAATTCTGACTTTATAACTGGCAATTCTGATTTTATATTACAAAATTCTTACTTTATATCACGCAATTCTGACTTTTTATCTCGCAATTCTGACTTTATATCTCGCAATTCTGACTTTATATCACGCAATTCTGACTTTATAACTGGCAATTCTGACTTTGTCATGCAATTATGACTTTAGAACTGGCAATTCTGACTTTATATCACACAATTCTGACTTTATATCACGCAATTCTGACTTTATATCTCGCAAATCTGACTTTATAACTGGCAATTCTGATTTTATATTACAAAATTCTTACTTTATATCACGCAATTCTGACTTTATATCTCGCAATTCTGACTTTATATCTCGCAATTCTAACTTTATATCACGCAATTCTGACTTTATAACTGGCAATTCTGACTTTATGTCACGCAATTATGACTTTAGAACTGGCAATTCTGACTTTATGTCTCGCAATTCTGACTTAATATCTCGCAATTCTGACTTTATATCTGACTTTATATCTCGCAATTCTGACTTTATATCACACAATTCTGAATTTATATCTGGCAATTCTGACTTTATATCACGCAATTCTGACTTTATATCACGCAATTCTGACTTTATAACTGGCAATTCTGACTTTATATTACACAATTCTGACTTTATAACTTGCAATTCTGACTTTATATCACGCAATTCTGACTTTATAACTTGCAATTCTGACTTTATATTTCGCAATTCTGACTGACTTTATATCACGCAATTCTGACTTTATATCTCGCAATTCTAACTTTATATCACTCAATTCTGACTTTATATCTCGCAATTCTGACTTTATATCACACAATTCTGACTTTATATCACGCAATTCTGACTTTATATCACGCAATTCTGACTTTATAACTGGCAATTCTGACTTTATATCACGCAATTCTGACTTTATAACTGGCAATTCTGATTTTATATTACAAAATTCTTACTTTATATCACGCAATTCTGACTTTTTATCTCGCAATTCTGACTTTATATCTCGCAATTCTGACTTTATATCACGCAATTCTGACTTTATAACTGGCAATTCTGACTTTGTCATGCAATTATGACTTTAGAACTGGCAATTCTGACTTTATATCACACAATTCTGACTTTATATCACGCAATTCTGACTTTATATCTCGCAATTCTGACTTTATAACTGGCAATTCTGATTTTATATTACAAAATTCTTACTTTATATCACGCAATTCTGACTTTATATCTCGCAATTCTGACTTTATATCTCGCAATTCTGACTTTATATCACGCAATTCTGACTTTATAACTGGCAATTCTGACTTTATGTCACGCAATTATGACTTTAGAACTGGCAATTCTGACTTTATGTCTCGCAATTCTGACTTAATATCTCGCAATTCTGACTTTATATCTGACTTTATATCTCGCAATTCTGACTTTATATCACACAATTCTGACTTTATATCTGGCAATTCTGACTTTATATCACGCAATTCTGACTTTATATCACGCAATTCTGACTTTATAACTGGCAATTCTGACTTTATATTACACAATTCTGACTTTATAACTTGCAATTCTGACTTTATATCACGCAATTCTGACTTTATAACTTGCAATTCTGACTTTATATTTCGCAATTCTGACTGACTTTATATCACGCAATTCTGACTTTATAACTTGCAATTCTGACTTTATATCACGCAATTCTGACTTTATATCACGCAATTCTGACTTTATATTACACAATTCTGACTTTATATCACGCAATTCTGACTTTATAACTGGCAATTCTGACTTTATATTACACAATTCTGACTTTATAACTTGCAATTCTGACTTTATATCACGCAATTCTGACTTTATAACTTGCAATTCTGACTTTATATTTCGCAATTCTGACTAACTTTATATCACGCAATTCTGACTTTATATTTCGCAATTCTGACTGACTTTATATCACGCAATTCTGACTTTATATCACGCAATTCTGACTTTATATTTCGCAATTCTGACTGACTTTATATCATGCAATTCTGACTTTATATTACACAATTCTGACTTTATAACTTGCAATTCTGACTTTATATCACGCAATTCTGACTTTATAACTTGCAAATCTGACTTTATATTTCGCAATTCTGACTGACTTTATATCACGCAATTCTGACTTTATAACTTGCAATTCTGACTTTATATCACGCAATTCTGACTTTATATCACGCAATTCTGACTTTATATCACACAATTCTGACTTTATATTACACAATTCTGACTTTATATCACGCAATTCTGACTTTATAACTGGCAATTCTGACTTTATATTACACAATTCTGACTTTATAACTTGCAATTCTGACTTTATATCACGCAATTCTGACTTTATAACTTGCAATTCTGACTTTATATTTCGCAATTCTGACTGACTTTATATCACGCAATTCTGACTTTATATTTCGCAATTCTGACTGACTTTATATCACGCAATTCTGACTTTATATCACGCAATTCTGACTTTATATTTCGCAATTCTGACTGACTTTATATCACGCAATTCTGACTTTATATCACGCAATTCTGACTTTATATTTCGCAATTCTGACTGACTTTATATCATGCAATTCTGACTTTATATTTCGCAATTCTGACTGACTTTATATCACACAATTCTGACTTTATATCATGCAATTCTGACTTTATATCTCGCAATTCTGACTTTATATCACGCAATTCTGACTTTATAACTGGCAATTCTGACTTTATATCACACAATTCTGACTTTATATCTCGCAATTCTGACTTTATATCACACAATTCTGACTTTATATCTCGCAATTCTAACTTTATATCACTCAATTCTGACTTTATATCTCGCAATTCTGACTTTATATCACACAATTCTGACTTTATATCACGCAATTCTGACTTTATATCACGCAATTCTGACTTTATAACTGGCAATTCTGACTTTATATCACGCAATTCTGACTTTATAACTGGCAATTCTGATTTTATATTACAAAATTCTTACTTTATATCACGCAATTCTGACTTTTTATCTCGCAATTCTGACTTTATATCTCGCAATTCTGACTTTATATCACGCAATTCTGACTTTATAACTGGCAATTCTGACTTTGTCATGCAATTATGACTTTAGAACTGGCAATTCTGACTTTATATCACACAATTCTGACTTTATATCACGCAATTCTGACTTTATATCTCGCAAATCTGACTTTATAACTGGCAATTCTGATTTTATATTACAAAATTCTTACTTTATATCACGCAATTCTGACTTTATATCTCGCAATTCTGACTTTATATCTCGCAATTCTAACTTTATATCACGCAATTCTGACTTTATAACTGGCAATTCTGACTTTATGTCACGCAATTATGACTTTAGAACTGGCAATTCTGACTTTATGTCTCGCAATTCTGACTTAATATCTCGCAATTCTGACTTTATATCTGACTTTATATCTCGCAATTCTGACTTTATATCACACAATTCTGAATTTATATCTGGCAATTCTGACTTTATATCACGCAATTCTGACTTTATATCACGCAATTCTGACTTTATAACTGGCAATTCTGACTTTATATTACACAATTCTGACTTTATAACTTGCAATTCTGACTTTATATCACGCAATTCTGACTTTATAACTTGCAATTCTGACTTTATATTTCGCAATTCTGACTGACTTTATATCACGCAATTCTGACTTTATATCTCGCAATTCTAACTTTATATCACTCAATTCTGACTTTATATCTCGCAATTCTGACTTTATATCACACAATTCTGACTTTATATCACGCAATTCTGACTTTATATCACGCAATTCTGACTTTATAACTGGCAATTCTGACTTTATATCACGCAATTCTGACTTTATAACTGGCAATTCTGATTTTATATTACAAAATTCTTACTTTATATCACGCAATTCTGACTTTTTATCTCGCAATTCTGACTTTATATCTCGCAATTCTGACTTTATATCACGCAATTCTGACTTTATAACTGGCAATTCTGACTTTGTCATGCAATTATGACTTTAGAACTGGCAATTCTGACTTTATATCACACAATTCTGACTTTATATCACGCAATTCTGACTTTATATCTCGCAATTCTGACTTTATAACTGGCAATTCTGATTTTATATTACAAAATTCTTACTTTATATCACGCAATTCTGACTTTATATCTCGCAATTCTGACTTTATATCTCGCAATTCTGACTTTATATCACGCAATTCTGACTTTATAACTGGCAATTCTGACTTTATGTCACGCAATTATGACTTTAGAACTGGCAATTCTGACTTTATGTCTCGCAATTCTGACTTAATATCTCGCAATTCTGACTTTATATCTGACTTTATATCTCGCAATTCTGACTTTATATCACACAATTCTGACTTTATATCTGGCAATTCTGACTTTATATCACGCAATTCTGACTTTATATCACGCAATTCTGACTTTATAACTGGCAATTCTGACTTTATATTACACAATTCTGACTTTATAACTTGCAATTCTGACTTTATATCACGCAATTCTGACTTTATAACTTGCAATTCTGACTTTATATTTCGCAATTCTGACTGACTTTATATCACGCAATTCTGACTTTATAACTTGCAATTCTGACTTTATATCACGCAATTCTGACTTTATATCACGCAATTCTGACTTTATATTACACAATTCTGACTTTATATCACGCAATTCTGACTTTATAACTGGCAATTCTGACTTTATATTACACAATTCTGACTTTATAACTTGCAATTCTGACTTTATATCACGCAATTCTGACTTTATAACTTGCAATTCTGACTTTATATTTCGCAATTCTGACTAACTTTATATCACGCAATTCTGACTTTATATTTCGCAATTCTGACTGACTTTATATCACGCAATTCTGACTTTATATCACGCAATTCTGACTTTATATTTCGCAATTCTGACTGACTTTATATCATGCAATTCTGACTTTATATTACACAATTCTGACTTTATAACTTGCAATTCTGACTTTATATCACGCAATTCTGACTTTATAACTTGCAAATCTGACTTTATATTTCGCAATTCTGACTGACTTTATATCACGCAATTCTGACTTTATAACTTGCAATTCTGACTTTATATCACGCAATTCTGACTTTATATCACGCAATTCTGACTTTATATCACACAATTCTGACTTTATATTACACAATTCTGACTTTATATCACGCAATTCTGACTTTATAACTGGCAATTCTGACTTTATATTACACAATTCTGACTTTATAACTTGCAATTCTGACTTTATATCACGCAATTCTGACTTTATAACTTGCAATTCTGACTTTATATTTCGCAATTCTGACTGACTTTATATCACGCAATTCTGACTTTATATTTCGCAATTCTGACTGACTTTATATCACGCAATTCTGACTTTATATCACGCAATTCTGACTTTATATTTCGCAATTCTGACTGACTTTATATCACGCAATTCTGACTTTATATCACGCAATTCTGACTTTATATTTCGCAATTCTGACTGACTTTATATCATGCAATTCTGACTTTATATTTCGCAATTCTGACTGACTTTATATCACACAATTCTGACTTTATATCATGCAATTCTGACTTTATATCTCGCAATTCTGACTTTATATCACGCAATTCTGACTTTATAACTGGCAATTCTGACTTTATATCACACAATTCTGACTTTATATCTCGCAATTCTGACTTTATATCACGCAATTCTGACTTTATAACTGGCAATTCTGACTTTATATCACACAATTCTGACTTTATATCTCGCAATTCTGACTTTATATCACGCAATTCTGACTTTATAACTTGCAATTCTGACTTTATATCACGCAATTCTGACTTTATAACTTACTGACTTTATATCACGCAATTCTGACTTTATAACTTGCAATTCTGACTTTATATCATGCAATTCTGACTTTATAACTTACTGACTTTATATCACGCAATTCTGACTTTATAACTTACTGACTTTATATCACGCAATTCTGACTTTATATTTCGCAATTCTGACTGACTTTATATCACACAATTCTGACTTTATGTCACGCAATTCTGACTTTATATCACGCAATTCTGACTTTATATTTCGCAATTCTGACTGACTTTATATCACGCAATTCTGACTTTATATCACACAATTCTGACTTTATAACTGGCAATTCGGACTTTATATCACGCAATTCTGACTTTATAACTGGCAATTCTGATTTTATATCACAAAATTCTGACTTTATATCACACAATTCTGACTTTATATCTCGCAATTCTGACTTTATATCTCACAATTCTGACTTTATATCTCACAATTCTGACTTTATATCACACAATTCTGACTTTATAACTGGCAATTCTGACTTTATATCACGCAATTCTGACTTTATATCTCGCAATTCTGACTTTATATCTCGCAATTCTGACTTTATATCACGCAATTCTGACTTTATAACTGGCAATTCTGACTTTATATCACGCAATTATGACTTTAGAACTGGCAATTATGACTTTATATCACACAATTCTGACTTTATATCACGCAATTCTGATTTTATATCACGCAATTCTGACTTTAGAACTAGCAATTCTGACTTTATATCACACAATTCTGACTTTATATCACGCAATTCTGACTTTATATCACGCAATTCTGACTTTATAACTGGCAATTCTGATTTTATATCACAAAATTCTGACTTTATGTCACGCAATTCTGACTTTATATCTCGCAATTCTGACTTTATATCTCGCAATTCTCACTTTATATCTGACTTTATATCTCGCAATTCTGACTTTATATCACGCAATTCTGACTTTATATCACACAATTCTGACTTTATAACTGGCAATTCTGACTTTATATCTCGCAATTCTGACTCTATATCTCGCAATTCTGACTTTATAACTGGCAATTCTGACTTTATATTACACAATTCTGACTTTATATCACGCAATTCTGACTTTATATCATGCAATTCTGACTTCATCTCGCAATTCTGACTTTATATCACGCAATTCTGACTGACTTTATATCACACAATTCTGACTTTATATCACGCAATTCTGACTTTATATCACGCAATTCTGACTTTATATCACTCAATTCTGACTTTATATCTCGCAATTCTGACTTTGTCACGCAATTCTGACTGACTTTATATCACGCAATTCTGACTGACTTTATATCACGCAATTCTGACTTTATATCATGCAATTATGACTTTATATCTCGCAATTCTGACTTTATATCACGCAATTTTGACTTTATATCACTCAATTCTGACTTTATATCTCGCAATTCTGACTTTATGTCACGCAATTCTGACTTTATATCACACAATTCTGACTTTATATCACGCAATTCTGACTTTATAACTGGCAATTCTGATTTTATATCACAAAATTCTGACTTTATATCACACAATTCTGACTTTATATCACGCAATTCTGACTTTATAACTGGCAATTCTGACTTTATATCACGCAATTCTGACTTTATAACTGGCAATTCTGATTTTATATCACAAAATTCTGACTTTGTCACACAATTCTGACTTTATAAATGGCAATTCTGACTTTATATCTCGCAATTCTGACTTTATATCTGACTTTATATCACGCAATTCTGACTTTATATCTCACAATTCTGACTTTATATCTCGCAATTCTGACTTTATATCACGCAATTCTGACTTTATAACTGGCAATTCTGACTTTATATCACACAATTCTGACTTTATATCTCGCAATTCTGACTTTATATCACGCAATTCTGACTTTATAACTTGCAATTCTGACTTTATATCACGCAATTCTGACTTTATAACTTACTGACTTTATATCACGCAATTCTGACTTTATAACTTGCAATTCTGACTTTATATCATGCAATTCTGACTTTATAACTTACTGACTTTATATCACGCAATTCTGACTTTATAACTTACTGACTTTATATCACGCAATTCTGACTTTATATTTCGCAATTCTGACTGACTTTATATCACACAATTCTGACTTTATGTCACGCAATTCTGACTTTATATCACGCAATTCTGACTTTATATTTCGCAATTCTGACTGACTTTATATCACGCAATTCTGACTTTATATCACACAATTCTGACTTTATATCACGCAATTCTGACTTTATAACTGGCAATTCGGACTTTATATCACGCAATTCTGACTTTATAACTGGCAATTCTGATTTTATATCACAAAATTCTGACTTTATATCACACAATTCTGACTTTATATCTCGCAATTCTGACTTTATATCTCACAATTCTGACTTTATATCTCACAATTCTGACTTTATATCACACAATTCTGACTTTATAACTGGCAATTCTGACTTTATATCTCACAATTCTGACTTTATATCACGCAATTCTGACTTTATATCTCGCAATTCTGACTTTATATCTCGCAATTCTGACTTTATATCACGCAATTCTGACTTTATAACTGGCAATTCTGACTTTATATCACGCAATTATGACTTTAGAACTGGCAATTATGACTTTATATCACACAATTCTGACTTTATATCACGCAATTCTGATTTTATATCACGCAATTCTGACTTTAGAACTAGCAATTCTGACTTTATATCACACAATTCTGACTTTATATCACGCAATTCTGACTTTATATCACACAATTCTGACTTTATATCACGCAATTCTGACTTTATAACTGGCAATTCTGATTTTATATCACAAAATTCTGACTTTATGTCACGCAATTCTGACTTTATATCTCGCAATTCTGACTTTATATCTCGCAATTCTCACTTTATATCTGACTTTATATCTCGCAATTCTGACTTTATATCACGCAATTCTGACTTTATATCACACAATTCTGACTTTATAACTGGCAATTCTGACTTTATATCTCGCAATTCTGACTCTATATCTCGCAATTCTGACTTTATAACTGGCAATTCTGACTTTATATTACACAATTCTGACTTTATATCACGCAATTCTGACTTTATATCATGCAATTCTGACTTCATCTCGCAATTCTGACTTTATATCACGCAATTCTGACTGACTTTATATCACACAATTCTGACTTTATATCACGCAATTCTGACTTTATATCACGCAATTCTGACTTTATATCACTCAATTCTGACTTTATATCTCGCAATTCTGACTTTGTCACGCAATTCTGACTGACTTTATATCACGCAATTCTGACTGACTTTATATCACGCAATTCTGACTTTATATCATGCAATTATGACTTTATATCTCGCAATTCTGACTTTATATCACGCAATTTTGACTTTATATCACTCAATTCTGACTTTATATCTCGCAATTCTGACTTTATGTCACGCAATTCTGACTTTATATCACACAATTCTGACTTTATATCACGCAATTCTGACTTTATAACTGGCAATTCTGATTTTATATCACAAAATTCTGACTTTATATCACACAATTCTGACTTTATATCACGCAATTCTGACTTTATAACTGGCAATTCTGACTTTATATCACGCAATTCTGACTTTATAACTGGCAATTCTGATTTTATATCACAAAATTCTGACTTTGTCACACAATTCTGACTTTATAAATGGCAATTCTGACTTTATATCTCGCAATTCTGACTTTATATCTGACTTTATATCACGCAATTCTGACTTTATATCTCACAATTCTGACTTTATATCTCACAATTCTGACTTTATATCACGCAATTCTGACTTTATAACTGGCAATTCTGATTTTATATCACAAAATTCTGACTTTATGTCACGCAATTCTGACTTTATATCTCGCAATTCTGACTTTATATCTCGCAATTCTCACTTTATATCTGACTTTATATCTCGCAATTCTGACTTTATATCACGCAATTCTGACTTTGTATCACACAATTCTGATTTTATAACTGGCAATTCTGACTTTATATCTCGCAATTCTGACTCTATATCTCGCAATTCTGACTTTATAACTGGCAATTCTGACTTTATATTACACAATTCTGACTTTATATCACGCAATTCTGACTTTATATCACGCAATTCTGACTTCATCTCGCAATTCTGACTTTATATCACGCAATTCTGACTGACTTTATATCACACAATTCTGACTTTATATCACGCAATTCTGGCTTTATATCACGCAATTCTGACTTTATATCACTCAATTCTGACTTTATATCTCGCAATTCTGACTTTGTCACGCAATTCTGACTGACTTTATATCACGCAATTCTGACTGACTTTATATCACGCAATTCTGACTTTATATCATGCAATTCTGACTTTATATCTCGCAATTCTGACTTTATATCACGCAATTCTGACTTTATATCACTCAATTCTGACTTTATATCTCGCAATTCTGACTTTATGTCACGCAATTCTGACTTTATATCACACAATTCTGACTTTATATCATGCAATTCTGACTTTATAACTGGCAATTCTGATTTTATATCACAAAATTCTGACTTTATATCACGCAATTCTGACTTTATATCACGCAATTCTGACTTTATAACTGGCAATTCTGACTTTATATCACGCAATTCTGACTTTATAACTGGCAATTCTGATTTTATATCACAAAATTCTGACTTTGTCACACAATTCTGACTTTATAACTGGCAATTCTGACTTTATATCTCGCAATTCTGACTTTATATCTGACTTTATATCACGCAATTCTGACTTTATAACTGGCAATTCTGACTTTATATCTCACAATTCTGACTTTATATCACGCAATTCTGACTTTATATCTCGCAATTCTGACTTTATATCTCGCAATTCTGACTTTATATCACGCAATTCTGACTTTATAACTGGCAATTCTGACTTTATATCACACAATTTTGACTTTATATCACGCAATTCTGACTTTATAACTGGCAATTCTGATTTTATATCACAAAATTCTGACTTTGTCACGCAATTCTGACTTTATATCACGCAATTCTGACTTTATATCTCGCAATTCTGACTTTATATCTCGCAATTCTGACTTTATATCACGCAATTCTGACTTTACAACTGGCAATTCTGACTTTATATCATGCAATTATGACTTTAGAACTGGCAATTCTGACTTTATATCACACAATTCTGACTTTATATCACGCAATTCTGACTTTATATCACACAATTCTGACTTTATATCACGCAATTCTGACTTTATATCACACAATTCTGACTTTATATCACGCAATTCTGACTTTATAACTGGCAATTCTGATTTTATATCACAAAATTCTGACTTTATGTCACGCAATTCTGACTTTATATCTCGCAATTCTGACTTTATATCTCGCAATTCTCACTTTATATCTGACTTTATATCTCGCAATTCTGACTTTATATCACGCAATTCTGACTTTGTATCACACAATTCTGATTTTATAACTGGCAATTCTGACTTTATATCTCGCAATTCTGACTCTATATCTCGCAATTCTGACTTTATAACTGGCAATTCTGACTTTATATTACACAATTCTGACTTTATATCACGCAATTCTGACTTTATATCACGCAATTCTGACTTCATCTCGCAATTCTGACTTTATATCACGCAATTCTGACTGACTTTATATCACACAATTCTGACTTTATATCACGCAATTCTGGCTTTATATCACGCAATTCTGACTTTATATCACTCAATTCTGACTTTATATCTCGCAATTCTGACTTTGTCACGCAATTCTGACTGACTTTATATCACGCAATTCTGACTGACTTTATATCACGCAATTCTGACTTTATATCATGCAATTCTGACTTTATATCTCGCAATTCTGACTTTATATCACGCAATTCTGACTTTATATCACTCAATTCTGACTTTATATCTCGCAATTCTGACTTTATGTCACGCAATTCTGACTTTATATCACACAATTCTGACTTTATATCATGCAATTCTGACTTTATAACTGGCAATTCTGATTTTATATCACAAAATTCTGACTTTATATCACGCAATTCTGACTTTATATCACGCAATTCTGACTTTATAACTGGCAATTCTGACTTTATATCACGCAATTCTGACTTTATAACTGGCAATTCTGATTTTATATCACAAAATTCTGACTTTGTCACACAATTCTGACTTTATAACTGGCAATTCTGACTTTATATCTCGCAATTCTGACTTTATATCTGACTTTATATCACGCAATTCTGACTTTATAACTGGCAATTCTGACTTTATATCTCACAATTCTGACTTTATATCACGCAATTCTGACTTTATATCTCGCAATTCTGACTTTATATCTCGCAATTCTGACTTTATATCACGCAATTCTGACTTTATAACTGGCAATTCTGACTTTATATCACACAATTTTGACTTTATATCACGCAATTCTGACTTTATAACTGGCAATTCTGATTTTATATCACAAAATTCTGACTTTGTCACGCAATTCTGACTTTATATCACGCAATTCTGACTTTATATCTCGCAATTCTGACTTTATATCTCGCAATTCTGACTTTATATCACGCAATTCTGACTTTACAACTGGCAATTCTGACTTTATATCATGCAATTATGACTTTAGAACTGGCAATTCTGACTTTATATCACACAATTCTGACTTTATATCACGCAATTCTGACTTTATATCACACAATTCTGACTTTATATCACGCAATTCTGACTTTATATCACACAATTCTGACTTTATATCACGCAATTCTGACTTTATAACTGGCAATTCTGATTTTATATCACAAAATTCTGACTTTATGTCACGCAATTCTGACTTTATATCTCGCAATTCTGACTTTATATCTCGCAATTCTCACTTTATATCTGACTTTATATCTCGCAATTCTGACTCTATATCTCGCAATTCTGACTTTATATCACGCAATTCTGACTTCATATCTCGCAATTCTGACTTTATATCACGCAATTCTGACTTTATAACTGGTAATTCTGACTTTATATCACAAAATTCTGACTTTATATCACGCAATTCTGACTTTATAATTTAACAAATTCTGATTTTATATCACGCAATTCTGACTTTATATCTCGCAATTCTGACTTTATATCTCGCAATTCTGACTTTATATCTGACTTTATATCTCGCAATTCTGACTTTATATTACGCAATTCTGACTTTATAACTCGCAATTCTGACTTTATTTCTCGCAATTCTGACTTTTTTTATCTCTATATAAACTTGTAAATACACAATTATGAGAGAAAAGTCGCAATTATCTTTTAAAATGTTTTATTCTGTGGCGGAAACAAGCTTCCATACAGTAGTAATTACCCTATAGCTGCATAAGATCTTGCTTACTATAGCTTGTAGTATGACATTTTGTCCTGTCCTTGAGATACTAGTGTTTTTCTGCATGACTATGTGTGCAGATTTTTGTGTTGGTGTGTGTTCATATGCTTGTTTTGATTGTGTGTGGCATTACTAGCTTTTGCACCCCCATTGTCCAATTAAAGTGGAAGCATCAGTGAGTTTAGCTGAAGGAGGAGGGGGAGAGCAGGCCTCCTTCAGTCCGGCCTTATTACCGCAGAGCTTTGCTAGCATGCGTCCCCCAGGGGGCCTGTCTCTCCCAGCATCCCACCGACACCATGCTTTCATTAGCTCCTATTCACATTGAGGCATCTTGCCAAACATCTCTGAAACAACTGGATAATTCTGTAGCTCCTCAGCAAAACAGACATAATTTAAATGTCGAGGAAAAGAAAAACAGTTGCAATTAGGCCAGCAGTTTTACATCAGCTTTGAGCTTAACCGTGCCGTTCAAGTTTCTCATTTCTAGATTCTAGTTCTAAGGAAAGTCAGTTGTTTTGTTTTTGATGTCAGTTACCATATCCTGAAATATTCTTTCACTTTGAAGCAACTGTCTCGATGAGTTGACGCATCTGCACCACTGTTCAAAAGTTTGGGTCTGTAAGATGTTTTTGAAAAAAGTCTCTTATGCTCACCAAAGCTGCATTTAATTAATCAAAAATACAGTAAAAACAGTAATATTGTAAAATAGTATTACAATTCAAAATAACTGTTTTCTATTATTATATATTTTAAAATGTAATTTATTCCTGTGAATGCAAAGCTGAATTTACAGCAGTCATTCAGTGTCACATGATCCTTCAGAAATTATTCTAATATACTGTTTTGCTGTTTATTATTATTATTATTATTATTATTATTATCAATGTTGGAAACAGTTGTGCTGCTTAACGTGTTTGTGGAAAACGTTTTTTCAAGATTCTTTGATGAATAGAAAGTTAAAAAGTACTAATAGAAACTGAAATATAAAAGCAAGGCATCTAGCAAATCCTAGTCAGCTTCGATCAGGCAGAAATGTCATTGCTTTTATTGAGGGATGAAATACTCCCACATCCCCCTCTTCCAACTTCTCTGGCAGCTCGAGTCCAGCTTTCCACTATGCAAACAGACTTAGAGTGAGTGACAGCTGGCATGTTTCCATTACTCCCATCCTCTCAGTGTTTCTCACAAAACAGTCCTGACAGAAAGCCAGTGTGCCGGTATTCATTTCAACTGTGCGACTGCTTTTCATATGGGGTTGTTTCTGTATGTTATTTGAAGATCTATAAATGTAGAAGCTAAACCCTGAAAATTTTAAGATGCGTTAAGTGCTTTGAGTTCAGTCCCGACATGAATAATAACAATCTCAACAGGCTTGCAGCAGTGTCACGCTCAATTTGATGAGCAAGTAAGTGCTGCCAATATTAAAGTAAATGTTCATGCATATAATTAAATTGTGGCAGTCATTATCACAGTTTACTTTTTAAAATACTCAATTGACCCTTCGCTAAGACACGCCCGAAAACCGCCACAGGCCAATCGTGGCTTAGCAACCGTAACTAGGCGCGGAAGGTCTGTCAAGCTTTCGAGCGAGGGAAACATGCCGAAGCGTTGTGCATATGGATTGTGCAGATCTGATACCCGGTATCCTAAAAGTTTGGATGGGGGGGGTGGAATTTTTTTCCATAACTATAACATAACCATAATTTTCAACTTACCTGCTTCCTGCATACCGACAGTCGATTGGTCGCCGCATACGGTTTTCGTTGGCTTTAGCGACAACTACCGATGATATTGGTACTGCCCTTATTTTGTTACCCCTTGGCTTGTGCCACTGCTGTGGTAGACTCGTGCAGGAGGACTTTGTTTGTGTTGTTGATGTATGGCTCAGCTCAGCATCTCTGGCTCTTGCCAGGTCCAAGGCGTAGATTAGACCCACGACGTGTGAGCAGTAGCCTGGCGCGCTAAAAATATAAGCGGGAGAATGATATCATTGCAAAGTGGTCAGGCTAATGTCTTGTGTTTATTCCACAAGATTTATGGATAAGCTGTTTGATTTATAATTATTAGATTATTTTCTAATTTCACTTAGCCTGCTGTGCATGAACATAGCTGTTCCTCAATTTGTGTGTTTCCCATTTGAATGGTCAGCGTATGAGGCGACTGCTGCTTGCGCTGGGACCTATGGGCTTTAGCTTCAATTTTGATTAAATGATTCTCTAATCGGGTGCATATTATGTCGTGGATATATCCCTCGAATGCATACTGCAGTCCCTTTTGTCTGGCTATCTCAGATATTTCCCCTGTTCGCCAAAAATTACTGATTATTTCCTTGGGAATGTCTGACACCGGCGCATACATACTGTAATAGACGTGACAGGCGCGAAAGCTTGACAGGCGTAGCAACAGTAACTAAGGAGGGCGGGGCTTAGCGAAGGGTCAATTAGAGAGCGATAAAGACTATATATATATATATATATATATATATGCTGGCTTGCTGGTTTTTGTTGGGTCTTTAAGTCCTGCTGGCCACCCAACTAAAACCAGCTTAGTCTTCCATTTACAGCCTTTGTAAATAATTGAAAAAATGTTAATGTTAACTTTTTTCCTGCCATTGACAGAATTTACATTCATTTATGACACAACGCTTCCCCGCCATTGACAGAATTTTCCGACAATCCATGTTTTCACTGTTATATGGTAGGAGGCATCTTGTGAAATAGAACAGAATCTTGATAACATGTGATAGAAGCATTGCTGACGCACATGTAAGCGATCATCAAACATTAAACAGAATATGAATCAAAATTGCCCTAACAAATGACATGTCGAGCCCATGAAGAGCTATAGGACTGTGAAAGCTTTGAGGGTGTTGATGGAAGTGATTTACTCCGTCTATGTTTTGAAAATCGCTCTGAATCCGATCCAGATGTAGTCTTTGACAAAAACGCAATTTTATCAGCTTATTTGTTCAAAATGTTGCTTTGTTCTTTTTTTTATTTTTTTATTTTTTATGAAACTTACCCACATTCAAGTGTTGATGAAGATAAAATAATTGTTGCTCTGTTCTTTCATTTGATATATTGTAAGTTCAGATATTCACACAATTAATTCTGGGGGCCATGAAAGTTTGAGAAAATTATAAAAAAAATATGGCATTGGCTGACAACTGTGGGGAAAGAATTTAAAAACATTAGCTGTCTTGTTGTTTAAGTATTATTTATATACTGTTATAGTTTTTATTAATATTTCAATATTTTGAATTGGCTTTCATTTTATTATTTTCATTTATTGTTTTAATTTTTGTATTTTTTTTTTTGTTTTGTTTAATTCCTTAGCAATTTTGATTTTGTCATTTGTATTAGTTTTTGTTAAAATTAAATATTACTATTTAGGTTGAATATTTCTTTTTATTTCAGTTGTTCATCCAATATTTCAGATGAAAAATATATTTTCTTCTATATTTTATTTAATTTTTAGTTGTAGTTCAGTTAACAATGTTTTTAATAGTTTTAGTTAACAAAAATCATTAAAAAATGATCAGATAATTAATCTCATAATTACCGACCAGTCTTTTGAAAGCAGAATGAAAAATAACCCTGAAGTGAAAGCAAAGCAAAGAATGAAAAACCAATATAAAGAAAGACGAAAGACAAGAAAAAAAATATAATTTGACTAGTGTAGGAGATATCACAAGCATATATATTTAAAACGGTTCACTCTGTTGAGAAATAGACATAGACTGAAATAGACTGAATTCACATTGCTTTAGTGCCATGGGAGGGAAGGATTGCAGGCTTGGTGTAGATTTAAGCTGTTAACATTAAGAGCTCTGTCTTCTGAACACATTGTGCAAGCAATTCTGTCGTCAGTCAGTGCCATTGAAAGTTGCTTTTACATCAAGCAGAGTCCTGGTGGAAGGCTGTAAATGGAAGAGTGCTTTCCCTAGACACTGCATCCTACAACCCCACCGTAACTTGGCAGGAAGTGACATGCCTTCAGCCCAAGACTACGATGAATAATGTTTCTGCTTTATGTTGCTGCAGGCCTTTACTGTATTGTGCAGTATACTGCAAAACAGGTACATGGGCAGTGAGGTTAGCTCAAAGCACAATGTTGGCCGACTAGTTGATTAGTGAGGTTAACTATAGTTTATCTATATTTGTTCTTGCATTTGGATTTTATATTAAAGATGTGTTTTAATTATCCTGCATGTGGTGTACTGCGCTTAAGATGTTAAACGTTTGCATGGTAAAACTCTCTTAAGAAAAGCTTAATTTAATAACACTGTTAAATGTAATCTTGAGCAAATCTCATAATTAATATCCATTTTTAATACTGTTCATTAAATGTTGTAATTCTTAAATTCACTTGTAGTATTCAAATTTATTGATTTTAGTGATTTGTATTTATTTATTTAGATAAAGTAGTATAGAATTTAATACCTTTGTCAGAATACATTGTTTAATTTTAAATAAATTCATTTATTAAATATAAATTTTATGTACATTTTAATACACCTTTGGTATCTGCTATAATTCTGTAAAATAAGTCTCTGGTGTCTCTGATGAGTGTGTATGTGAAGTTTTAGCTCAAAATACCCCACAGATAATTTTTATAGCATGTTAAAATTGTCTCTTTTTGAGGGTGAGCAAAAACGTGCAGTCCCTTTAAATGCAAATGAGCTGCTGCTCCGACCCCCTTTCAAGAAAAGGGCGGAGCTTCAAGAGCTCGTGGTAGCAGCTCCGATTACCTCACCCAGACACGCACTGAAAAGGTCCGAAACTGTTCAGCCATTTATGTTTAAACCGGAGTTGGACAATGATGGAGAGACTCAAGAAGAATGTAGAATGCAACAGTACGTTTCTGCATGGTTAGTTGATGAATTTATGTAGCTGATGTGGCGTTAACTATCTTCAAGTCATTGATTAGCATGTTCTGTCATAATAATCTATAAACCGCTCGTTTGGGAACTGTTGTAAAATGCCTTCAGATCCAGAGAATATATACTGCATGAAGATAGAACAGGTATAGTTCAGTTTAATTACGGTTATAACTTATGTTGTCATCTTGCTTTTATGACATTCTATTGCATTTGTGTTACTTGCGTACTGTATTGCAATAAATGTGAAAAGATGGATGTGACAGCTTGAGCAGACTCCCAAATGTGCTCTACTACTGCTACAACTCTTTCTTTTCTCTACATGGCTTTTGTTGCATGTTCCCAGGGGCAGGGTTTATGTCAATTTTAGGGTTTGTGATGTCACTAACCCGTGAAGAAGCTCGTTGTAGTCCCTACCAGCCGTTTGTTGTAGTCCTTAAAAAGCGATTTCTTTAAAAGAAAATATCTAATTTTGCTTTGACCTTTGACGCTGGTTTCACACTGCACGCGCAAGCAGTGCGGTGGCAGCACAGAAGCTGTGCATATGGAGAGCAGGAGCAGCGTGCGCCCGTTGTGCTTTCACACTGGCAACGTTTGTCGCGCGCAGCTGAACCGTGGCTTGTGTATTGCAAATACAGATGAATATCGTCCATTCTGTCACCTTTTCCGGTGTTCTCCTCCGACCCCTGTCTGTCTCGTGCTTTGATTTATGATGGGCAGCATATATCTGCTGCAAATGGAGATGAGTGGTACCCGGTGGGGTCTTCTGCTGTTGTAGCCCATCCGCCTCAAGGTTGTGCATGTTGTGGCTTCACAAATGCTTTGCTGCATACCTCGGTTGTAACGAGTGGTTATTTCAGTCAAAGTTGCTCTTCTATCAGCTTGAATCAGTTGGCCCATTCTCCTCTGACCTCTAGCATCAACAAGGCATTTTCGCCCACAGGACTGCCGCATACTGGATGTTTTTCCCTTTTCACACCATTCTTTGTAAACTCTAGAAATGGTTGTGCGTGAAAATCCCAGTAACTGAGCAGATTGTGAAATACTCAGACCGGCCCGTCTGGGCCAACTGATTCAAGCTGATAGAAGAGCAACTTTGACTGAAATAACCACTCGTTACAACCGAGGTATGCAGCAAAGCATTTGTGAAGCCACAACATGCACAACCTTGAGGCGGATGGGCTACAACAGCAGAAGACCCCACCGGGTACCACTCATCTCCACTACAAATAGGAAAAAGAGGCTACAATTTGCACAAGCTCACCAAAATTGGACAGTTGAAGACTGGAAAAATGTTGCCTGGTCTGATGAGTCTCGATTTCTGTTGAGACATTCAGATGGTAGAGTCAGAATTTGGCGTAAACAGAATGAGAACATGGATCCATCATGCCTTGTTACCACTGTGCAGGCTGGTGGTGGTGGTGTAATGGTGTGGAGGATGTTTTCTTGGCACACTTTAGGCCCCTTAGTGCCAATTGGGCATCGTTTAAATGCCACGGCCTACCTGAGCATTGTTTCTGACCATGTCCATCCCTTTATGACCACCATGTACCCATCCTCTGATGGCTACTTCCAGCAGGATAATGCACCATGTCACAAAGCTCGAATCATTTCAAATTGGTTTCTTGAACATGACAATGAGTTCACTGTACTAAAACGGCCCCCACAGTCACCAGATCTCAACCCAATAGAGCATCTTTGGGATGTGGTGGAACGGGAGCTTCGTGCCCTGGATGTGCATCCCACAAATCTCCATCAACTGCAAGATGCTATCCTATCAATATGGGCCAACATTTCTAAAGAATGCTTTCAGCACCTTGTTGAATCAATGCCACGTAGAATTAAGGCAGTTCTGAAGGCGAAAGGGGGTCAAACACAGTATTAGTATGGTGTTCCTAATAATCCTTTAGGTGAGTGTAGGTAGTTTACATGATAAAAGTAACCTTAAAGTTAAGATATGCCTCTAGTTTTAATCATTTAAACAGGCCTTTGAAGTTTGGGCAAAAACTTCTGGCAGGGATGTGTTTTTGTGTATTTTATTTATTTTTGTCACAGCACTGGATGTCATATGGTGATTGTGAAACACACGGAACACTTCACTACATGATTTCATGGTGAAATGTGTTATTTTTTTATGTTAATCAGGGCAATTTTGATCAAGAACAATGCACTGTGGCTTTAATTCAGCGTGAGCGGTGCAGCAAAAATAGACTCGGCGCTGAAACGATTGCGGCACTGCCGCTTCTGCTCTGGTCCTGCGATGCGATGCCGTGCCGCCTCTGCGTGCGGTGTGAATGCTCTAATCTGTTAACATGGGCGCCGGAAAAAATACGCTCTGCTAACGCATGCAGTGTGAAACCGGCCTGAGCGTTGTAAATTTGCAGATGTTGTTTATGCTCAAACAGCAACATTACACAGTAACTAACATTAAAATAGCAAAATCATAATCAACCACCCCTTTAAGGTGTATTAGTCAACTATTCATTGATAGTTGTCTTTGTCAAAATGACCTATTGTGTAGCACCTAGCAAGTGGGCTTGTCTCTATAGAGCAGAGTAACATCTCAGCTGAACAAATGATGAGGTCAGAAACCAGTTTGTATAAAACATTGCTTCTCACTAATGATAGCAACAGGCAATAACTTTTCATTCTCCAGACAAAGGCACTTTGTTTGTGAACTGATTAGGAGCCATATTAGAGTGGTACTATAGACGACTGACGCATACTGTAGTCACCAGTGTATTATGGACTATCATAATTGGATTACAGCACCAGGCTTTATTACAGAACCTTTAGTAAGATAGTATTATGGAACAGCAAGTGGGCCTCTCAAGAACCATTAGCAATGAGCAACACAAGGATAAATCAATTTATATTTGGCATGTGCCACCTGGAGGTAAGCAGATATGATTAGAGGATGTTTAAATGGTAAGATTAGCTAGAGGTTAGGACTTTGTTGGATGCTGGGATGGTGAATGCACTGTGTTTGTATATGCGTCAGTGTTTGATATGGTAGAGCAGGAGTTCATATGATTACCCACAGGCAGAGAGAGAGACAAAGCACATCTCGTACTGTGAGGTTAAACATCCAAGCGCTACTTCTAGCAGTAGTAGCTAGCAGCATGACTCACTGGACTTTCATAAAGATATAATGGGACTCATGATACCCATGTTGGCTAGTGCGCTCGTGCTACCGCCAGCTTCCGACCCTCCAGCTCTGTCATGCGCTGTATCTATCTGATGCATAATTGTATCTTCATGCTCATCTCCTTCCGTTGTGTGTATTTTACTGTATATTCCTTCTCCCCTCCTCTTCACGCTATCTGTTCATTCAGTCATTTGCTTCCCATTTTGGCGTTCTTGCTCTCGGTCTTTAACTTAGTTTCTGGGTGAACTATCCCTTTATTCCGTTGTTTTATTTCTACCTGATCTGGTGCCAGATTTACGAAAATCTTCTTAACTCTTTCCCCGCCAAACACAGAATTTTCCTTTATTTGTGAGAAAACGCTTCCCCGCCAAACACAGATTTTTCACTGTTATACGGTAGGTGGCGCTATTACGCATCCTGATCAAAAAATAGACGAAGAAGATGCAGAAACGAGCGATCTCATATGTAAGCAGATGCATATGTAAAATAACGTGATCATCAACATTAAACATCATATAAATCAAAACTATCTAATGTTACTGAATGAAATGTCGACCCAGAACGAGCTATAGGACTGTGCAAGTATTAGGGGTGTTGATGGACTTGATCTACTCCATCTGTGTTTGATCATCGTTCTGTATCCGATCTGGATGTTGTCTTTGACAAAAATGTAATTTTCTCAGCTTTTTGCTCAAAATGTTGCTTTTTTTATGGAACTTACCCATATTCAAGTGTTGATAAAAAAAGAATGGATGAAGCTAGAATAAAACCTTTTTGTTGTTTAAAAGCAGAGGCTCTGTTATTTCTTTTGACATACTGCATGTTCAGATATTCATACAACAAAATATTCTGGGGGCCGTTACATTTTTGTGAAAATGATCAAAAACGCTGGCGCTGGCTGGCAACTTTTTTAAAAAACACTGGCAGGGAAAGAGTTAAGAAAGAAGTTATTCTTAAGAAATTTCTTAAGATAAATTCTAACAGTGGCAATTCTAACAGTAACAGAATGCGAGTGGCGTGACGTGACAAAATACAATATAGTGGGAAAAAAATACAATAAGTGATACCGTCTACACTGGATGTGGCATGAAACAACACGACAAATCCCTGACAGTAAACTGATGTCCATTGTATTTTTGACATACTCCAAGTGTTGGCGCTACTTCAGATACGAAAAACAAATGGATTTGGAGCATTCGCTTGTCACATCCAGTGTAGACAGCCTCAAGCTGTTGCAGTGCAATGCGACAACTGTCATGTCTGGTGTAGTAGAGACTATGCGTTCACATAACGATTCTGAACTGCAATAAGCCTGCTTGTAGAACTTGTAATTACAACGTGTAAACTCGTATTATTCTGAGAGCTACAATTTGCTACAACCATGTGGCCGCTGTACCACCTGACCACTGCAGATTTAAGGTGTGTTCGACTTAAAGCGGCACTGTGCAGACCGATCGTTGTATGACATCAAAGTACCGTGAGAGCGATTCGAAAGCATACAGAGCTTTATTTACAGTAATTATGACATGACATGAACACAGCAACTGTGTAAGAAGTTCATAAGAAGTGCAGTTCTTGAAAAATTCTTAAGCTCACTCTTTGGCCGGAACTCGACTTCCGTAAGGCTGTTAATGGAAGCCAGTGATTATAGTTTATAAAGTTATAAATATGGATATTTTTCTTACAAAAACACATCGCTTTGCTTCAGAAGACCTTTATTAACCCCCTGGAGCCGTATTTATTACTTTTATAATGGATTGATTAGCTTTTTTGGGCTTCAAAATCTAGGGTACCATTCACTAAAGCTTGGAAGAGCAAGGATATTTTTTAATATAACTCCAGTTGTGTTTGGCTGAAAGAAGAAAGTCATATACACCTAGGATGGCTTGAGGGTGAGTAAATTATGGGATTTTATGGCATTTTTGGGTGAACTAACCCTTGAAGGCAAAGCATTTCGATCGCCCCCCTGGTGGCTAACTGCATTATAGGTCATAAACCACGCCCCCTCTTCATGTAATCGAATGGGACGTGAGCCAAACAAAAAAATCCATTAGACTTTGAATAATTTTCTTCCAAATATGGTTTCTGTCATTTTAGGTAGTTCTTATCGCACAGATGTATGTTTGTAAGATATAAGTGTTCGTTTTTCCAATAATTTTGGGTTTAGTTAGTTATTTAATGCTGTTAAAACAAGGTGTAACATCATGATTGACAGCTGTGCTTGCGATTGGATCACTACTGTGCATACTCTGCCTCCAAATGGCATAATCGGCAATGACCGTTTCTGGGATATTTTGGCTTCACTTTTCTATAGTGGAAGTAAGTGGAGACATGTCGTCCATCTTTTTTTTTACAGTCTATGATTTAACCTAATGTAGTCGGGTTGATTCAGTTGAATATATGTAATGAAATAATATGTTTAATCTGAATTAAACCAGTCAATTTAGATCTCTTCTTATGAAGCATGTTTTTAGACTTCTTGACAAAAAAAAAAAAAATTACAGAGTGACATACTATATTCTTTAATGCCATCATGTCATCATCTGTTCCTTAGTTAGCACTTTCTGCTAGAGCAGCTAGTTCTGCTCTTTCCTTTTTCTCCCTTATTCCTTTTTTGGAGTAGGGCCCTGTTGCCAGTATTTGGGATTCACCCAGGGTCCTGATTAATCTCAAAGGCAGGCATGCTGGGTAATTGAAAGGTGTATGGCTGGCAGGAGTCAAGCGGTTTTGGATTTATCAGTCCCACACTGTTCCTGGACTCTAACAGATGCCAGATTTCCTCCCTCTTTCTTTACTTTATTGCTTGCTTTTCATCTATCTAGCTCTGCTTTCCCACCCAGCTGTGGTACTCCATAAATGGAGGGAAGGGGAAGAGCGAAAGAACATGACCGTAGCCAAGTCCGGATGGCTTCATGTGCTGCTGGGCTGAAGGTTGGTCCTAATGTTTGCCGTGCTGAGAGAGGCAGGAGGGGAACAGACATATGTGAAGGGATCTGTTTTTATGTTTTATATTGCTAAATAAAACACTGCAGAACGGAGCTATACTGACAGCACACTGCAGTTGTACAGTGAAAACATATGTCAGACTTCTAAGGAACGGCAAGAGAGATAAAACAAGACAGAGGCATATTTTTTACTTAGTTGGAGACTTCTAAGTAAAGGTATCCATAAAAGCACACAAGTTGCATGCAGTTTTAACCATCATGTTTTGTTTGGGGTCTGAAACAACATTAGTGTGTTCAATAATATTCACATTTCTGAATTGTGTATTTTGTGATAAAACAGGTTTACAGCTTTTATAATTCCTTATTGGGGTTTGAAGTTATTTAGAGTATAAATAATGGAGGACATTCATACCAGTAAAATTGTATTAAACAAAATTACAGTATACAGTATGTGATGAAATTTCAGTGTTCTCCCTGTGAAAAGCATATCTGTGCAGGGAAAGGTTTGTTCAAGAATATTCTGTGATATTTATGATAATGAAACCTTTGGGTATTTCTCTCAACCATAAAACCTTGATCTAGACATGTCTCAATCTACTTCTTAGAACTTTTTCCCCCTCAGAAACAATTGAGTCATCCATTTGATTTATGAGGGACCAAATAGACCCTTCATCCATAGGCTGAATAAAGTGTGAAGACTTTTGTGGATCATACACTGAGCAGTGATCCCTGAATTGCAGTAAAGAGACTTTGTTGTCTTGTCTGATTTAGATCACCATCTATTTCAGTTTATACTGTAGTGATGGATTCCTTACGAATCAAAAATTTGATTACTATGATAAAACCCTTGACAGGAGATAGATGTCTTGTATGATGGGTCAAATCTCTCCTGGTTTGTCCTGCTATCAGGATCCAAAATGAATTTTCTGCCAATAGTATTTGAACTGAGAAGGCTGTATAGCAAAATATAGCCTCGAGTGTCTTGATATTTATCAAAATCAAAAGTTTAGTTTTTCTCCAGTAAACTGGTTGTATTTCTTTGGGTTTTTTCTTATATCTATAGTTCTACAACATTTTGTTTACACAAATAAAAAAATACTAATCTAATGTTATTGGATCTTTAAAGTCGAGTAATTTTGTGTCTCTAGCAACAACAAACCAAATTGAACCTAATTTTAATGAACCTCATCTTCCATTGGTCAGACAGACAGATAGCCCTGCCCCAAACTCACACCATTGGTTGAGGCATTGTTGCTAGTCGGGATACTCAAACAAACAGCAGTGTTTTAAATGTGCCACAGTGTTTACATATGAATTGCTTACTTGCAGTTGCCTACATATTAAAAGGATAGTTCACCTAAAAATTAAAATTCTGTCATCATAGTCACACTCAAGTTGTTTTAAACCTGTATAAATTTCTTTGTTCTGCTGAACACAAAGTAAGATATTTGGAAGAATGTTTGTAACCAAGCAGATCTCGGCAGCCATTGACTACCATGGGGGGGTGGGGATACTATGGTAGTCAATGGCTGCCAAGATCTGCTTGGTTACAAACATTCTTCCAAATATCTTCCTTTGTGTTCAGCAGAAGAAAGAAATTCATACAGGTTTGGAACAACTTGAAGGTGAGTAAATGATGTCAGAATTTTCATTTTTGGGTGAACTATCCCTTTAAGCTTTGATATGAGTAAGTATTTTAACATCTTCAACTTTAACTTGGGACTGTACATACCGTCTTTTATTTGTCCCTTCTCTTCAGTTTCTGACCTGGCACTACTGTTTTCTTCTCCTTGTCTCTTTCTCTCCTGGTCTCTCTGGGAGCATGTCAGCTTTGAGATGGTGTTCCACAAAGATACAATGACAAGAAATGACAGAACAGACAGCTTAAAATAGTGCGAGTCTGTGCGTATGCATATTTGTGTGTGTGTAAATGTTATGCTCCTAATGTCTTCCCAGACTCTGGGGACAAGAAACGGCGAAGTGGACAGACAACAAGGAGCTTCAAGGGCAGGCTGGCAGTCTTGGGAGCGGTAAATGATTTACTAAACAGCATCACCCAACTTTTCAGTTATTACAGACAAAGTGTAGGTGCCAATATTCGTGGCTTTCTTCTCACTTGGGTTTACTGAGTGTGATGAAATTGATTTGACGGCAATAGTGCAGTAACAAACTCAAACTCTGAAGTAACAAACTTGTGAACAAACAGTATAAAGCTTGTTTTCCCCCCTGGCTAGATGCTGTATGTATGAAAAAGAAAATGACAGGGGATTGTTAAAGTTTTGGTGCAGAGCAGACGGCTACGCTAGCAGTAACAGTTTCTTTGTTATTGTGAGGCGCTGCAGTCATTTAGAGAGAGCGAGAGTAGATTAAAGTGTCCATTTCTCCAGTTAATGGAAGTGTGGTGTATGTTAGGCCAAAATGTGTGAAATTTCTGTTGTGCTCGACTGAGTGAGTGTGACTTCAGAATTAATATTCTATTGCTGGCAAAGACATCAAAGCCATGTATTTAAAACTTAATCTAATTCAAAGCCAATATTAGCTTGGTGAATTGGTTAAATAAGCTTCAAGCTGGAATAGTTGACAAAAATAGTTCTTTAGAAAAGCACAGAAATATCACACAGGCAGAAACAAATATGAAGTGGTAAGCCAAAACTTCACCTGTTTTTTTTTTTCTTAAATTAAATGTTAATGGAACAGTGAAGGCCACCTAATATAGTTCTGAAAAGTGTCTTCTGTTTTCATGGTCAGTAGTTTGTAGGTCAATGTCATGACAAATTTTTTTTTTTTTTTTTCAAATAAATTCCAAAATACATACAGTGGGGAGAACAAGTATTTGATACACTGGCGATTTTGCAGGTTTGCCCACTTACAAAGCATGTAGAAGTCTGTCATTTTTATCATAGGTACTCTTCAACTGTGAGTGACGGAATCTAAAACAAAAATCCAGAAAATCACATTGTATGATTTTTAAGTAATTAATTTGCATTTTATTGCATGACATAAGTATTTGATACATCAGAAAAGCAGAACTTAATATTTGGTACAGAAACCTTTGTTTGCAATTACAGAGATCATACGTTTCCTGTAGTTCTTGACCAGGTTTGCACACACTGCAGCAGGGATTTTGGCCCACTCCTCCATACAGACCTTCCTCCAGATCCTTCAGGTTTCGGGGCTGTCGATGGGCAATACGGACTTTCAGCTCCCTCCAAAGATTTTCTATTGGGTTCAGGTCTGGAGACTGGCTAGGCCACTCCAGGACCTTGAGATGCTTCTTACGGAGCCACACCTTAGTTTGCCCTGGCTGTGTGTTTCAGCTCGTTGTCATGCTGGAAGACCCAGCCACGACCCATCTTCAATGTTCTTACTGAGGGAAGGAGGTTGTTGGCCAAGATTTCACGATACATGGCCCCATCCATCCTCCCCTCAATACGGTGCAGTTGTCCTGTCCCCTTTGCAGAAAAGCATCCCCAAAGAATGATGTTTCCACCTCCATGCTTCACGGTTGGGATGGTGTTCTTGGGGTTGTACTCATCCTTCTTCTTCCTCCAAACACGGCGAGTGGAGTTTAGACCAAAAAGCTCTATTTTTGTCTAATCAGACCACATGACCTTCTCCCATTCCTCCTCTGGATCATCCAGATGGTCATTGGCAAACTTCAGACGGGCCTGGACATGCGCTGGCTTGAGCAGGGGGACCTTGCGTGCGCTGCAGGATTTTAATCCATGACGGCGTAGTGTGTTACTAATGTTTTTCTTTGAGACTGTGGTCCCAGCTCTCTTCAGGTCATTGACCAGGTCCTGCCGTGCAGTTCTGGGCTGATCCCTCACCTTCCTCATGATCATTGATGCCCCACGAGGTGAGATCTTGCATGGTGCCCAGACCGAGGGAGATTGACCGTCATCTTGAACTTCTTCCATTTTCTAATAATTGCGCCAACAGTTGTTGCCTTCTCACAAAGCTGCTTGCCTATTGTCCTGTAGCCCATCCCAGCCTTGTGCAGGTCTACAATTTTATCCCTGATGTCCTTACACAGCTCTCTGGTCTTGGCCATTGTGGAGAGGTTGGAGTCTGTTTGATTGAGTGTGTGGACAGGTGTCTTTTATACAGGTAACGAGTTCAAACAGGTGCAGTTAATACAGGTAATGAGTGGAGAACAGGAGGGCTTCTTAAAGAAAAACTAACAGGTCTGTGAGAGCCGGAATTCTTACTGGTTGGTAGGTGATCAAATACTTATGTCATGCAATAAAATGCAAATTAATTATTTAAAAATCATACAATGTGATTTTCTGGATTTTTTTTAGATTCCGTCTCTCACAGTTGAAGTGTACCTATGATAAAAATTACAGACCTCTACATGCTTTGTAAGTAGGAAAACCTGCAAAATCGTCAGTGTATCAAATACTTGTTCTCCCCACTGTAAATGCAATTTATACATATTGTACAGTGACTTGAATGCACATAATCTATGATAAGCATGTTTTTAACTTCTGTATTAAAATTAATTTTGATTTTTTTTTTGAGGGCGCATAAAGTAAAAAATGTCAGGGTGATCCAAATCATATTATAATAAAGAAAAAAATCCTAATTAAAAATGGAAATTCTTAAAGGTAAGAAATGACAAGCAGCAAAGCAGAAGGCTATTGTTTAAAAAAAAAAATCATTCGATTTTTTTTTTTTTTGTACACCAAATCAAAGTCATGTGCTGCAGCTATAGAAAAAAGAACATAAGTGTTTTTCCAAACCATATGAAACCAATATGAACATAAAGAGTACATTTCTTAGAACTCGGCACATGCCTTCTTTCTTTTTAAATTCCTTTTCTTTATCATGTTTTATTCTACTTTTATTTGTCATTGACCTGTTCACTTTCTGCTTCCACATTTCAAGTAGTCCATAAAGTGTTTGAATGTATGAGATGGGAGGAGAAAGTGAGAGGCATCAAACTCTCTTACGTGAACACAAAACCAAATGAACCCATCAAGTCTACCAATGATTGTGGCTCTGTTGTTTCTCTGCATGTAATGATGCTGCAGTTTAGGGTGTATGTCGATGGAAGTGTACCACGATGAAAAGGATGTCAATCTCAAAGGAGAGAGTGTTTTGGGATCCAGTAGAGTGATATTACTTCTGCAAATCACACCACCCGCAGAGCTACACCGAACACACTCCAAATTTTAACATTTCAGCAGGTGACACCAGCAAATGGGCAACTGATAAATACTGGCTTATGTGCTATCTCTGTCAGAACTATCTATATATATATATATATATATATAGGAATAACAAAATCGGAATTCTCAATTCATCCAGAATCGTGCAGCTCTATAATCAACATGCAGATCCAAATGTATTGCATATAGATATAGAAAAACGTTTTTCAGCTGCTCTACTTTATCACCATTTTCTGCCCTACATTATAAATTTATTGTGTCCTGCTTTCCCCAAGGACAAAATCAATTATTTCACTATAGCTTCTATCTGCACTTTCTTTCTTTGTGGTATCTTTAAAATAACTGCCTCATGCTGCAAAAAATTTGAGTGAATTAAGAATTGCAATAGAAATGCTGTAAGCTCTGTATGTTTTAGGATATGTTTTTTTTTAGGGGAAATAATTGTTTTATTTTAGAAATATTAAGTATTGAAATAATTTAATACAAGTAAATTAAACTATAATAATTAAATATGATCATATTATCAACATTAATAAAAAATAAAATATATTCAAATAAACATTGTGTGCATACCTGAGTAGTTATTAAAGTAACTAGCATCCTTGTGGCATTGCTTTTAATGCATGAATGTGATATATTGTATGAATTGTCACACCAAATGAGCTCTGAAAAGCGCCAATTTATGAAAAGTTTAGTGAAAGGCAAAACCGCAACTTGACCTTTTGATGTGCGTCAGAGGTGTGATCTGTTCTTTCTACCTGAGCAAAGGGCACTTCACCATAAAGATGTCCACATAATTGGCTGCTCCAAACTTGTCAAATCATGTTACACTGCATTCCTCAAACGGTCGGCTCAAAATTGCAGATGGAAACACATTTCATTTATTGAACTTTGCCATCTATGTATAAAACCCTGGGCACATAAAGCCTGTTAACTACCCATATATCATGCATCCCCCTGATTGATCCAAATACTGCATTTATAGACTGAAAAAAGTAGAGGGATTTCTTCACACATACAGCTCAAAGATGCAGAACAATACTGCTTATCATTGTATTACCTGTAATACACTGTAAACCCGAATAAGTTGGCAAAACTCAAAATTGATTCGGTTACATCAATTTTCTTTTAATTAAGAAATTTAAAGTTTAAGTAAGCAGAATTTACAGATTTTTATTTTGTACTCATACATTTTTATTGCTCTTAACTCCAAATATTTGAGTAAGATAATTCATACATTTAAAATAATCAACTTAAATATTTTTAGTAGTGGAAACTTGGCTAGCTTTAACTAGCTAATTCAATAAATGCTACCTTGGTAATTGGTAACACAATGCTATGCATAGCATTAGCATAGCATAGCACTTGCTGAATGAGTGAGTACAGCAATATTGAACATTTAACATACTGTATATCTGTTCTCAAACTAAGCTCATGCTCCACTGGTCACCATGATGGAAGAAAATGAAAAGTTCTAAATACTCGTAAAAGTTAATTTGATTGAACTAATTTGTTTAATTTGAGTTGGCTCTTCTCAAACCAATTAAGTATTTTGAGCGTTAGGGTTTGCAGTGTATTTATTCATTTCTGTGAGGGTGTTTTGTTCAGTAAAATACGTTATACATTCTGCACGTTCCCTGAGTTTCGTAATCCTATGGGTGCTGGATTCAATCAGAATCTTATGTGTGCACTGTGCAGATGTGCATTTTTGGTGTAGTTACTCAGACAGACGTTCACTTGGTAGCTGCAGTATGTAATATACTGTGTTGTCAGGGAATCAGACATATGTAATGTGCAATGGTGCATTTGTTCCATCCTTTCTTGTATCCTCTTAGATTGTTCCTCAGGGAAAATAGAGCTGTTGTCTACCAATGCCTTGCATTTGAAAAGGAAAGACATCACATTAGGTGGTTTATTCAATCTTAAAATGTCCGTTTTGTATTTGTTCATAGCAGAGTTGTTATAGTTAACTGAAAATAAAACTAGAACCATAATAAAAATACCTGAAATAAAATAACTAAAAATCAAATCAAATATAAAACTTATCCATAGAGTGCAAAAGGGGGTCATATTGACCCGGCATGCTGCGATTTAAAATATTTTATCAATGACATTTATTTATTTCATATTCCATGAATTATTCAAAAAACTTGTTTCTAAATTTCATCAATTTCATTTTCATATTTCTTGTTCATAGGACGGGGGAATTCAGTACCCTAAGAATGCAAAAAAGCAGGTCAAATTGACCCTATGGAATCCTATGGAATTTTGACTCAACACAGTAATTTTGGATACATTTGTCAACAATAATATTTATTTTCTTAAAACATTATGGATTACTTAATCTGTTTTTTGCTCTGAGCCAAGAATTTGCCTCAGACACATTTATAGACCATAGGAGAGGAGTAATGAATGGCAGGGAAATGCACATTTCCAAAATGTACAATAGTACATTCAGACTGCATTCATACACATTCATGCTTTGTAATATTCATACTATACACATGCATACTTTTGTAACAGTCATGAAATTCTTCATCAAATGTAGAACCTTCTCAGACAGTATACGATTTCAGATGCAGTAGATGAGTAGAGAAAGGCCACAGGAAAGGACAGCTGAAGGCCCAAACAAAGGAAGAGGTGCAAACTCTTCCCAAAAGTTATGCTTAGAAAGGTGCAAATCTTATGTGAAATGTTCTATCTCTGTCTGAAAAGATAATTTTCACACTCTGTGAGAAATATGGGGAGTGAAGGTTCAGACTTGAATATACTACATTTTATCTTGTGTAATGCATATATACAAGGAAAGTAGACAAATAAATATGTTTGATATATTAAAACATTTATGAATCATCAATTATTATAATTATTTCATTAATAGGACACCTAATTTTTTGAAGAACCAATAATTTCAATACGGGTCATTTTGACCCCCTTTATGCATTTGTGTAGGTTTTTTGGTTCATGCATTCTAGAGTTAATTTAGTTTAACTTGTAATGTATTAAAATAACTAAAACTAAAATAAAAACTATATATATGCATATAAAAATCTTATAAAATTGGCATTATTAGATCTTTAAAATTTAAATGGAAAAGGAAATTATAAATATTACAAAAATTGAATTCAAAACAGTACACTAAAACAACACACAGCCTAATCATCAGTGTTTTTAAAAGCACATTTCTTATTGTAAGGTGGACTAGACTTTTGGATATGAATTCAAGAAGGTGGTCACTGGTCAGTGGACAGTTGGGCTCAGATACAGTGATTTTGTCTGGAACCTCTGCAAGTGTTTGGCCATGTTGATTCGTGTCCCTGTGGTGTTTGTGAGGTCATGCATGACCGAGGGGAAGCTCATCCAGATTCAGTGTGCTGATCCGGGGAGCTAAAGATGAGGAGGCTGTGGAGCACATCAGCAAACCCTCTCACACACAGAATAAACACACTTCATCTTCCATGCTGTTCCAGCTGTCCCTCAGCTGCTGTTTCATACAGCACTGGGACCTCTCTTATTTCTTCTTCTGCGTCACGTAGGTCTGCCATTTCTTTTTGTACATGCTAACTCAGTGTTCACTTTCTCTATTCCTTTTCATCCTCTCTTCTGGTGTTAAAGGGGCAGTTCACCAAAAATGATCAATTCTGGCATCATCTATCTATCTATCTATCTATCTATCTATCTATCTATCTATCTATCTATCTATCTATCTATCTATCTATCTATCTATCTATCTATCCTTTTATCTGTCTGTCTGTCGTTTTATTGTTCTGTCTAACGTTCTTGCTGTCTGTCTGTCTATCTCTGTCCTTTTATTTGTCTGTATGTCTGTCTGTCATTTTATTGTTCTTTCTAACGTTCTTGCTGTCTGTCTGTCCTTTTATCTGTCTGTGTGTTGTTCCATCCATCCATCCATCCATCCATCTCATTCTCTCCTGTAGTCTTTCCATTGGTGCACTCTGCAGTGAGCTGAATCAGTAATTCAGACAGAACACTTCTATCAGAAAAAAATCGAAATATCAGCCTTTGGCTTTTGCTTCAAATTTAGGGCCATCTGTGGTTTCTAATATCAGTGTAATTGTTCTGTACTTACAGTATGCATTTGTTGGCCTCCCCTGTGTTTATGCTGCGGTATATATTTATTTCTGTCAGTTGGTTGTGTGTGTGTGGGGGGGGGGGGATATGTCATAATCATGGTTAGTTGTGCACTGTTATTTTCACATCCCACTGCACTCTATCTATAAATACACAAACACTCACAATGACTTATTGCTTTTATCACAAAAAGTTTCTAAAATTTTTTTGATATGCACTATAATATTTTAAAATGCACTGTTTTTATTAAATATTTTTATTGATACTTTTCAGTACTGAATGAAATATGTTTATTCTTTGACCACATAATTAAGATGATTGGCTTCGTTTTGGAAGTGCGCCTTAAAATATTGCCTCACTAGTTTTTGGAACAAAGCATCTGTTTCTCTCTCTTTTTTTTCTCTCAGACTCCTCTTGTGAGAAGTTGAGGTTACTGCACAGTTGTGAGGATTAGACTCTCTGAGATACATCAAGGATTGAAAACATTAGAGGAGTTTGATTAATTCAACTTTTTTTTTTCTTCTTTTGCCATCTGGAGCAAGTTGGGATAGTGTTGCAGATATGTACTCATTACAAATAACTGTAAGTGTTATACTAACTGAAGTGCTGAGGCAAACCAAAGCCTATAGGAGTTTGTCCCTCATTTGATATAGGTCATAATCCGTCAAGTTTATCATTAACTTTCTATCTTTACCTTTCGTTACCTATACTGCTCAAAAGTTTGTGGTCATTTAACCCTTAAACGCATACTTCAGGTCTTTAGTGACCCGGGACGTCATTCACCACCACCCTCCTTATTCATTTTTAAAGTTCAAAGTTAGACATCAACCTTTTTAGTATTCCTCAATCAAGTCATTATAAACAATATAACAAGAAAAAAAATTATTATAAAAGAATGCCCATTCATACTTGTTGTATAGAAATTGTATAGAAATTGTATAGGGTCGCTAACAACCCGAGATGTGTAATAGTGTAAGTATATTTTTTTCTGCACAACAATAATTTAATCTTTGATGACTGAATAAGTGCAATTCACCTTTATTCCACAAGTTGGCAATGTCTGATACACAATGATGAAGTGTCGTCTCAGTCATAGTTACCGCAGGAGGAAAACAAAAGAATAGGAAGTATCATCAGAAAAACTTGAAATGGCTCAGCGATTTACTGCAGAACAAGTACTGAACACAATCAAATATTAGTGTCACTTGATGTTGATTCAGAATATTGATTTTGAAGATGTTGAAAATAATAGTTTTGAGAATATGTTTGAGATCACGAATAAGAGCCAGATGCTGAATGTTCTGGGAAATGAGCTCTGATGAGGACAGTGATGATGGTATAAAACATCTGCTCAAACTGAACCCTACCAAGCTCCAAAAGGTAACAAAATATGCTTTATTTTATTCTTCTTTAATTGTTACTGTAATATCAGGAGAGTTTTATATTATCGCAACAGGTAGAAATCGATCCGTGTTATGTCTCTAAAGACATGAATATGTAATAATGATTGGCAAAACATTAATGCATTTAAGGGTTTAAAATAATAATAATAATAATAATAATAATAATAATATTAATAATAACAACAATAATCATTTTATTCAGCAAGGAAGCATTAAATTCATCAAAGGTGAAAGTAAAGACATTTATAATGTTACAAATAAATGCAAATAAAAACTTTCTATTCATCAAATCCTGAAAAAAAAAAATGTATTTCTTCTTGAGCACCAAATAAGCATATTAGAATGATTTCTAGGGTCATGGAACATGTAAAAATAGTAGTATTTCATACCATTACTGTTTTTACTGTACATTTGATTAAATAAATGCAGCCATGGTGAGCATAAGACATTAATAAATCTTACAGCCCTCAAACTTTTAAACGGTATGTAAATGAGTGTTACAACTATATATCCAACTATATATTGATCAATATAGTCCTTATCTTTCATCTCCTCTACCCACTTATGTTTCTTTTTCGCTGTTGTTGTTCTTTTTTTCTTCTTCACATGGTCACAAATACGTGCCTGGGTTCAAACTTGGGTGCACGTTTGCTTATAGTTCCTTTGAGAACCACAGCTGAAATCTAAACAGAATTATTCATTCCCCTTTGGGTTCTCAAAGCATTACATGCATGAGTTCCAGTCTATATCGGCAGTGACAGATGCAGGCGAAGTAATTTGCGGCAGTGCACATAGTGGAAAGTGAGAAGGAGTAAGAAATATTCAAAACATGTGATTGATCTGTTCATATTTTCAAAATCATTCATTTTTGACTTTACTGCAAAACCTCTCAAATAAAAATTAATCAAGCTGCATATTTCACTGAGCTTGTCCAGTGAAATATGTTAAGCCTGAAGTATGATAAAACTTCTACCCAACCTGGTATAATTTTGTACTAATCAAGCCGCAGTCTTATTATCATAATAGCTCTAGATTTTATTTTAAAATGCAAAAACTGAAGACAGGCGATGCACGCATTTAGGAAACAACCTTGCTATAAAAACACACCTGAGTACCAAATGGGAACAGACTGTGTTCTTACTTCCCACAAAATGAGGCGGAAACAGCATTACGCCTCATGTACTAACTGCAAATGTGTTTTAGGGACACATAATTTCCCCATTTTGCAAACCATCAAAACAAATTTCAGCTGAAATCTAAATCCTAAAACCCTCATATTTGCTAGATTAGACCTAACCACAAGGTATGATCTGTCCCGTCATTCAGGAGTGTAGAAATGATTCCAAAAATCACTTTAACAGTGATTTAAAGAGAAAAATAAAACTATTGTCACCATATACTCACCATCATGTCATTTCAAACCAGTATGACTTTCTTTCTTCTGTGAAACACAAAAGATGATATATTTTAAAAACTGTTTAAGGGTATTTCCTTTCAATATAATGAAACTCAGCAGGATCCAGCATTGTTCAATTCAGTGCCGTATGAAATATCTTCTTTTGTGTTCAGCAGAAAAAAGTTATAGGTTTGGAATGACATGAGGGTGAGTAAATGATTTTTGAGGGAACTATGCCTTTAAGTACACCGATCAGGCATAACATTATGACCACTGACAAGTGAAGTGAATAACACTGATTATCTCTTCATCACGGCACCTTTTAGTGGGTGGGATATATTAGGCAGCAAGTAAACATTTTGTCTTCAAAGTTGATGTGTTAGAAGCAGGAAAAAATGGCAAGCGTAAGGATTTGAGCAAGTTTGACAAGGGCCAAATTGTGATGGCTAGACGACTGGGTCAGAGCATCTCCAAAACTGCAGCTCTTGTGGGGTGTTCCCGGTCTGCAGTGGTCAGTATCTATCAAAAGTGCTCCAAGGAAGGAACAGTGGTGAACCGCCGACAGGGTCATGGGCAGCCAAGGCTCATTGATGCACATGGGGAGCGAAGGCTGGCCCGTGTGTTCCAATCAAACAGATGAGCTACTGTAGCTCAGATTGCTCAAGAAGTTAATGCTGGTTCTGATAGAAAGGTGTCAGAGTACACAGTGCATCGCAGTTTGTTGCGTATGGGGCTGCATAGCAGCAGACCAGTCAGGGTGCCCATGCTGACCCCTGTCCACCGCCGAAAGCGCCAACAGTGGACACGTGAGCATCAGAACTGGACCACGGACCAATGGAAGAAGGTGGTTTTCTTTTACATCACGTGGATGGCCGGGTACATGTGCGTCGGTTACCTTGGGAACACATGGTACCAGAATGCACTATGGGAAGAAGGCAAGCTGGCAGAGGCAGTGTGATGCTTTGGGCAATGTTCTGCTGGGAAACCTTGGGTCCTGCCATCCATGTGGATGTTACTTTGACACGTACCACCTATTGTACCTAAGCATTGTTGCAGACCATGTACACCCTTTAATGGAAACGGTATTCCCTGGTGGCTGTGGCCTCTTTCAGTAGGATAATGCGCCCTGCCACAGAGAAAAAATGGTTCAGGAATGGTTTGAGGAGCACAACAATGACATTGAGGTGCTGAATTGGCCTCCAAAATTCCCCAGATCTCAATCCAATCAAGCATCTGTGGGATGTGCTGAACAAACAAGTCCAATCCATGGAGGCCCCACCTCACAACTTACAGGACTTAAAGGATCTGCTGCTAACATCTTGGTGCCAGATACCATAGCACACCTTCAGGGGTCTAGTGGAGTCCATGCCTCGACGGGTCAGGGCTGTTCTGGCGGCAAAAGGGGGACCAACACAATATTAGGAAGGTGGTCATAATGTTATGCCTAATCGGTGTACGTTTGTTAAGAAATACATTGGCAACGTATGGAAAGAGACAAAAGGAAAGAGTTGAAACAAGGGCATCAATTTTCTGTTTACACATGCACTGTATTTCTTCTACTTTCAGTCTACATTTCTTATTTTGGATATGCATGTGTGTGTGCACATTGTGTGTGCATGCTCCGTGACACATGTGGTGGTATTTCTCTCCAGTCACGTTCACTTGGCACACTCCGTGCTTTATTAAATGTACAGTGGGGTCTTATTGAATTAGCCGGGCTCATTTAGAAGTACTTTGCCATGTGCATTTGTGACTCTGGAATCACTCAGCTTTTCAATTCACCATCACTCATATGTGATTAAACCCTAATAACAGTTCTTATTTGAAATAAGGCTGAACTCTGAGAACAGAGTGAACATTGGTGAAGCATTCACTATGCAGCTTGTTCCTCTTTGTTTTACAGACTGTCAACCATTTCCCTAAGAAATAGTTTGATCCAGAACAAGGCGGTTAAGCAAGAGCACTCCCCCTCAGCATTGATTTGACTAAGTGATCATTTATATCAATTTGTCAAGGCTTTGTCTTGTTTGTTGCAGGAGGCAGGCTAAACTGACTAAACAGTTCAGGGACAGCAGTATTATTGTTGTACTCGGTATATGTATCAGTATCAGCCCTGAAGCTCAGCTCTTAACCGAATCCTCTTATCGAAAAGAACTCTAAGGGTTCAGCTGCACATGTTATTGTATTAAAGATTTACACATGACCAGCAGCAACTGAAATGCTGGCTGTGTACTCATGTATCGTAATCAGTGAAATAACATTAAAATCTGAGCATGGAATTGGTTTTGTAAGGAACGTTTCTTAAAAGGGGTCCTAATATGCTTTTTCACTTTTTCAACTTTAGTTAGTGTGTAATGTTGCTGTTTGAGCATAAAAAAGATCTGCAAGGTTACAGAGCTCAAAGTCCACTCAAAAGGGAGAAAATTTATTTAACAGAATCCACTTTCAAAGAACTACAATGAACGACTCGTTTGGACTACAACGTTTTTTTCCGGGCTATATGAAGTCACAATGTTATTCATTTAAATAATCCCCGCCCACGGAATACGCAACAGAAGGGGACAAGGCCTGGTTGAGCTGCTGCTATGTCAAAGAGATGCTGTTTTTTCCACACATTTTCCAAAACTCTTTCCTATCAAGCAATAGCCGTCATTTCACCGTCTCGGTTAACTATAGACCCGATACACCCGGTAAATTGCCAAAATAACTTGTGAGATGTATGATAATCCATCATGTAAGTCAACAGTGATTACAAGGTATTGGGTTTCATTTCTTTGAAATTAATAACTAGTCTATTCTTGGGCTATGGTTAGACGTCTATTAAATTTATGCTGAAAGCCCAAATTTTGCCTTCTTTTAGCCTAGACGTCAGGGCTGTGTTTGGACAGCTATTAGACATCTTTTAAACACAAAATTGCTTGCTGGGTTTGTTTGACCTTCCTAAGGCTGACGAACTTAGAGTGGTTAATTTATTTTAAGCACTGTTCCTAAACATTATAACCCCAACGTTTATCTGTGTGCAGCACATTTTACAGAGAACAGCTTCCAGAAAAGTATAAACGCACAAAAGCTTCTCCTGAAATGGAGAAGTTCCCACTTTGTCAGGACAATCTGTTTTTTTGAGGATCATATATTGTAAGTATGTCTTATTATTTGTAGTTGTGTTTTCTAACAGTTCCAATTCTAAGTTTTATGTTGTTGCTACGATGTAAACAAAGGGCAAAGCTATTTGCCTCCACTCGCCTGCTAGCCAACATTAGTGTTGATATAGTGTTTACTGTAGCGTTTGTAAGCTCTTGCTTTTGTAAGGCTGTTCACCGCACCTTAGGAAAATTAACTGGTTTTGTGATGGATTACTGTTTGTATTACCATAGTTTTCCGACAAATATCATGATTAAATGGTGTATGATAACGTATTAAAAATGTAACAAAATTAACCCATTCCGTTCTTGTTTGTTAACATTCTTAAGTCTGAATCAGGCTTGAATTGGTTTGAAATTGACGCCATCCTTAATATTTACACCTGAGCAGATGAAACTTGCAGTTATGGTAAGGGGCGTGACATTTCCCAAACACATGTTAAGTGGTGCCAATCACAACACACTGGGCCAGCTAACCAATCACAGCAAGTTTCATATTTCGGAAGGAGGGGCTTTATCGAAACATGGACTGGGGAGAGAGGTGCTGTAATAATGTAAAATATGTGAAAAATATTGACCAATCAAGCATGAATGCCAGATGCCCATTAGTATTTAAACAACCTTACATTTTTGGTGTACATTTTTGGTGTATTTTTGGTGTATGTCTATAAGATAACAAATGTGGCCCAATGGAGAATTCGGTTTTAAAGGTTTCTTAGCACCCCCTTGAGGAACACCCCCTTGTTTCTGATAGGGAACAGTTATTAGCTGACAACATTTGCCACACAATGGCATGATCATATAATCTTGACAGTGACAATGTCTTGAACAGAACAGAAAAATCTTATATAGTTTCATGCAGGCTTTGAGCTTGTGTTGAGTCTCATGCTTGAGGCTCTCCATTACAGAAAGTAAGCCAAGCCCATTTTTCCCCATTACATGAGCATGTGATCTATGAAATAAAATAAAAGAAGATTATTCTATATAAGGCTTCTATTTCTGAGATGTCGTATAAAAATAATTGTGATTTATTGCTACATCATGAGTTTAGTTCTGGTTTGGAATGAGAGGGTTGACATCCGCATACTCTTAGCATAGTTCACTATGTCTGTCTCCTCACAGCTATAGCAAAGATAATATCAAGATGGGGTGGGATTATAGGATAGGTCATATTGGATTGATGGAGTGTCATAAACGGGACCTCAATCAATACCACAGGCTTTCTGAGTGCCATATCACATGGATCAATTTGCTTTATTCCATTTGTGGGGGAGCAAAGTAGGGTAGACACAGCCATGACTTCACTCTCTCCTGAGAATATATGTTATATGTTGAAATGAAAAGCAAAAGAGAATTAATAACCAGCCCAGCCAAGTCCACATCTCCTATACTTCTGCTGACCCTGGATCCCAATAAGGGATACATGAACTTTCTAAAAACATAATGGATGAAGACACTTAGGATGACGTCCTCTACATTCAATACTTGATGAGTAGATTCATTTGTAATTTTGTAACATTCGGCCATTTGTAATCTGGCTTCTGGTGTCATTCGCTTTCAGTTATTTTTAGCTCTACAAAACAGCTTGTTATGCTGATTGCTTGATATTGATATGCCACTGACATCAAATCTTGTTTGAATATACTTAAATGCCAATAAGATTAGCTTTTTCTTAAATGCAAATGAGATTTGCTTTTTTAATCAGTGAATAATGGTTTAAATTTCAATCTGTTTCACACATAAAACTATTGTATGACTTCAGACGACTTGGAATACAGTGCACAAGCTGTATTCTGGTGAGGTTTTTTTTCTTTCATTTTTGGAGCTTGACAGCTTGGTCACCATTCATTATATGGCAAAAAGCATTTGTGTTGCACAAAAGAAATAGTCATACAGGTTTGCAACGACATGAGGATGAGGAAAATGACAATTTTTTTTTTTTGTGCGAATTTTCCTGAGATATTTTCCTCAGCTGTCCATCAAAGCATTAGCCAGGGAAATGTGCCATTAATGAAAAGGACTGAAGAAAAAGCACAAAGGGATGTTTAAAGTAAAAGATGATGAGATGGAGAGTAAATGCTGATCCTTGTTAACTGCAATGCATCCTTATCATCCGCACGGCTGGCACGCTAAACTAAACGAGGCAGAAGGAAGAAACCCGAGAAGAAGTGCATGCTGTGGTAATGCGCTTACAAAGGAGCGAAATAAATGGGGCCCAGTAACAGGCTCAAACTTAACAGCCTGTGGAGAGCAGATGGTCTTTGTGCTTTCGCCTACAGCACTCTGAACTCAAAGAACCGAAGAAGAACGCAAGAGACAGAAAAAACTCTTAACAATGCTCGCAAAGGGCTGACAGAAACCAAGGTGCAAGGCATGATGCATCAAAGATGACAACTATCGTAGGCTTGTGGCAATTCTCTGTCAAAACCCTGTAGAGGCGTAAGAAAAACATGTGAGAGTGGCCATTTGGACATGTCACAGCTGGTAATTGCACAGAGCTTGTTGAACACTCAAATCGCATGCTTGCCCATTTTGAACCTAGAACCAAATCCGAGGTCTCTCTGAATGAAGTGCATGTGCTCGAGTGATGATGTTGCAGGGAATCATTTACAAAAGTGTTTTACAAATTGCCTGGCAACTAGTGATGTTACCAGTTCTATGTGCCATATAGATTTTTTTTTTTGAACTGCAGTGCATTGAGCGAACCTGCTGTTGACCACCCTGATTGAAGATAATGAACCAAACCTGTGGAAAAGAGAGAATCACAGGGATCTGGCCATTAATGGGGCCAAAGCTGTGACCGTCTTTACCGATTCAATCTGTCCTTAGGAATGAGCTGTCAAAGAAGTGCTGGAATGAAGATCTACTTGCTGCACACATAGGGCAGGAACTGTGCTCTCAATCATAATATGGAGCTCTTTGTCTCTGGATCTTTGTGCTGCTATTTGTGTCTGCTCTCAGGTGCATGTGAGTCCTATAGCTTCGCTCACTTAAACTGTCAAGATCAAGCTCTGTGCTCTTCACCCGTGACGCCTGAATCTAAAAATTCTGGTAATGAGATTGACATTAGAAAGTGTCGCTGTTCATTACATCAGCTGACAGTGAATTGCTCTGTCTTTTTACTCTGCAGACAACTGAGCTAAACAATACCAAAAAGAGTAAGCAAAGTAAAAGGTAAGGGCAGAGACAGTATGGCCCTGTTATTAAGATGTATTTTGGTCCATCAGATCATAAGTAGATGAGGGAGACACATACCCGTTTACACCTGGTGTTTTAATTAACCTGGTGCTTTTGTCCATTTTCAACCACTTCTGTCCTGATTTCTTTGAGGGGAGGGTCTATAGGCGGGTAAATGTATGGGCTTTTTCAGATCTTTCAATCTAATGGACAATATAAGCTTGCGCAATTTACATATGAACGCGACCGGAGACAACGGAAAAACACATGAGAGCATCAGCTTTCATTTCTGCTCAGATAGCCACAAGACCACACCGAACGCGGTGAGTGCATATTAGAAATCAGGAATGCTTAGAGAACATTGTGCTTGGTACGTTTTTCGTCTTCAAACCAATCTTGGGTCTCCAGCCAACAAGTTTAAATCCTGTCTGGCTAGCACAGCCACATGAGTGTCTACACTACAAAAGCAATCCTGTCGAATCCGCTTTTGACTACCTCTGGAAGTGGTAGAAAGTGGACAAGCTCAAAATATTTAAACCCTGTTTACACCTGTATTTTGCATCGTTCACTTGTGATCTGATCGACCAAAACATCTTAATACCAGGTGTAAACAGGGCCTATAAGCAGGAGAAGATTGAGCAATCCTAGAAAACAAATGGGAGAAATTGTAACTTTCAATAGGTAGTAGGAATGGAAGTCCTGCCTTTTAGATAAAATCTAGTTTGCTTGCACTATAACAGCGTCAGTTTAGTCCAAAAGTGTGCATATTTGGAGAAATATTGGTTTATTTTCATGTTTGCATAATATTTCGTCATATAGAATATAATTTCTATTCATTTCCCACTGAATTATGCAACCTGAAGAACTGAAAGAGCTTACAGAGCTCTGTCTGTCTATCCTGTTCCTGGTTTGCGTGAGTTTTGACCTCAGCAAGCGGTCATTCGGTCTAGAGCTGTCAATCATATTACATGTCCTGTACACTTCCTCTTTCTGAGCTCCATGAAAAACAAACCCAAAGAAACATTTCTACACGTGAAACAAGAAGCTAATAAACACACGATTACGATAGTATATGATTTGTGTGTGGTTTTTTTATGTGATTTGGGGTATTTTCATATCAATAAAGGATGTTTACATTATAAATGCTAAGCAGGTGTAGCGATTAGCTGCTTTTAAAAGGCTATAAATAACATATTTTAACAACATTATATGACCAAATTCACATTATAAATCTACATTAAATTTAAATCGGAAGTTAATACAAACACTCGACAGTGGTTTAAAGTGAGTTTTAGTAAAAGCGTAATATTAATATTTACCTTAAAAGCTATGTAGCTTGATGCTAATTGTAGCTCTAATGCACCTGTTTCGCCAGGAACTATTCTATTTCATATCTAATTTGGTAAAAGAATTCACATTCACAAGGTCTCAAGAATATGCTTTTATTTTCTTCAGATATTAGGTGGATTAATGTATAGTGAGATCAAAGTGGTGTAGATAGGCAAGCCATGTAATGCCAGAATAAAGGCTAATAATGGCTGAATAAAAAAGAATGATGATAAAAAAAATAATAAAGATTAGGTCTCATACCCAGCAGGGGTGTGAAAGGTTTGTCAAGTGAGAACAAAAGAAACATGAATGGGGAAGTTCGTCACACCAGACATAGACAATAGAGTAGTGGGTGTTTACAGAGCAATACGATGTTTTATTAGCATCTTATCAGCCTTCTCTAAAAACTCACATGACATGGTCTTAGAAAATGTTTCATAAAAACCATAGTTTCTAGAAATAACATCCTCAGATTTGAAATGAAGCATGACCACACTTGTGGCTTCAGCTTCATTGTGTTTCTAAATTTCTGCACTACAGCCACATCGTGTGTTTATACATTTAAAAAATATATAAATACATAAGTCTTGAACTGTAAACTCTCGAGTGTTGGGTTTCTAAATATATGTTGGATATGTGTCTAATTCTGAATGACTTATGAGCAGCAACCTTTATATTTTGGGTATGTCATTTATACCCCACTTGCCAAAATGGGGGGTGTGGGAGAAGGGGTTACATTTTTTTAATTTAAATTTTCTGATAAAATTGACAATTTATTTTGTCATAAACCACAAAACAGTCAAAATGTCAGCATTTCTCCATAAATTTCTGACTCACATACTGTATGGAACCATCAGTTATATTATACAAACCCGATTCCAAAAAAGTTGGGACACTGTACAAATTGTGAATAAAAAAGGAATGCAATAATTTACAAATCTCATAAACTTATATTTTATTCACAATAGAATATAGATAACATATCAAATGTTGAAAGTGAGACATTTTGAAATGTCATGCCAAATATTGGCTCATTTTGGATTTCATGAGAGCTACACATTCCAAAAAAGTTGGGACAGGTAGCAATAAGAGGCCGGAAAAGTTAAATGTACATATAAGGAACAGCTGGAGGGCCAATTTGCAACTTATTAGGTCAATTGGCAACATGATTGGGTATAAAAAGAGCCTCTCAGAGTGGCAGTGTCTCTCAGAAGTCAAGATGGACAGAGGATCACCAATTCCCCCAATGCTGCGGCGAAAAATAGTGGAGCAATATCAGAAAGGAGTTTCTCAGAGAAAAATTGCAAAGAGTTTGAAGTTATCATCATCTACAGTGCATAATATCATCCAAAGATTCAGAGAATCTGGAACAATCTCTGTGCGTAAGGGTCAAGGCCGGAAAACCATACTGGATGCCCGTGATCTTCGGGCCCTTAGACGGCACTGCATCACATACAGGAATGTTACTGTAATGGAAATCACAACATGGGCTCAGGAATACTTCCAGAAAACATTGTCGGTGAACACAATCCACCGTGCCATTCGCCGTTGCCGGCTAAAACTCTATAGGTCAAAAAAGAAGCCATATCTAAACATGATCCAGAAGCGCAGGCGTTTTCTCTGGGCCAAGGCTCATTTAAAATGGACTGTGGCAAAGTGGAAAACTGTTCTGTGGTCAGACGAATCAAAATTTGAAGTTCTTTTTGGAAAACTGGGACGCCATGTCATCCGGACTAAAGAGGACAAGGACAACCCAAGTTGTCATCAGCGCTCAGTTCAGAAGCCTGCATCTCTGATGGTATGGGGTTGCATGAGTGCGTGTGGCATGGGCAGCTTACACATCTGGAAAGGCACCATCAATGCTGAAAGGTATATCCAAGTTCTAGAACAACATATGCTCCCATCCAGACGCCATCTCTTTCAGGGAAGACCTTGCATTTTCCAACATGACAATGCCAGACCACATAGTGCATCAATTACAACATCATGGCTGCGTAGAAGAAGGATCCGGGTACTGAAATGGCCAGCCTGCAGTCCAGATCTTTCACCCATAGAAAACATTTGGCGCATCATAAAGAGGAAGATGTGACAAAGAAGACCTAAGACAGTTGAGCAACTAGAAGCCTGTATTAGACAAGAATGGGACAACATTCCTATTCCTAAACTTGAGCAACTTGTCTCCTCAGTCCCCAGACGTTTGCAGACTGTTATAAAAAGAAGAGGGGATGCCACACAGTGGTAAACATGGCCTTGTCCCAACTTTTTTGAGATGTGTTGATGCCATGAAATTTAAAATCAACTTATTTTTCCCTTAAAGTGATACATTTTCTCAGTTTAAACATTTGATATGTAATCTATGTTGTATTCTGAATAAAATATTGAAATTTGAAACTTCCACATCATTGCATTCTGTTTTTATTCACAATTTGTACAGTGTCCCAACTTTTTTGGAATCGGGTTTGTAGAAATATAATCATCATGTATATTGAATTTGTACTTAAAGCAACTTTTTGTTATATTAAATGGTAAGGAATGGACGAGTCAATTAGAGAGATAGAATATGTGAATAGAGCCAGGGGTCAGAGATGAAGATGAGTCATCTCTCATAGATGAAGGGAAAAGGCATTAAGACAAAGGTCAAAGGAATAGAACAGAGAGACATAAATGAACAAATGGAAAACAGAGACGGGAATAACACTGACAGACAAAAGAAAGAAACTGAAGGGATGAATAAGAATGAGAACAGAATGTGCTTGCAGTGGTAAAGATGGCGTGAGCAGCAGGTGGCCCTCGTATCCCTTTGTCCTTTTCTGACTAGCCATGTTTGCAGTCATGCCCCGTGTCAAGTATGATGTTATGTTGGCCAAGGTCTAAGACCTCTTTTATTCAGGAATGATTGCAGACCTAGTCTTTTGTCATCTGTCCCTATTACTCTCTGTCTCCCTCTGTCCGGCACAGCCCCTCAAACAAGCAATTAAAATCGATCCTCTTTATTCTCCCCAAGCTAGCTTTCAGAGATCTGGGGTAGGGAGTCTGCAGGAGTGAATTTCCAGTCTGTGGTGGAATGTGATCACGTTATAGTCTTGCCAAACCACTTTAGACTCATAGACACAATATTATTTCATATGGAAAAAAAAAAAAAATCCATTTTCCAGGTATCATGGTACTGTGATGATATCGGTTGCCAATTATACTGTAAAAAAAGTATTTTTCGAAGTTTTTCAAGATCTTTTCTTGACGATTCTTGATGATCTTTTCTTTCATCTTTCTACTTCAAAATTTCATGTTTCATTTTAACTTGCCGTTTCTTTGTAATGAATTGTGACATTTATTAGCAATTTCTGAGTACCAAATACATTGGCACTGAATGCTTGTATTCATATACTTTGGTATTTACACAGTACTCTAAGATGCTTTAAAGAATATATGGTACTTTTTGTTAACATATTTTTGAACACGTGCTCCATGTTTAAATTAAATTCAATTAAATCAATAATTATAATTGCACTATCAAGGGAAGTAATTGATTATTTCTGTTATTGTTCTGCAGTGTAGACAGCAAACATGCATTTTGAGTATATATATTAATCTAAATTAATCCATCCATTTTCCAAACCTCAAATGTCAAATGTAGGGTCATGAGAATGCTGGAGCCATGGCTACACTGTAAACCCGAATAAGTTGGAAAACCCAAAAATTGAGGTAATCAGCTGCATCAATTTTTTTAAGTTAAGAAATTTAAAATTTAATTAAGTAGAACTTGATGATTTTTATTTTTTACTCATATATTTTAATTGCTCAACTTGAAATATTTGAGTAAGCTAATTTATACCTTTAACTTAAATTATAATTTAATCTCAATTTAAATATTTTAGTAGTGGAAACTTGGCTAGCTTTAACTAACTAATTTAATAAATGCTGCCTTGCTAATTGGTGACACAATACTTTGATATCATTAGCATGGCATAGCACTTACTGAATGAACACAGAACATTTAACATACTGTATATCTGTTCTCAAACTAAGCTCATGCTCCACTCGTCACCATGATGGTAACCCTACAAAAAAACCAACATAAGGGAAAAATCTTCTAAACTAACATAAAACATTAACCACTATTAAATATCCCACTTATCATTAATATTGCACCAAAAACATTATATAACACTCATTTTAGCATTTACTCTCCCTTTTGACTGTCATGGCAAAGCATGCTGGGAAATAGAAATCCCAGCCCAGTTTCAGTTAAATTTAAGTTTGTCTAAATGAAAAGAAACAAGTTCATAAAACTCAAAACAATGAAACAATTAAAATTACTTAAAATGTGTCAGTTTTGTGAACTCAAAAGAAAAAGAAAGTTCTAAATACTCATAAAAGTTAATTTGATTGAACTAATTTGTTTAATTTGAGTTGGCTCTACTCAAACCAATTAATTATTTTGAGCGTTAGGGTTTACAGTGTAGTCCATCACAGTAATCTAAATTCAATTGATTGAAATGAATAATCATGATCACAATATCAGGAGGAAGTATAACTGGTGATTATGATTTCTGTCACAATCGCGTAGCTCACATCTTGAGCAGCAGTAACTGAAAACTGCCGATACAGAGTGATTGGCATTAGTATGCAGAACCAAGAGACAAAAAGGGGGGAAAGGTCTTTTAAATTAAAGATTTGGAATTCATGTTTTTTCAGAGCTCAGAGGTTCAATATGTCAGCTTTATATTTTAGACGGACCGAGTGTAAATCGCTGCTGGTAGCTGAAGTTTTTCGTCTGGTTTACAGTGTTCTCATAATGTGACAAACTAAAATATTACTGACATATATTTCTAATCTCAGCTGTTTTTATTAGCAAGATTATTACTATTGTGGTACCAAGGAACTTGCTCTCCATTTGCTCTGGAAGAAATGACTCCACTAGAGCAAAGACCATTTAAAAAAAATAAATAAAATAAAAATAGAATAAACTATCAAGAAGAGTTTGTCCCCTGTTTCTGAAGGCTGTCGTCCTGTGTCTGGGGAACTGAGGCATTTCCACTGAGTCACTCTATAATGAGACTCCAATGTCTGATCTCCTTTCAAAGTAGCGTCAGATAATCAGGCTGTTTGTAGGCAAATTACAGCACGACGGAGAGCGCTAACAAACATTGCCATAAAAGTGGAGTGCTTTCTCACAATATTCATCATCATCCTACTCACATAAAGGTGATGGGTGACAGGCAGTAATCTATCAGTCAGTAATCCATAGCAGTCATGACTGAATACCTGTATAGGTGATTTCTGTCTGTCTGTCTGTTCAGACTGTCTGTCTGTCATTCTCTCTAACGTTCTATCGTTCTGTCTAACGTTCTACCATTCTAGCTGTCTGACTGTCTGTCTGTCGTTCTATCTGAATGTATGATGATCTATCTATCTATCTATCTATCTATCTATCTATCTATCTATCTATCTATCTATCTATCTATCTATCTATCTATCTATCTATCTATCTATCTATCTATCGTTCTATTGTTCTGTCGTTCTATTTATCCATCCATCCATCTGAAAAACTTTAGAACTACAGAGCTAATGCACAGTGTGCATTCAGAGCTAATTTCACAGTGTGAAACTGTGTTTTTCTTTATATGGCTGCATGCTTTTTGGAAATCCATATAAATCTAAGTTACCTCATTATGGCGTAATTCAACGAGCTCTATAATAACATTTCTACATCCCTGCTAGTCACATGAGCAATCTTATTAAATTTAGCAGACTTCTACATCTCTCATTTCTGCATTCATTGTGTGAGGCTGAAACATTGTTTCCCATCTGCCTAAAGGTGAGGAGTTGGGCTGTGGCTGACTGCAGGTGTGTTAAAGCGAAAGGTGTTGTGTCTCTGCGCGTCGCATGCTTATGTGGGCACGACAGCAGGCAACGTTGATCACACAGCTGTGCCTGCCTGTTTCATCAGCCATCACTTTAAGCAGAGTGTCCCCATTCTGCCTCTGCCTCATCTATCAACACACACTATTCGGTAAGAAAAAAAAGGCCTTTCATTATTGCTTGATATTGTTGCGCTGGGATGTTGCATTAATTCATGCAATTTGTGTATTGTTCCACACGGCCGCTATGTTGGCGAGGTGAACGCATTGAGAGCTGTCTCTGTGAAGAGAGGTAGATAGGCAAGTGGGGTTTTAAAGATGCTTTCTCTCTAATGTCAAGTGGATTTATAAATGTTAGATGGTTTTAATGTGTAATGCAGCTTCCTGGTAGAGGTTTGTTGCATAATGCAGTGTTCAGTACACAGTAATGTTTGTCTGCTGCTTTTCCACAGCGGGTATGTATTTCTGCCTGTGTGCGTGTATCATAGTTGGGGAAGCTACTCTGAAACTATAGCTTTGGAATCTACAAGCTGCTCATAATTTGAAGTAGGTAAACAAAAAGAGAGTCTGCAAGAATTATTAAACCTGGACTGGCAATTTTACACACACACACGCACACACACACACAAAAAAACTAGAATAGTCTATACAGTATGTATAACTGACTTGAAGACACAATTAACTGAACATTATGCTATAAAGAATTATGCTATTAGAATCTGTGAATTTTTTATGAATTACAAGAAGTTCAAAAGAACCAATTCACTAGAATTAATTGACTTGAACTCTCCAACACTGCATATTGAGAATGGATAGTTAATAGAGTAGGATGAACTGATTTACTTGAATGAATCAGGCTTTGCAATGCTAGATGTGAGAAAGCAAGATAAATAGTGTGTGTTTGTTTACCTCAGCTGGTTTGGCAGTGAATTTTCATGTGAAATCAGTATGACATTAAAAATAGCGCAAGCTATTCTGCAAATCATTGGATAAAGTAGCTTGTTGCTGTAAAAGCTACTGTACACTGTTTTCAGCAGCTGAGCTATTATTGACACTCAACTAAAAAAATGCATCGCTTTAGTTACTCCCCAACATTTGAGTATATATACAGTGGAGTCTACAAGTACCTACGGAGTCACTAAAGGGACATAGTGATGGGGAAAAAATTAAATGTGGTGATCGATTATTGTGCTGATAATATAATTTGTATATAAAAAATATAAAAGAATATAAATGTATTTCCAATAGTGGTCTTAGATATTTTGAGGATTTTTTGATGAAAGGAAAGTTCAAAAGAACAGCATTCATTTAAAATAGAAATCTTTTGTAACATTATAAATGTCTTTACTGTCACTTTTGATCAATTTAATGCTGAATAAAAGTATTATTATTATTTTTGAATTACAAAAATCTTACGACCCCCACATTTTTGAACAGTAGTTTATATACAGTGGGGTCTACAAGCCTGAGACCACATAAAAATATGGAATTAAAAGTAAGCTGAAAATAGTAGGATTTTATCAAATTGAAAATGTTAATGAAAATGTATGAGGTAAAATAAGAAGAAATATCAAGTCCTGAAGTCATTAAAAAAGACATAACTAATACTAAGACATTCTGAAATTCATGTTCATCAGTCAAAAATCGTACGAGTGAGGTCATACAATTTCGTACAAATTAGCCACCTCGTAAAATATGTACGAATTGCCGTAAGATCAGGTTGAAAAACCTGTTAAATTAGAAAAGGAAATAGAAGCATTTCCCAAAGTGGTCTCAGACTTTTCGACCCCAACGTATAAAGTGCAATAAAACAAGGTAGCATCTGTCATGCATTTACACATGACTACTCTGGGATTTTGGGGCCCCTTGTTCTTGTTGGCTTCACTCTCACTCCCCATCTAATTGCCCATTTCCTCCTATCACACTCCATTTGAACTTCTCTTTTCGACTGTCTCTGTAGTATTCCTTGTCCGCCCAGTATGGCAGCTCACCTGTGATACACACACACACACACACACACACACACACACACACACACACACACATGCACCTGTTTCACTTTTTCCCCATTAATTCCGACTTTGATTTGGAAGGGGGGCGTGTGAGTAATGCGGCCCACTTAATGTAGTGGCTGTACTCAACCTGCACTGCATTTGCAGCTGTTAAAATGACAGGCGGGCTCCCGTGACTCCAGCTGCTCTCCGTTATGGAAAAAAAGCGAGGCGGTCTAGGACAGAGGAAGAAAATGACAGCACAGCTACTCAATGCAGAGAGGCTGACAATGAACAATGGAATGACGAATGACAAAATAGGCAGAGAAAGAAAGAATGAGAAGAAAAGAGCGAGAAAAAGCCTTGTGTGTCCATTACTATAACGATTACTTGCGGGCAGGAGCGGGCTTTCTCTGAAAAGCATATATCTAGCTCAGAAAAGACAATTAATAATTACAGGGCATCTCATTATAGGGCCACATGAAACAAACTGTGACCTACTTCTGTGGTTGCTGGCATGCAGAGGATGATGGGATTGATGAGAATGACTTTTATTCCTCAGAAACGTGTGCCGTCACCTTCATCTTTTGATCTTATAGAAAAGCCATACAGCTGGATGGGCTGCTGGATGGCAATGTGTGCTGACGTAGATTGACACACTTGAGTATGCACTCATGAGAGGTTCTCGTTGGACGAAATGCAGTGGATAGTTTCTCCTATCTGTCAAGTTATAGCTCAGACCTAAAGGATATGCTGATGATATGTAGGCCTCTTCCTCTTTCCACCTTACCTGCTCTGTGCCATTCACATGTACACACTTCTCATCGCATCAGGGAAATTAGGTTGAATCGGTTAGATATCAGCTCAAAACTGCTCCAAATCCAGAGTGGCTTCTCAAATGGACACCACATAGCCTTTTTCTCTGAAGCTTGGTGCACTATACTTCAAGCAAAATCCGAGAACAAACTGGTGTGAAGTCTTTACGACCAAAAATATGGCCAAAACAAAGTTCTTGTGAAGGTTGAAACAGCTTGCCAAAGCGAACTTTCTCGTAAAGTTCGCTCCGGCTGTTAAACACCTTTGAACTACCATTGGTCCGTAGCGATTACATCATAGGTAGTTGTGCTCTGATGCTCCGCCTTCTTTGAAGTTGAAATTTTCTCTGATACATTTCTTCTGTTCAGTCCGGTGAGATCAGACGAGAGTAGAAACACACTGGAGAGCTGCTTTATAGTAGAAATTGAAGTTGTAATTAATTGATAGAGACTCTGATACTCCGTCGGGATGTTTGCTAACAGTATACCACTGGTCACATATTTCTTTTTACCCCTAAGGGTAGAACGAAAAAGATCTTCAGCGTGAGTACTGTATATCGGGGCCTTGAGGGTATTTGTGTAGACATGTTCAGTAGTTTCAGATTTAATGGGTTAGGATAATTAACTCTTTCCCCGCCAGCGTTTTTAAAAAAAGTTTTTTTTGATTATTTACACAAAATTTTCATGGCCCCCCAGAATATTTTGTTGTATGAATATCTAAACATGAAATATATCAAAAGAAGGAACAGACCTTCTGTTTTTAAACAACAACAATAAAAAAAATCCTGTTTTATTCTAGCTTCATGCATTCTTTTTTATCAACACTTGAATGTGGGTAAGTTTCATTAAAAAAAGCAACATTTTGAGCAAAAAGCTGAGGAAAAAATGCATTTTTGTCAAAGACTTCATCCAGATCGGATTCAGAATGATGATCAAAACATATCTGGAGTAGATCGAGTCCATCAACACTCCTTCATGCTTGCACAGTCCCATAGCTCATCCTGGGTCGACATTTCATTCAGTAACATTAGGCAGTTTTGATTTATATGCTGTTTAATGTTGATGACCGCTTTATTTTACATATGCATCTGCTTACATACGCTATCATATTTTTCCGCTTCTTCGCCTGTGTTTTGATCAGGAGATTCTGTACTCTTTCAGAAGATGTGTCATCCCCCTACCATATTACAGTGAAAACACGAAAAGCTGGAAATTTCCATCAATGGCGGGGAAGCGTTGTCTCATAAATGAAGGAAATGTCCATCAATGGTGGGGAAGCGTTGTCTCATAAATGAAGGAAATGTCCATCAATGGCGGGGAAGCGTTGTCTCATAAATGAAGGAAATGTCCATCAATGGTGGGGAAGCGTTATCTCATAAATGAAGGAAATTTCCGTCAATGGCGGGGAAAGAGTTGCGAAGATCCTGAACGATAAAACCTCAAAGTGAGAGTAAAGGCTCGTTCACACTAAGAACAATGACTATAAACATAACAATAACTATATTAACGTCCACGCCAGCAGACAATATCGTTCTGTTTATTATATTCGCACACGCAGTGATGTTGTCTGCCATTTTAAATGCTCGAGTGTGTTAAAGCAGTATGGATTTTGATTGGCTGCTTCCTCAGCTAAAGAGCTGTAAGAACTGTAGCTATATCATTATCGTTATAGTTATCATTCTCGTTATAGGTATCAATCTTGAGCTTCCTGTTAGTATTGTAGTACTCAAGACCCGTCTTAAGACCATTTTTTGAGGGTCTTGGTCTTGTCTCGGTCTCGACCGCATTTGTACTCGGTCTTGTCTTTGTCTCAGACTAAGAGGACTTGGGATTTTATCTCAAGACCGTTCAAGACCACAACTGCGAGGATATCACTAAATTGCCGGTGCATTGTCTGATTCATTTGGTAACATCATTAATGTGATTTGATATAAAATGTACTGCTTAAAACGCAATCAATAACTTCTTTCTAATGTGATTTATTTTGTTACTGTGCTGCCGGGCTCAAAATCAATGAAAATTAATCTTTTGAGCATGTCTCAAAAATGCCCAAAATTAAAGGGGTCATGAATTGAGAAATCAACTTTTCATTCAGCCTTTGATATATAAAAGTTCATTGTGATATAAGAATATCCTGTAAGTTTCGGAGCTAAAAACTTCCTTGTTAGTCAAAGAAAAGCTTTTATTGACACCAGGCCCAGCAAATGCTCGATCTCAGAATGTGCCAAGCTGTGAGGTCAGAGTGTGGTGAAACACCGCCTTAACCGAAGAAGACGAACGCCTGATTCTGTAGCCCCGCCCACCGATTTGTGCATGGCATGTTATAGATAAATAACATAGGCCTACGTGGAGCTAAACCAGATCGAACTTCCAAGCAATAAACATGCTGCATAAGCTTAATTTGGATTCGAATATTATGAATGCATGGATGAATTTTATTTTTAATGAATATCCAGCTCACGTGGGTAAGACATTGCGCGTTTGTTCCTTCATTTCACCACGGATTCGTTTGTAAACAAGAGACTGGATTTGCAGACAGGATGAAATTACATGAATGAATGAAGCAACACACTTATGTGAGTAAAAATTTTTTTTATGTGTGATAGTATTGCATTGTTACTGATCATTTGATATCTATTGATTACGTGTACGTGTCTAACTGAACATAACTTAGCACGCTGTCACAGGCTGGAGAATCCTTTATTTGAGGTGTTGTTGGTTCATTGTGCTGCGATTCGGGATCAGACTCGGACATGTATGGGCCAGGGCTTGCAAAGCCCAACGTCCCGGGGCTATGTGTTTTCCAGACGAGTTACCAAAACGTATCACCGGCCTGCCGACGGGCTATCTTAAATAGTGAAATAACATTCCTTTCTTGATGTGCGTTGTTTACTCTCTTGACTTGATATTTGAAGGAAAAATACAATCGCGGAAGTTTTGATCATGCTTATTTGTCTGACTCTGCAGTGAGGCTTGTGCGTGCGTGTGTGTGTTAGTGATGCACGGTTCATAGTTATATCCACCGATCGGGCTGGCCAAGTAATAAAAAATAACATTCCAATTAATTGCAGGTGGATGAGAGATAAATCATTGTGTTTGTTTGATAAAGACTGCGAGCCCTGTGGGCGAATCATTCCGGTTGCCATTTTCCCACATGCTTTCAAAACAATTCCTCATGTGTACTCACGGGGGAGCCGAAACTCATTATAATATGCAAAGCTTATCCAATCATAGCAGTGGGCGTTTACTTCCAAGTCTTCAGTGCGGCACGCCCATTAAAACCGAGCGTTCCATGAGAGAGGCTCAAAACCAGGGTAGAAAATAGCCTATTACTTATTCGTTATGATGTTTTTGGATGTAAAAACCACGCGAACGTCATAAGTTGACAACAGTATAAAAAAATTTAAAAAGCCAGTTCATGACCCCTTTAATATAAATGCCCACAAAATTCAAGATATGATCGCAAAAACGTACTTGTATGAGATCTTGTTTTTTTATATAACATAGGATATAATTAAGCAATATCACAAGAGCAAGAGAGCTGTTTTCATGAATATGAGCACGATTGCAAATGCGATATTGATTTTATACAAACGTTCAATAAACAAGTAGTTAATATTAAGTGACTAATTTTAGACACAATTTTAGACAAGGTTTTGCTAATTCGGCAACGTGTTTCGTTATTTAAATGAATCAGCTGCTTTAAACAAATCAGTTGAATAAATGATTGTTAAATAATGCTAATGTTAATATTTTAATGTTAAATTAATCTGAACATTATTTATGCAGATGTAATTTTACCAATTCATATGCAGCTTCTGTGCAACCTCTGCAAAGGTCCAAAGATGAATTTTATTGTTAGTGATTTGATTGGTAACAGCTCTATAGTGTCTTATTATTCTAATTGTATTTATTGATTAAATATAAGACATTTCTCAGACAGTAGGTACTGATCTTTTAGAAGAATTTGAGGGGTGCTGGTCTCAGTCTCGCCCTGCCTTGGTCTTGGTCTTGTCTTGGTCTCAACCCCACAAAATCTTGGTCTTGTCTTAGTCTCAGCAAACGCTGGTCTTGGTCTCGGTTTAGGTGGTCTTGACTACAACACTACTTCCTATACTGTATGTTGTTAAAAAGATTCATACAATGGGTCAATTTTTCGACTTTCATTGTATAGACAAAAACCTACAACAAAAGTGTTCCACAGAAGAAAAAGTAATTCAGGTTTGTAACAACATGAGGGTGTTAATGACAGAATTTCATTTTTGTGTGAGCATTAAAGCTGCAGTGTGCAGTGTTCCCTAGCTTAGCAACTGCCATTGAGATGAATGAGAATGCTAACAGAAAGCTTTTTCTAGGTATTATAGACTTTCTTGGCTCAAACAAACACAGTAATTCTGAAAGCGCCATAGTGTTTACACTCTTCAAGAAGTCTACTTAGAAATGTTGTACTTATAGTTGTCTCGGTGAGAGGAAAATGTTTTAATACTAAAATCCACACACCAGCTTTAATGAGGAATAGCCAGTATGTTTGTTCTCTTTTTCTTTCTCTCTGGTGCATCTGATCTATGTTTGGATAGAACTAAGACGTTCAGCGCAGGTGGAAAGCTTTATTACAGCCTGAGGGCGCAGAAGTTCAGGCCCCAATAAAAGATATTAGCACAACTGTCTGTGTGAGAGTGTACTTCAAGAAAGGGAAGGAAGGCCCCAGTGGTCCATTTTCACATTCATACAGTGAAAATGCTTTACAAAAGTGCTCGTAGATAACTGCTTCGGATTTTGACAGCAATGCGGTCTTATCGTCATCTCATCTCAATGCTCCTTGGAGCTCAGCCTAAGTATAGCACCGAGATTCTGGAAAGCAGAACTGCCAGCTAATGTGTTTTCTTCATCATAAGCAGAAGTGGAGCTCTTTATCACCACCTCAGTCAGCATAATCATTATGATTATAAAATTAATTGAAGGTTAAAATCATTGCTTATGTTTATTGTTGCATAAAACCCCCTTCATTAATATGCACCTTGACGTTGTACCAAAGTGCTTCTATTATACTTTGGATGTCTAATCTGATTTGGCTCATTTATCTGTATAATTATCGTAAACAGCTTCTAACTGCGGTATGTAGCTACAATCGGATATGCATCCACCTTGCACAAATAAGCTGCATAGTTATAATTTTTGTTTTATTTATATATTTAAGCAAAATTGCAACAGAATTTGCCAGCCACTGTTTAAAGTCGGCATGAAACGGAAGTTGCGATACTCTTTTCTTCTCTTGTGACCTATATCCGAGTGAAATGGCTTCTGTGTCATTCCGTGTCAAATCAACCAAATTTCAGAAACTTCCCTGGCTCAAATTTTTGATTTTGTTTATATTTTTTCTGTAGAAAGACAAACATAAATAGTGATGAAAGCCAAAATATTAAATGTCACAAATGTAGGTTTATTACCTGAGTAATCCACTGTTTTGTAGAGGGGGGTCAAAATGACAGTTTTCACCTGAGATCTGGAGCCAAATTACAGGGGGGTAAAAAGTACTTTAGAAAGATGCCAGCATCATTGTTTTAATTTTTACACAAGAGATTGGTTGGTCTATTAGTAAAATCTGTTGACTTTAGCAATCTTTGTTGCATTATATGCCAACGGTGACAGTTCAAATATCAGCTGTGTGCAAAGTGAACACACATTTGGTTTTTGATCACTGAAAATGAGTACAATTCAACAATTTAGACATGAAGTCAGGTTGGGGTCCCCATATCTATGGGTCTGAACCATATAGGTTCAAAGAAGAATTATGTGCACATCCAACAAACTTTTTGCAGGTGCTCGATCAAATGAAGCATTTAACTCAAAGTAAACAAGAATCTGCACACTGCCACTACTGCTCCCAAAGATTTATTAAAAAAGAAACAACGTTTCGACCCAAAGGGTCTTCGTCAGGCAGGTCTGCAATCAGCCCTATGCCCTGTAACGGCGAACCGGCAGGGAGCGACCGAACTGACTGCTTTCGGACCCTCCTCGGAGGGAAAACTACGTTTCCGGGTGGACCCTGAGATATGTGCTCGCCAGAGACCGCTGCGCCCTGAAACACACGAGGTGGCGGGGTTGGCAGAACGGTCCCCTGAGGGCACCGAAGGGAAGCGGGCACCATATATATGAGGTGTTAAACGCTTTACTTCGGGGGGGGATTGCCCTCGTTGGCCTGACCCCTCGGGCGTCAGGACCTTTTTCCCCCGCAGCCTTCTTGGAAATAATGACGGTCCTCAGATCAGTCTTACCCCTTGAAGGCTGCGGTTGAGAGCGCCAGCAGACGCTCTGCTTCTGTTGAGATATGTTTGGCAGAAGTTCCCACGGTGCCAAAAAAAAAAATCCACTAAGAGAACCAGACTGTCAAGACTGGTCTAGGTGTTACTGGAGCGGCCAATTCGGTGCCTTGAAGCGGCGAACCGGCACGGAACAGCCGAACTGATTGCTCTGAGACCCTCCTCAGAGGGGGCGAGTATCCCAGTGGCGCTACGTTTCCAGGCGAACACGGAGATATGGGCTCGTCGGAGACCGTTGTGCACCGATGCACACGAGGTGGCGGGGTTGGCAGAATGGCCCCCTGAAGACATCGAAGGGAAATGGGCACCGTATAGTGAGGTGTTAACCACTTCCCCCCGGAAACTAAGAGAACCAGCCTCTCGAGACTGGTCTCTGATATTACTCAAGTGAGAAATTCGGTGCCCTGAAGCGGCGCACCGGCAGGGAACAGCCGAACTGATTGCTCTGAGACCCTCCTCGGAGGGGGCGAGAATCCCAGCACCGCTACGTTTCCGGGTGGACACTGAGATATGGGCGCGCCGGAGACCACTGCGCCCCGAAGAACACGAGGTGGCGGGGCTGGCAGAACGGTCCCCTGAGGGCACCGAAGGGAAATGGGCACTGTATAATGAGGTGTTAACCACTTCCCCCCAGAGGGGACTGCCCTCAGAGGTCTGGTGCCGAAACCTCTTTTCGAGATAATCACTGTCCTCAGATCTGTCTTATCCCAAGACGACTACAGCTGAGACTACTAAAGGAACCAGCCTCTCGAGACTGGTCTCTAGTATAGCTCGAGAAGCCAATCCTGTGTCCTGAAACAGATGACCGGCAGGAAACAACTGAACTGAACAGACCGCTGCGCCCCGAAGCACACGAGGTGAAAGCGTTGGCATAACGGCCCCTGAGGGCACCGAAGGGAGATGGGCACCATATGATGAGGTGTTAATCATTTCCCCCCAGGAATTTCACCATTTATTTCCTCAGAATTAAATGCAGCCAAAGATCAACCAGACAAGTAAACACGGTCTGGACGAAAGGCTGAATAGTATATTAATACACACATCTAACTCCTCAAAGATTAGATGAGTACATATTTAATTTTCTTAAAAATTTATTGCAGCCAAATATCAACCAGACAAGTAGAAACGGTCTAGATGAAAGGCTGAATATAGTGTATTAATCCAGACATCAACTCAGATGAGTATTTAACATTTAATATCATCAAAATTAAATGCAGTCAGAAATAAATCAGATACAAAACTTGGTCTGAATGACAGACTGAATATTCATACTATAATCTCAACACAAAGAGAACCATAAATACTAGTCTGCAAACACACAATTAGTTTGCACACAATCATAAGAGAAAGTGAGAGAGAAATTCCCGTCTGCTCAGTTGCCTACGCATATATTGCGGACCCATAATCTACACATTGCCTCAGCAAACGTGAGATCTGAGTTGCTAGATTCTTATTGCAGAGATACAGACCCATAATCTATGCGCATTCTTATTGCAGAGATGCAGGCCCCTAATCTATGCGCTGCCTCGGCAAATGCGCAATCTGAGCCATTAGATTCTTATTGCAGAGATGCAGACCCATAATCCACGTGCTGCCTCAGCAAACGCGCGATCTGAGCCACTAGACTCTTATGCAGCCCCGTAATCTATACGCTGCCTCAGCAAAGAATCTTTATTGACTTTCTTCCCTCGAGAAGAAAGCCAACAAGAGCAGAGCTAAAACTCTCGATAGTGCATATGTTACACATCGGGAATTTATGAATGAACACTGTCAGCCCCCTTTTACTAGAGCTGACCGTGCATGCTCCACTCCTAAACAAACAACACATCGCGTGTATCCCCACTCGTAATAAAGCGAGGGCAGGGAGGAACACACGATCCAAAATGCTGTTTGCTCGCCATTATACTCCTGTCTAGATATATATTATGCTTGTGGACAAACAACAATAAATAGACAGAGACAGTTTCACACAGAGAGCTTGCTGAAGACACAGAAGCTGACTATGTTTGGTCTGGGTGCGCTTTATAGCTTCCTGCCATGACGTCACCCGCCTATATGCCATTGGACTGATTTCACAAGTGCTTCAAGACGCAATCACGCAGTGCGTTCCCACAGCGTCAATCTCGACGCAACGCGAGTTCCCTTGAAAGGGAACCGACTATTTTGACCTCTTTTCTGTCAATTCAGACCTGTCCATGTCATTACATACTCATTGTCTGAATTCACTCTGCAGATTTTAAACATGAATACCATGAAAAATGTGGTATTGAAACATACATACACACACACACACACACACACACACACACATAAATATATATAAATATATATATTTATAATAAATAATATAAAGTTATAATATCAATAACAAGTTTTCTAAAAGATATACATATAAATATATATATATATATATATATATATATATATATAAATATATTTATTGTGTGTGTGTGTTTGTGTGTCTGTCTGTCAATACCACATTTTTTAAATTTAATTTTAGTATTTTTAATTTTGTTTTATTCAATTTTATTTTCTCTTTATTTCCTAAATGTATTTATATTTTATTAGGGCCCAAGCCCTGAAAGGGCGAAGGCCCTATTGTTCTTCTAAGGATACATTTTTTTTTCGACTTCTCGGGCACTTTTGGGGACCTTACCATGCTCGAAAACTCTTGAAACTTTGCACACATGTCGAATCTGCGGCCATCAGGGCCGGGCCAAAGCTGGTACCCGGGCGTGGCAGGGGGGCTCGACAGCGCCCCCTTAAGCTGGGTTGGAAAACTTGGTCCATATATCAAACACACTTGCACGTAGATGTATGAAACTGGGTACACATATAGACCTCATCGGGCCGAACAACTTTCGTGCTCTAAGTTATATGTCAGCCCAACAGGAAGTCGGCTATTATGGGTTGTTTGGAAAACGCATGCTCTGGAATTTGATATACTCCTCCTAGGCGATTCACCCGATCAGTGCCAAACTCGGTCAGCATGAAGTCAAGACACTGAGGATGCTAAATTGCGAGCGGATTTTTGATATCTCGAATGGTTTACTTGAGCTGTGTGTTCGTTGTAAGAGGCTGATCACAAGGATGTGACTATTGTGAGTCAAACTTATAGCACCACCAACTGGCAGCAGGAAGTATGTCATTTTCAAAATGCTTTGAAATCACCATCTTATTTTTACCCTATTTGCTTCAAACTTCATCAGTATCATGTCAAAACATAGCAGATGTAAACCTGGTAAGCACTTCTTGATATTGTAAATATTGTTGCCATGGCAACACATCAAACTATAATATTCTTTTTCAGACTCTTACAATGCTTCAAATTGCATGAAACTCGACACACACATCAGAGATGCCGTCCAGAACGGGCAAAGACTTAAAAATGGGCGTGGTGGAGGGGCTCAGTAGCGCCGTCTTTTGACAAAAGTGGGGGGGTTAGTTTTATCTACAGTCACCAAACTCGGTATATAAATTGTTCTCATCGAGCCGGACAACTTTCTAATTTACAGTTATTAGCTCCGACCAACAGGAAGTCAGATATTTTTGTTTGAATGTGGAATTTTTGAATAAACAGGCTCTGAGTTTTTATAAACTACTCGTAGGAGATGCATGGAATCGACACCAAACTCGGTCAACATGCTGCTATGGCGAGGAATCAAATAAGGAAACAGAAATTGTCTCATATCTTGTAAAATCATTGTTTGATTTAAATTAAATTAAGATTGTATGTTCGGTAATTTGACCTGGATGAATTTAAAATGAATGTACTATTTTTCAGATCAATATATTTATTTCTTTAAAATATTTCTTCTAAATTTCTCACTCTCTCTCTCTCTGTCGTTCCTTCCCCTCCCCCTATCTCTCACTCTCTCAGGCTCACTCTCTGTGTGTGTGTGTGTCACTTTCTCTCTTGATGGTGATAATTTAACCCTTTCATATCATAGGCTATCACAAATAACTATAACTTTAGTGTGAAAAATAAGTAAAAAAAAAATAAATACCTATACAAATACCTTGAATTAAATACTGGCCTTCTGGGCTTACAACATTTTGAGCTGCAAAAGATAACTTTGCACATATTTGAAAGTGACCTATTATATCCTATGACATTAAAAATCATCTATATTTAAATGACATCATGGGTGTGGCTTGTGGTCATAGTGGCACCAGCTCCTGCAGTAAATGTGGCATATTCGAGCGATTTTAAAATATTCTCCTGTTTAAATGCATATTGCCTGTCGTGCACAGTTGCCCTGAAGCCACCGGGGTGGGCCCGTCATCGCTGCTCGCAGTTTTAATTTTAATTTTTCCATTTTATTTTTTGGCCTATTTTATTTAATTTTCATTGACTAAAAGTCTTGATTTTCTTCTCCTTATTTGTGTGTGGTGTTAGCATGTTTTAAATAGGGCTTGACAAACGCTGGGAGAGGTTAGGAACTTATATATTTTGAATATATTCAAATATATTTTGCACAGAGCCTCTTGGTATTATGGGATTATATTCTGGTTCAGTGTTTGGAGTGATGGGAGATATTAAATCATTTCCTTGCCATGTTTCAGAAAGCCAAAAGCATGATGTCAGTGTATGTTTGGTGGATTTATGCAGCTGGTAAGATGCTGAATGTCTGCTATTTGCATATTTATCTTGTACATACATATTCATAAACTAAGGTTGAGATTTCACTGACGGACAGGAACAGGAAACACTCAGCATATTGCCTTTAATCTGTTGGTTGTCATTACCTTAAACATAGTCCAACAGGAAACACAGCTCTCATGTGTCTCATCCCTCGCCCTCTAGAAATGAGACAGCTCATATTAAAGATATAAGCTATTAAGTTAAGATGAAGCAGCGCTGACGGATCTATGTGTGCGTATGTGTTTGTAACCGAGAAAATAGCGGGCACTGGCAGACAGGCTGTGATTGGATGGAAACTGTGTTCACAGGATGGATGTGATAGGAAGAGTTTGTTCTTCTCACTTTTAATTAGGGCTGACACGAATCAAGTGTGGTTGAGAGGGAGATAATGAGAACATGACAGCGCAGAGAGGAGCAAGAGGTGCCAACATCGCAACTTCCTGTTGTGCAGAAACTCTCCAGCAAACAAATCTGCAGAGCAGGGGAATAAAGTACTTGAGTAAATGTTTTTCATTACTATACTTCAGTATTAGTTTGGGGACTTTGTACTCTTGAATTCTATTAACACTGATTACTTGGACTTAATTACATGTTCAAGGGTGGAAAAAAACTCATGCTTTTTATTATTTCTAACAATTTCATTTAGCCTTTAAAGTCGCCCTCTTTTGGGGTTGGTACGATTTTTTGGTAACATTTTATTTTACAGTGTCATTGTTACATATGTTACATGTAGTTACTATAGTAATAACTATAAATTATGCATAATTACATGCAACTGACCATAAACCAAATCAAACCCTAATCCTAACCTTATAGTAAGTAAATGTAACTTAATATTACTCAGTACTTAAATATGTAATTACACTGTAACAATGACACCTTAAAGTGTAACCGATTTTTTGTATTATTATCTACAGTGGGGAGAACAAGTATTTGATACAATGCCGATTTTGCAGGTTTGCCCACTTACAAAGCATGCAGAAGTCTGTAATTTTTATCATAGGTACTCTTCAACTATGAGTGACGGAATCTAAAACAACAATCCAGAAAATCACATTGTATGATTTTTAAGTAATTAATTTGCACTTTATTGCATGACATAAGTATTTGATACATCAGAAAAGCAGAACTTATTATTTGGTACAGAAACCTTTGTTTGCAATTACAGAGATCATACGTTTCCTGTAGTTCTTGACCAGGTTTGCACACACTGCAGCAGGGATTTTGGCCCACTCCTCCATACAGACCTTCTCCAGATCCTTCAGGTTTCGGGGCTGTCGCTGGGCAATACGGACTTTCAGCTCTCTCCAAAGATTTTCTATTGGGTTCAGGTCTGGAGACTGGCTAGGCCACTCCAGGACCTTGAGATGCTTCTTACGGAGCCACTCCTTAGTTGCCCTGGCTGTGTGTTTCAGGTCATTGTCATGCTGGAAGACCCAGCCACGACCCATCTTCAATGCTCTTACTGAGGAAAGGAGGTTGTTGGCCAAGATCTCGCGATACATGGCCCCATCCATCCTCCCCTCAATACGGTGCAGTCGTCCTGTCCCCATTGCAGAAAAGCATCCCCAAAGAATGATGTTTCCACCTCCATGCTTCACGATTGGGATGGTGTTCTTGGGGTTATACTCATCCTTCTTCCTCCAAACACGGCGAGTGGAGTTTAGACCAAAAAGCTCTATTTTTGTCTCATCAGACCACATGACCTTCTCCCATTCCTCCTCTGGATCATCCAGATGGCCATTGGCAAACTTCAGACGGGCCTGGACATGCGCTGGCTTGAGCAGGGGGACCTTGCGTATGCTGCAGGATTTTAATCCATGACGACGTAGTGTGTTACGTAGTGGTTTTCTTTGAGACTGTGGTCCCAGCTCTCTTCAGGTCATTGACCAGGTTCTGCCGTGTAGTTCTGGGCTGATCCCTCACCTTCCTCATGATCATTGATGCCCCACGAGGTGAGATCTTGCATGGTGCCCCAGACCGAGGGAGATTGACCGTCATCTTGAACTTCTTCCATTTTCTAATAATTGCACCAACAGTTGTTGCCTTCTCACCAAGCTGCTTGCCTATTGCCCTGTAGCCCATCCCAGCCTTGTGCAGGTCTACAATTTTATCCCTGATGTCCTTACACAGCTCTCTGGTCTTGGCCATTGTGGAGAGGTTGGAGTCTGTTTGATTGAGTGTGTGGACAGGTGTCTTTTATACAGGTAAGGAGTTCAAACAGGTGCAGTTAATACAGGTAATGAGTGGAGAACAGGAGGGCTTCTTAAAGAAAAACTAACATGTCTGTGAAAGCCGGAATTCTTACTGGTTGGTAGGTGATCAAATACTTATGTCATGCAATAAAATGCAAATTAATTATTTAAAAATCATACAATGTGATTTTCTGGATTTTTGTTTTAGATTCCGTCTCTCACAGTTGAAGTGTACCTATGATAAAAATTACAGACCTCTACATGCTTTGTAAGTAGGAAAACCTGCAAAATCGGCAGTGTATCAAATACTTGTTCTCCCCACTGTATTTATTTGATGATTTTGAAATTTTTTGAAATAAGTCTCTTATGCTCACTAAGGCTTCATTAATTTGATAAAAAAAAAAAAAAAAAAAAAAAGTACAGTGAAAACGCTAATATTGTGAAAAAATTTTTTTTCTGTTTTAATATATTTGAAAAATGTAATTTATCACCATATTCAGTGTCACATGATTTCCTTCAGAAATCATTCTAATATGCTGATTTGCTGCTCAAAAAACATTTCTTATTATTATTGTTGAAAAAAGTTGTGCTGCTTAATATTTTTTTTTTGTAAACTTGATACATTTTTTTTGTCAGGATTCTTTGATAAATAGAAAGGTCAAAAGAGCAGCATTTTTATAATATAAATCTTTTGTAACATTATAAATGTCTTCAATGTCACTTTTGATCAATTTAATGCATCCTTGCTGAATAAAAGTATTCATTTCTGTTTAAAAATGGTAATCTATTTTAATTATCATTACTTTTTCTTTTTGTAATTCTGTAGCGTAGCTTTAATGTTAAACCATCTTAAGTAACAAAGTTGCTTTCTGTTTTTTGCATAATGATAAATTGCATTTTAAGTTATTAACTTATCAGGTATCATCATATCAGCGAGAGAGCGACTCGCGACAACATGTATTCTTTCCATGAGTGTTTGGTTGGTACTTTTAACTTTTAATAACTTTTTTTATTTTAAGACACAAATAACTTAAAGGGATAGTTCACCCAAAAAAAATAGCCCATGATTTACTCACCCTCAAGTCATCCTAGGTGTATATGACATTCTTCTTTCAGACGAATACAGTCGGAGTTATATTAAAACATGTCCTGGCTAATCCAAGCATTATAATGGCAGTAAATGGGATCTCAAAATTTGAAGCCCAAAAAAGTGCATCCATCCATCATAAATGTACTCCACACGGCTCCGGGGGGTTAATAAAGGCCTTCTGAAGCGAAGTGATGCGTTTGTGTAAGAAAAATATCCATATTTAACAAGTTATAAAGTTAAATATCTAGTTTCCGCCAGACCACCTTCCGTATTCAACTTATGAATAAAGCGTAACTGGCGTGACATATGTCAGACGTAGCGTAAAAGTTTTAGACTGGGAGAGGCGTTACACTTTCTGCGTAAGTTGAATACGGAAGGTGGTCTGGCGGAAACTAGATATTTTACTTTATAGTGTGTTAAATATGGATATTTTTCTTACACAAACGCATCACATTGAGGGTGAGTAAATCATGGGCTAATTTTCATTTTTGGGTGAAATATCCCTTTAAGTAATGAATTCATCAAGCGCACAATCGCACAAAGAAAAAGACAGAACTCTTAAAAAACTGACAGCAAGTATTACTGAGTAGGCTAATGTTAAAATGTTTTAAAGGTAATTTGTAAAGATGTGTTTATATTTGGTTGTTAATGTGTGCACTTGCAAGTTTCCAATAGAAAAAAAATTTAAATTAAAGACTTACATGCATTTCTCATCACGGTGGAGGTTTTGGGGAGTGTGGGCACCCACTGTCAGAAACATAAATTGGCGCCTATGAATGTGAACATTTTTCAATTATTTTGACTTTACTTTGAGTAAACCTTTGACAGAATAACTGTACTTTAACTTATCTGCTCCTGCTTCAGACATATGCATGCACATATATTTAACTGTGCAGTCATTTGGTGACACACACATGTATGTACAGTGACACACGTTTGAGCATGGTTTGTTCTGTTCAATCTGCAGTCGATCACTTACATTCACACACACACGCTGATGGACAGCCACGAGCCCACTTTCTCAGCACGTCACCTTTAATCTGCTGCCCACACGCACAGACACTGTTTCACACAGTGTCACGCAGTCTCCTTTCTGAATGTTTTTCACTTTGTTTTTGACACAGTGCCACTAACACAGTTTGTGTGAACTACTGATGTCTAGTTCACATCTTTTGACCTGGATCTATACTGCTTGTGACCGAACAGTGAAAAGCTGGTCATCATTAGTAACACACACAGGGGGAAATTCACTCGAAATGAACCGCACCACTGACAGTGGCGTTTATTTGAGCATGCTGCCTGTGTTGTTTTAGCACTTGAATGCTGTTTGCATGGTGCAAACACCCATCTTGCAGGATTTGAGTATTGAGGTTATGGAGAACCCTTTTACAGAATTCATTAATTCTCATTTATTTATAAAGCACAAAAACTAAACAAAAAAAGCTCAAGGTTGATCAAAGTACAAGAAATGAGAACATTAATAGACAAGAATAAATGAAACACATTGACAAGCAAAAATAAATGCATGGTCATGCCAAATGAATTCTAACAAGATGGCTTTGACATTGGAATCATACAGGTGTATGATCCTGTGCTCCTTTTAAAATGATTAAATTGTATAATCAAGATTTATACAAGTTACTTTTCATAAGTTATTATTTTGTGACTTCTGGATCTTAAGTTAACACTTAAATGGATAGTTCACCCTCATGACCCATAAGACTTTCTTTCATCTGTGGAACACAAAAGAAGATATTTTGAAGAATGATGGTAACCAAACAGTTTTGGTGACATCCATTAAAATATTAAAATAATAATAAATGTCAGTGTAGCTTCTTTGCTTTGGAATGACATGATGGTGAGTAAATGATGACACAATTTCTGTTTTTTGAGTGAAGTAACCCTTTAAGTGTCTGAAACAAACTCATGAAACACATTATTTTAATCCTACTCCAAAGTTGCACACTTCTTTTCCTTGTAGTGGACTGTACGTCATCCACTATCTTAGACAAAGTTTATTAGTTCGGATAGTTTAAATACTTGCTAAGTACAGCAATATTGGTTTGCAGTGGATAAGTGAAAATAAATCAGAAATAAAAGTTTATTTTGCATTTTGAATCCACTTTTTTGTTTGTTTAAAACAACTCATGGTAGTCCTATCAAGTAATATAGTGTTAAAAATTGCACACTGTAAACCCAAATAAGTTGGCAAAACTCAAAAAAATTTAGGTAATCAGTTACATACATTTTAAGTTAAGAAATTCAAAGTTTAAGTAAGCATATTTTTAGTAGTGGAAATTTAGCTAGATAACTAGCTAATTCAACAAATGCTAATTGCTAACACAATGCTTTGATGACATTGGCGTAGCATAGCAATTGCTAAATGAGTACAGCAATATAGAACATTTAACATACCTGTTCTCAAACTAAGCTCATGCTCCACTCGTCACCATGATAGGAAACCCCCAAAAAACCCACATAAGAAACTTAGAAAATTAGAAATTTAGGTAAATTTAAGTTTGTCTAAATTAAAAGAAACAAGTTCATAAAACTCAAAACAATGAAACAATTCAGATTACTTAAAATGTCGGTTTTGTGAACTCAAAAGAAAAAGAAAGTTCTAAATACTCATAAAAGTGAATTTGATTGAACTAGTTTAATTTGAGTTTGCCCTACTCAAACCAATTATTTATTTTGAGCATTAGGGTTTACAGTTGATAATACAGTTGCAGTTGATTTTACTTATGAAATTGTAATTTTTTTACATTTGAGAAATTGTAGTTGATATTACTTATGGTTAATTCTTCACAGGGTCGGGAGGTCAAGTTGAATGTATTGCATTTTGGAAAAAAGTTTTTCAGTGATGTGGCCTCAAGTGCTAGTGAAAATGACTGATGTAACAGACAAACATTGTTGTGAGGACGGCTGCTCCACCCTTGGATTTTATACAGAGGGTGTCAAGGAAACACTTGTCTTACATGTCCTCTTACATTGCCACGACCTCCACACCGTTGCCCATGGCTACGAGCGAGTTCTGGAAGGTCGAAATTAGGTGCCGCTCGTGCATATTCATTGATGTTACTGTGACTGCTCTGTTAAAATGAAAGGCTTCACTGAGTCACTGACAGCTCCCATCATGCTTAGTCTTGCTCAGTTCAAAAGATGTTCATCGTTGATGTTTGTTTATGCACCAACGATTCCAATGTTCCAGTTAAACAGTGATTAGAGAACAGCTAAAGCTTTTTCCGTCACTTTAGAATAAACTGTGAATGCTACACAGAAGAAATGCTAACAGTGTTTACCCTGCATAAAATGCATTATTCTTTGTTGTTTCTTAAATTTAGTTTTAATTTTGTTCAGTATGCTAAATTATCTTCTCTGTGAATCTTAATTGCTAATATCTCCCACTTGTTCCATTGCTCTGTGTCAGAAATGTGCCACCATGCCCTATATTGAAATGCCAAGCTATATAGCTAATTTAGAGCTTTAGCACAAATGAAGTTCTCTGCTATTTGTGAATAAACTCTTAATTTTCAATGTATGCCATCAGGTGTCGTGGGCCATGGAATTCAGGATGAAAGAATGATAAGCGTGTATTAATGATCATACAGTTGTTCAGGGGTGGGCGATTTTGAAACGAGTCACAGCGGCTGAGTGCTGACAAGATGCTAACAGTGCTTAATTAATGAGCCGGTTGAAGAGGCAGGCCATGACAACATTTTCCTCATTCCAAGCCGTCTAACGCAATGTCGATCTCCGAAATAATTAGCTTGCTAAAAAGCTTTTCTTTTTAAACTTTGTATTTTTCATCTGGATGGCCTGCTGGTAAAAGCCTCACATGTGTGGCCTAGTAGTCTATTTCCCATGACAAAGTGATTGTTTTGTATACTGAACCATTCTTAATAGATGGGGATCAATAGTGTGAAATAGTTTGTGATGTTTGAGTCAGCCTAGGTGGTAAATAGTTTCTGTCTCAGTCCCACTGACCGCCTACAATCTGTTCATAGACTGTTTGATGCATATTGCATGCAAGCAATAACAGCAAAACACTTTATTCTGCTTTGTTTTCTGGGGTTTGCCTGTGCATCAGTGCATACTACATGTTGATGGACCGAAATTATGATCACAAAGGCTATGCACATGTAGCTATTTCCTTCAACTTCAACTGTTCGAATTTTTTTTCATGCTGAGAAAATTTTCCTTAAATACAGGGGTGCACTGATATTAAAATTCTAGCCAATACAATAAGCAGAAAATGATCTTATTATGGTCGATAACCATAAAATGGCCGATATTAAAACTCTATACTATTTTGTCTAAATAAATTAAAAATAAAACACTAAATACTAAAATCAGTAATTTTAACCCTTAAATGCATGAATGTTTCGCCAATCATTATTACATATTCGGGTCTTTAGCGACCTGGATCTATATCAAACACGGATGGATCTCAACCTGTCGCAAAAATATAAAACTCTCCTGATATTAGAGTAACAAATATAGAAGAATAAAATAAAGCATATTTTCTTACCTTTTGGAGCTTGGTAGGGTTCAGTTTGAGCAGATGTTTTATACCATCATCACTGTCCTTGTCAGAGCTCATTTCCCAGAACATTCAGCATCTGGATCATATTCACCATCTCAAACATATTCTCAAAACTATCATTTTCAACATCTTCAAAAATCAATATTTTGGTCGCTGACAGCTTCTTCATCAGATCCACCATCAAGTGACAGTGACACTAATATTTGATTGTGTTCAGTACTTGCTCTGCAGTAAATCGCTGAGCCATTTCAAGTTTTGCTGATGATACTTCCTTTTATTTTGTTTTCTGCCTAGGTAACTATGAGTGAAACATCACTTCATCATTGTGTATCAGACATTGCCACCTTGTGAATTGCACTTATTCAGTCATCAAAGATTCAATTATTATTGCGCAGAAAAAATATACTGTTACACACCTCGGGTTGTTAGCGACCCTATACAATTTTTACAAAAAATGAATGGGAAAACAGGCATTCTTTTGTTTTATTTTTTTCTTGTTATAGTGTTTATAATGAATTGATTGAGGAATGCTAAAAAGGTTGATGCCTAACTTTAAAAAATGAATGAGGAGGAAAATTGTGAATGACATCCCGGGTCACTAAAGACCCAAGGTATGCGTTTAACTCTTTCCCCACCAAACACGGAATTTTCCGTTATTTGTGAGAAAACGCTTCCTTACCAAACACGGAATTTTCCGGGTTTCCGTGTTTTCACTGTTATACGGTAGGGGCGCTATTACACATCTTCTGAATGAGTACAGAATCTCCTGATCAAAACACAGGCGAAGAAGACGCAAAAAAAACAAGCGATCGTATGTAAGCAGATGCATATGTAAAATAACGTGATCATCAACATTAAGCATCATATAAATCAAAACTTTCTAATGTTACTGAATGAAATGTCGACCCAGAACGAGCTCTAGGACTGTGCAAGCAGTAGGGGTGTTGTTGGACTCAATCTACTCCATCTGTGTTTGATCATCGTTCTGAATCCGATCTGGATGTAGTCTTTGACAAAAACGTGATTTTCTCAGCTTTTTGTTCAAAATGTTGCTTTTTTTAATGAAACTTACCCATGTTTAAGTGTTGATAGAAAAGGAATGCATGAAGCTAGAATAAAAGTCTGGCTTTATGAGACAGGGTGGTAGTTAATTTTATACATCTGTATGAAGTTGTACGCTACTGTCTGGTTAGACTCCATAACTTTCCTCATGCTTTGATTAATGGGGATGGATAACACTTCCTAGACAGGACTGCAATCCATCATGGCTACCATAATGCTGCTGCTGCTGAGCATATCAGACTTATCGACAGACCTCAGAGCTTCCCAGCTCACCCCCTGCTGATGCCCAATATAAGTGGGGTAGGTCAATATAGCTGTATGCCCCCTGATGCTAAGCTTTGTCCTCAAGGATTTTGACAGCCTTGGTTTTCATAGACTCTTATAGTAAAGGCAATTTCACAGAACAGAGTTTTACCAGTAAAACGCCATTTGACTCCAAAGCTGTAACTTCAATTAAACGTCCTGGAGAATTAATTAGTCTCAGGGCTTTTGGCTCAGTGTGTTCTTGTTTCTTCCAGTGGTGGGGTAATCACTGACTATAGTGTAATAATAACTCAGTGCAGATTGCCTGCTGTAGTCTCGGCTTGCAGCTTCTGCATATTCTACGGAGCTCTTTCTTCCTCTGTGCACGCTTCAGTTCTCCCAATTAGATGACATTGCGGCACTATTAGACGGGTGAAGGAAACTGAGGCGTTACTTTAAGATAACTGACTCTGCTAGTCAGAGAAAACTAAGTCAAATACTCAGGTCAGAGCAACATCCGGCCAAAGCCTCCAGCTCCCACTGAGTCATAGGTCAAAGACTGAACCCCACTGAGCTCAGCAGGTTAAATGAGACATACCTAAACCATTGCTGAGAACAGACAGAACAAGAGAATATGATCTTAAGATGTCAAAAGTAAGTAGTAAGATTTTTATGAAAGGTGCTTTTCGCATTAGTATAGGGTACTGTAAATAAAAATCTTTAATGCAAGTTTATATCTCACAGTTGTGGCTATAAATCTCACAGTTGAAACTTGTTATATCTTTCGAATCAAATTTATTTGCTTTATGTCACAATTACCTTTTTTAGTTTTTATTCAGGTGGAAACTTCTATAATTCATGCTTTAAAAAAAAAACTAATAAAATATATTCTTTGAAAACAAGTCTTACACAATTTTCCCAGGAAATCTATCTTGATTTAAGGAGGTTTCCTTATTCATTTACAATAATTGCATTAAAATAATAAAAATCAAGACAAAAATGAAGAAACTTATTTTGCAGTGACAGTCAAAGCAGGTTTATTATTGTTAACTACTAAAAACATGAAATTGAAATCAAGCTGAAATAAAATAAACGAAAATTAGAAATGTTGCCTTGGCAATAAATGGAAATAAGTTGAAGCACTAAAATTATTAACTGGAAATAAATAGAAATTAAAACTAACTAAAACAAAAACTGAAAAAAATATAGATAAATAGCAATATTTAAAATAAAATTAATTGACAAAAGCACAAATGAAATGACTAAATTATACTAAAATTAATGTGAAAACCGTCACAAAACTGCTCTGAGACACAAAGGCTGAGGATCCAAAAGCAGTTTTATTAGGGTAATCCAAAATCATAATCCAAATAACAGACAGAAGGTCAAAACCACAGGGCAAACAATCCAGATAGCAACAGAGTTCACAGGGAAACGGTCAGTAGATCGAGACCATAACGCAGGGAAAAGGAAAACACACTCAGAATTGCACTATGACACTAAACAAAACTTTGCAATGAGTGACTGAATAAACAGGGCTTATATAGACAGAGTTGTACAAGGGTAATGACACACAGGTGGGAGTGATCAAACAATAATGAGTCCAGGCAATGGGATATGGGAAGTGTAGTTCATAATGGGAAAGCCAAGATGGAAGGGGTGCCCTCTGGTGGTAATCGTAACAAAAACTAAAAATACGAAAATAAAAGCTAACTCAATACTAAAATAACACTGGGTCAAATTAACAGATTTCAATTTACATTCACATATTCATTTTCTGCAAATTTCTTCCAGCTGTGATTTTGTTGATTTTGCTTTGCCTTGTAAAAGTAAAAACTATCATTAGCGATTTCATAAAACATCCATCATTTAATCCCTCTCACTCACCCAGCAAGCTCTAAATCACTGTTTACAGTATATAACTCTAAAATGTTAATCAAGCAGACCAAACTGAGACACCTTAATCTGTAATTAACCACACAAACATATGCAAATATGTAAATCCGAGAGCAGCAGGCTGGGCGGACCTCGGCAGAGCATGACGGATTCTCCGCCAAAGCTTTCTCTGTTGAAGTGGCGGACAGATGTAGTGGGGTGAACAGGCCAGCTGGGAGGTTTTAGATGAATCAACTTCTCTATATCTCTTTCCAATAATCTATTTATTGAAAATAACGACTGTGCCAGGTGAGAGGCATGGGTTCACAAGCGGTTTTCCAATACACAGCAAAGACAAAAGGGAACTTCTGCTTTTATTTTTGAATGTCACAAGAGTTTTGTAAATTCATTCCATATTTCGACCTTTACTGTTTATTCATATTCTGAATGTGCCCATGCCCAACCAAGAAGGCAGTTGTATTAGGTTGTTATTGTTGTAATGTTTCATAACTGCTGTTTGGTCAGCAAATATTGTATGGGATACAGAGATTACATATTAGTTTTTGCTTTTTAGGACTTTAGGTCTCTGACTTGAACTACAGGAGCTGCACATAGCTACTGTCAAATCAATTACCAAAAAGCGTACTAGCGTAGAATGTTTTGGATGCTCTGGTGATGTCTCTAACAGGTTTCTCTTTAGTAGTTTCAAAAGAATAGAGTTCTGCAGGGATGACGCATTTCTGTAGGCAAAAACCTGGAAATGAGCACTTCCTTAAGTCAATGGGTTTTTTGAATGGGATTTTGGTTAAAAGCCTGAAATAAGGTATGTGGCTTACACAAGCTCAGTATATTTTCATGTTTTATTCTATGACATAAAACACATTAGTAAAAGCCCACTGGTGATTTTTTTAAAGCTTTTACATGTCTTAAAAAAAGGCAGTTGCTAACCAGTTGCTAAATGGGAGTACAGACGTTGTTGGGGACACCGAACAGGTAAACTCACCTACACGCTAGTTCGCTTTAACAGCTTTGTTGTGTTTATAATTGCGCTCTTGCAAACTATTCTAACTCACACTTTTAGGGAAAATGTTTTATTTTTTTTTTTTTTTATAAATACTAAAAGAGTTGTTGTAAGCTTGTTGAAATCGAGCAACTGTGGTGTAGTTTGCATATAGCCTAAGGTTAGTTTTTTTCGGCGACTGTATTTAGGCTTTAAAGTTGTGTTCATTTATGAAAATTATCTTGATAGACAAAGCATGTAAGTATCATAAACTTTTTTTTATCACAGGGCTTATTTTTTTTGCGATAATTCTAAAGCCAGTGGAAAAATCCTTTTGAGATTTTGTCGAGGGAACCAGTGTGATCCTAACTTACGGGTTGGCCTACAAAAATACGTCATCTCTATATACAACACTCTATAGTTTTAAATGATGTATAACATTTGTCTGTATGACAAAAATTTAGTTATTGCAGTCTCTTTGGCACTGATAAGAAAAAAAATTGAGGCGGTCGTGCCGGCGCATTGGCCGACCCCAGGGGGTTAACCCAAAAATGAAAATACTGTCAATATTTACTCACTCCAGTCCCATAGGAGGCAGAATTTCACCGTTTATAGGGATGTCACGATACCAAAATTCCAGTAGTCGGTACCAATACCATTAAAATTTTACGGTTCTCTGTACCAATTTTGGTACCATTTTTAAAAAAAAATTTGTTTACAATTTTATTTAACTATTTAAAAAAAACAAAAAAAACAAACAAAAAAAACAATTAAATTTAATGAGTTTATTATTTATAATTATAATCATTATAAGTAAATAATACATATAAACATTTAAAGGCGACATGCTGTTTAAAAGTAAACATTGTTTATAAAAAAGATCAAGTGAAAAATAAGCAACCCTCTAAGCACACCTAATAATAATAATAATAATAATAATAATAATAATAATAATAATAATAATAATAATAAGCACTTTTAAAATTTCAGTACCGACTTGGTACCGAAGTACCGGTACTTGTGACATCCCTAGTGTGTAGAAACAGCAGAAGTTGTTAATGTTTCTGCCACCTACTGAACAGGAGTATGAAGTGCTGGGTGGCAATTGCACATTGCTTAAATGCCACATTGTTTTTCATCAAAAACAATTGGAGCACTTGGCAAACGATCAGTGAGCTACATGTATCTTGTGCTGATACACTTGGGTGCTTTATTATTAAGCATTAAAGGGAGTCAAAATGTACTTTCCCATGTTCTAAATTAACTGGATATTCATTAAATCATCTAATTTTGTGTTCAACAGAAGAAAAAATGTTATACAGCACAAGTTATATGGGTGAGTAAATGATGAGTATTATCATTTTTGAATAAGCCATCCCTTTAACCAACTAGACTTTATTGCTCAACCAGTTTGCTAAACATTGCTAGTTGACCAGTTAATTTGCTAGTTAACAGCATGGTTATGGTGGTCCACCAGCTAGACCAGACCAAACTAGCATGATCTAGAGTGGACCAGCATAGTAGTAATTCTTACTTACTTTTCTCACATTATCAGCAGGGTCAGTTTTGTTCAGAACTGGCTTTTGATAATGGCTCTCGATCCAAACTGTATTTCCTGTTACATACAGACAAAGGAAGTGCATTGATATGACACTGATTTTCCACTTGTTCTAAAATGACCTATTAATCCCTCTCAACGTTGTATGTCAAAGCTTTCTACTGCTTTGAGCACAAGTGTCACATTTCCGATTATCTGTCACTAATGCCCACCCAATCAATTCATCAAATAACCATCCACCGCTACCCACACAAGGTCAGGTCACAAAAGAGTCTAGCACCTAACATTTGAAGGGACATTTTACCAAATATTTGAAAGCTAACGCTGATGAATCGCCTTTGTTAATAGTTACCAGTGTGTCACATTCCCTGCACAGAGTCTGTGAAGAAGTGGAGAACAGTGATTAATGAATTCGTTTATTTCTAATCTTTTTGCTGATGTGCATTTCTGGCTTTGTGATGTCTGAATCGTGTCTCAAGTTCGAGATTTGATTTTCCACTGGGTTGGGTGCAGCAAATTCTGTTTTTGAAAAAGAAAAAAAATACTGATTTTCATTCATGTGTTTGCTGCTGGAACTTGGGTGTATTCAGTGTAAAAAAGGGAAATTAATAAATCACTACTTTGTCGTTTCTTAAATTGCCTGCTTATGATTGCAACACAACGGGAGGTCATTTTGAAGGCAGTTTCTTTGAATTCAAGATTTGATTGCTTTGGATTTTTGTGTTCACCCTGTCAGGCCATTTTTCACAATAATCTTACCCACAATAAAATGCAGCAGGAAATGGCACACGCTTCAGCTGGGGCAAGAAAATACTGCTATTTGACAGGTAGCCCAGATTTGACAACAAATGTCTTTGTTTTATTTTAGACAAATAAGCTTACATTAATAACATTACAGCTAATCTTTTGGAGAACAATTGGAAAACCACTGCTTTATGTGTGATAGCCAGTTTTAGGTTTGCTTGAAACAGCTCAGTGATGATTGTACACTCGGCTAGGATGTGAGAAAATAAAAGACAAGGTAAGAAAGATTCATAGAGGAGCCTAGCCTGTAGCAGTTTTGCAATGGCTGGCTGTATTTTATAGGGATAGTTCACCCAAAAATTAAAATGATCCCATAATTTACTCACCCTCAAGCCATCCTAGGTGTATATGATAGAGTTATATTAACCCTTTCGCACGTACGATCACACCGGTGTGATCAGTATTGGCTGGTCCCTGGAGCGGTGTGATTAGAACGTTAAGTGCATCAACTGCTAAATTCAAATGTGCTTTCGCGCTTTGGCTGGCTGAGCCAGAGGCAGCGCTTGTCATATACAACAACTATTAAGTGTTTTCAACCACATAATGTTTATTTTAGGTTTCAGACATTTAAATATACATAAGTACCAGCAAAACAATACATTTAGAGTTTTTAATATACACACTGATGTCTATGGAAGCGACAATAATAATGCTTTCCATTATAATTAGACAACAAGTTATTCAAGTTATTATATTGTTTTATTCATATCAGATACACATTGTGTAAGTAACTTTAAAGTTTTCTCTATTCTTTTCCCAGTTTACCGGCCACTTACTTTCATGTATTTCGGGAGAAAATGTAAATCCCATAGATCCAATTCTCTGAACTGCGGCACAAACTAAAATATCTCAACTAAGAGATATTCGTTATAAAGGTGTTTAAACAACAAAACACATCCACTTGCCCATACTGTATTTGACAATCGGAATATCAGATATTTCATGTTAAAGGTAACAAATTTGTGAATATTTTTAATAAAAAGGGAAAACTGAAATAAAAACAGATCATCAGTCACACAGCACTATTGTGACTGCGTAGCATCATGTGACAAGCACTGACACGTCACCATGGAAACAATAAAGTGATACGTTCTAAATAACGGTCACCTTGAAAAACTCACGCTGGGGGGTCAGCCAGAATATTTTAAATTTACGTGTGAAAGGGTTAAAAAATGTCTTGGCTAATCCAAGCATTATAAATGGCAGTGAATGGCAGCCCAAAATTTTAAGCCCAAAAAAGTACATCCATCCATTATAAAAGTAACCCATATCGCTCCAGGGGTGTTAATAAAGGCCTTCTGAAGCTAAATGATGGGTTTGTGTAAGAAAAATATCCATATTTAAAACTTTATAAAGTAAAATATCTAGCTTCCACCATACCGCCTTCCATATTCAACTTACGAAGAAAGTGTAACGCCTCTCGCAGTTCAAAACGCTTACGCTACGTCTGACGTCATGGTCTCGCTAGTTACGCTTTTTTCGTAAGTTGAGTACAGACGGCGGTCTGGCGGAGCTAGATATTTTACTTTATAACAAGTTAAATATGGATATTTTTCTTACAAAAATCCATCGATTCACTTCATAAGGCCTTTTTTAACCCCCTGGAGCCGTGTGGATTACTTTTATAATGGATGGATGCATTTTTTTGGGCATCAAATTTTGGGCTGCCATTTACTGCCATTATAATGCTTGGATTAGCCAGGAATTTTTTAAATATAACACCGATTATATTCGTCTGAAAGAAGAATGTCATATACACCTAGGATGGCTTGAGGGTGAGTAAATCATGGGGTAATTTTCATTTTTGGGTGAACTAACCCTTTAACACCTCAACTAACAATGCATGTGGCATAACAGCTTTGTTGATTGTAATGGGAATATTGCAGAACGCTGCACGCAGATAACCAGTACAACCTGGCTTGAACAGTTGAATGAAACGGTGTACAGTGTTATTTCTGTTATATATAAATCCACTGGGCTACAGTCAGTATACAGCTAGCACTGGAGAACAAATCAGTAAACATTTGTTAGTCTGCGGGTAGGTTCCGTACGCCACTGGACCCCACACTGTGCGCTTGCAGTGTAAACAAACTAGAACACTATAATGGGAGCTTTAGTTTGTCACATCACATCACTAGCACGCTTCAATGTTTAATATTAGACATGTATATTATTCTGTCATATGGAGAATAATGATTAAATGGCCTGAAGAATTAGGCCCATATGGACTTTTGCCTTATATAGCAGTACATTGGGGGCAAGTGGAGCACCTCTATTTATAAGGCTTAAAATGTCTTCAGTGCATGATTTACTTAGTCTATCTTAACTCACAGGATATCAGGCATGGGTGTACATGATATTGGCCAATTCTAGTAGTACACTACATGACCAGAAGTATGTAGACACCCACTTCTGTTTATCAGGTTTGGCTATTCCAGTAACTGGTTTTGAAGATAAATCCTCAACATGCACATATAGGTGTGGGTACTGTAAGGCCATATAGTGTAACTATAGCCCTGTTTACACCTGGTATTAAGATGCGTTTTTGTCGATCCGATCACAAGTGGATGACACTAAATACAGGTGTAAACAGTGTCTAAAACGTTTTGAGCTTGTCCACTTTGGACCACTTCCAGTGGTGGTCGAAAACACATGAGACCAGATTGCTTTCGTAGTGTAAACACTCATTGAATGCGTTCAAACAGCCACAAAAGACCGCCTACTCTCTGCCTACTGACCAAATGCGTAAACATTATGGGAAGCTCGCTGGCCAGACGAGATTTAAACTTTGTTGGCTAGAGAACCAAATTTGGTTTGAAGATGAAAAACATACCAAGCACAATGTTCTCACACTATTCCTGATTTCTAACGAGCACTTACAGCGGTTGGTGTGGTCTGGCGGCTGTCAGAGCAGAAACGAAAGCTGCTGCTCTCCATATGTTTTTCCATCGTCTCCGGTCACAATTATGTGCAAATTGTGCGAGTGTATTTCACCCATTAGATTGAAAGATCTGAAAAAAAAAAAAAAAAAAAAAAAAAATACATTTACCAGCCCATAGACCCTCCCCTCTAAGAAATCAGGACAGAAGTGGTTGAAAGTGGACAAAAGAGACAGATTAAAACACCAGGTGTAAATGGGTATGTGTCTCCCTCGTCTACTTGTGATTCAGTCGACCAAAACGCATTTTAATACCAGGTGTAAACAGGGCCTATGGTATGTTTGTGAAAATTATAGTAACAAGGGGAATTTTTGTTATGGATGCACACAGAATGTGCTGCATATTTGAGTAGCATGAGCACATGGGCATGATTATCATCTCACACAACACATTTATCACACAGGGGTTATGTGAATGGATCCTGAATATTGCCGTTCTGTTAAAATCTGCTCTCTCACATGTGCCTGAGATCAAAGTAGCTCTGGTAGAGCATGTTGATACTCTTTGCCTCTTTGTCAGGACTGAGCTCTACAGACTTCAGCAAAGTGGCCTAAAATTGCAACATAATTGGGCCATCTATGAGTGTGAGGCTAAACATTCATTCCCTTTCTCCCAAAAGACTCCCCATCTCTCCCTGTACCTGTCTTTCTTTACAACCACTCTTAAGAGATAATTTGGCATTACACCTCTGTTCGGTACTAGCAGGGTCATTTTAATTGTTTGCTAAGCAAAATAAAGAATGATTTGAAGGTACACTTTGAATGATTTCCTGTGTAATTTTTTGTTAGAATTGGGGAAAAAAATGTCCAAAAGTGTATCACTGTCTTATTCAGACACAACGGTAAGCCTGTTCAGAGCTGTTATGCTGAATTTGGTAGAAAATGTCAGGTTTCTGTCAATCGTTCTTGCTTTTTAACGTTGAGTGTTTTATCATAAAGCTACTTTTTGCATATACTGCATGTCTTGTAGGACTTTCTTCTTACAATTAGTTACTCTTGTTGCAGCTTGTCAGATTTGTATGGAAGCTTGTTTCCGCCACGGAATTAAAAAAAAAAAAAAAAAGTAAAAGGTAATTGCGTCTTTTTATCTCACAATTCTGACATTTTTCTCGCAATTGCGAGTTTATATCTCACGATTCTGTATTAAAAAAAAAAAAAAAAAAAAAAAAAAAAACCGTCAAAATTACAAGATATAAACTCGCAATTCTGAATTCTCTCAATTGCAAGTTCATCTCTCACATTTCTGAGTTTATAACTCGCTATTCTGACTTTTTTCTCCGAATTGTGAGATATAAACTCACAATTTATATCGCAGAAACAATCTTCAATAGATTTGCTTGATGACCTGGGCACACAACTTATTTTTATTCTTTAGTAATACATTGTATATCTATAAAATGACATACTGTATAAATGAGCGACACTGTTCTGTAGATTGACCCAGCAGGGAAGTAGTGAGATATACAGTAGTTTACATTTTGTGCTGTACTGTATAAAGATTTGAGTGATTCTAGGAAGTCAGTCAGCACAGCAAAACGAGGCATGAGGGATACAAGAAAGAAACCCAGATTCACAGACTGAGAAAATGGAGTGAGAGGTGAGATTGACACAGAACGGGACAGTGTAGGACAGTCTGGACTTGTTCCTGTCCACTGTTTCGATGAAGATGTGTTTAATGAGAACTCGGGGAGAGAAAAAGAGACAGTAACGGTGTGAAGGAGACAGCAAACCTGAAATTGAATGTGAAGTGTAAGGTAGAATGAGAGAGGAGTTTGGAATATAAAACTGGTCAGGCATTAAATATTAATTTTCCTCAGGTTTGGAAGAGCAGTATGTTTCTTTCCAAAGCACATCGAAACACTCAGAAAAGGGTATGAACCAAGGGGAAATGTAGCTCGCACCCATAAATCAGACGACACACACACACACACCGAAAAAGAAAAATTGTAACCGATTTTCTCTAATGAACTGCCATCTACAAGCATGAACATTTAAATCAGGACACACCTGCGTCCACAGTCATGCATCACATCTATATATGCAAAGTACGTCACATGCTTTCTTCTCCCCAACTCATAATATTACATCACAGTAAGATCTTTAGCCAGTGAAGCAGAAATCTGCATCCCAGTGTGTGCTCACATGTGCTCTGAGAATGTGCACATCCCCCAGCTTTTTTAGCACAAACAGCTCTTTCTTTTTCAATTTACCACTTCATCCTCACACTTCAATAATGCATGGCTTCAGAGAGAAACAGAACAAGACATTACATTGTGCCCAACCTGGTCTCACAGAATTCCGTGAAATGAACACGGCCCCTTAACTCAAAATCTGTGGCAGTTTCACGGAATCGCCGAAAATTCCGTGATGGGTCCACGGAAGTGATGCCTATGTAAGTCAATGACAGGCAACATTCGTGGTCCACACACAGATTCCCTGTTCCTTTTATATTTTAGAGCAACTAACTCCACTCCTATCCTAAACCTACCCACTCTCAACAATATAAAACACATAACAGGCAAATAAAAGTACAGTCACAGGTATTTATTGCAAAAACTGACCAAAAACAGTATAAAAGTATTAACTCATGTTGCATTCCAAGTCTTCTGAAGTCATACGGTATCTTTATGTAAAGAACAGAGTTGATCTTAATGTTTTAATCGCTGAAATGATGATCCAATCCGCCGCTCCGTGAACACACACACTCCACTCAGTCATATTCATTCAAATGATACACCCGACTCTTTAGCATGACGCGATCGGTCACGAGACACACGAGAGCCAATGGCATTTTGCAATCAAAGCTGACGTAATGACGCAATTGGTCACAAGACATACGACAGCCAATGCTGTCAAAGCTGACGTAATGTTTCTTCCGGCTGCAATTTTTGAAATGTGTTTATGATCTTCGGCGGATGGACTTGACGCTGCTGATCGCTTTTGGGGATTTTCATTACACAAATCAATCGTTTGGCCTTGGAACACTTGGAATATTTGTACTTTTTGAATAAATTGTGCCTGCAGTCGTATCTGCCTGTTATATCCTGTTTTTTTATAATACACAAATGGGTAGGTTTAGGGATGGGGTTGGGTTACGTGTTCAAAACGTGTCTGAATACCATAAATAAAAAAAGAAAAGAAATGTAAATAAAATTATGCTGGCTGATTAACACACTCCATGTCATAATGGCAAAATCATAGTTTCAATCATAGTCCAATATATAGTTTCATCATGACAACCATGCCCAAACGCGTCTGTATACTGTCATTGACTTACATAGGCATCACTTCCGTGGACCCATCACGGAATTTTCGGCGATTCCGTGAAACTGCCACAGATTTTGAGTTAAGGGGCCGTGTTCATTTCATGGAATTCTGTGAGACTAGGTTGTTGTGCCTCTGTTTCATACTTTAAAAATTTGTTTTATTTATAGTGAAATGCTTTGGCCTTTATTTTGGCCTTTGGCTTTGGGAATGTTTCAACCATTTACAGTAAGGCATGTGAAAATGATTGTGATTAATGATTTATTTGCCGTTTTGTTCATGTCACAGTATACGTGTAATACACTTACGCTCATTTACACACACACACACCCCCGGTTTCATAGATAAGTCTTAAGCCTATAGACTTAAAGGCATGTTTTAACTGAAAGCAACTTGCACTGATATATCTTAAAATATGTCACTGCCATTGTTTTGTCTCAAGATGCACATCAGTAATGGACATTCTCTAGCAGTCATCAGACTGCACAACTCTCACTATCACAACTCTCACTAGCTCTCACTCTCAGTAGCTGCACAACCTCCGTTACACATGCAACGCAAGAGTGCATGTCTATTTATCGTAACAGAAGCGCAACAAAATAATGCTTCATGAAAAATAAAGTGAAGATGATGAACGAACGACAAGGAAGCACAAAAACATACAGTACACAAGAATAAATACAAGCAAGAGTTCGTTGTTAGTTGCCAACAGCACAGCAGCTCCAGACAAACAATATGACACTCAAAACCAGTGTTACTCACGTATGGAGCGGAATCAACGCAACCTCCGCGACTGTTTTCAGGCCTTCCCGTTTAGGTCTCTCCAGCGCTGGAAAGCTTTTCTTATATAAATGCGCGTCCTAAAGCTCTTTCCTGATCATAACCCTTCATTTTCCAGTGATATTACAAAAGAGAAAAACTCATAATAATGTCTCTCAGGCATCTCTCTTTCTAGAATCTTTCTTCAAATCTCCCTTTTGCTCGTTCTCTCTCCTCCACCGTCATATGCCCCCTAATGCTGATTGGCTACACATTTGTTGTTGTGTCGGTCCGACAAATATCGATATTTTTCATATATCGCTTACCCCAACTTTAGGTCAAGGACAATTTTTGCAACAGGTGTATTTCAATTTATATCTCTTTTATTGTATTCACCAATGGTGACTGACTATTGCAAAAAATAATGTCAAGGTTATTATGTGATTGGCTTATAACATGCACCTGATCCAAACTAAGATTTGTTGACTATTACACTTTTTCAAATTATACAGATGCGGAGGTCTCTTCCTGTAATAAAATATCTAATGCCAGTAAAATTTAATTGACTCCTTTATCACCTATAATGTAGTGATGAATAATTTCAGAAAAGTTATTCTTTTACCACAAAGTCCACCTTTTGCGGAAAGATAAAAGATTAAGAAGGTCATGGGCAGGTCGAATCAAATATCACATTCTGGATGAACAATAATAGTTCCCAACCCGGATGTCATCACCCCAACTCTCTAGTTCCCATCTATTGCCTGTGCAATGTGATATGTAATTCAGCCAGAGCCATTCACTTTTATAATAAAAGATGGCCCCAGTGTGGGTCAAGGAGAGTGTCTGGCCCACATTAAATAGAAATCTGCTTTAATGTCATACATGAGGTGATATGGGAGATGACTTAAGCTGCATATGTCAGAAAGGTTCTTCTCCTACAGGTCCTTCATTAGCATAATAATAATGTTTTATGTATATATTTATACAAGTTGAAGTGGATGATGGCGGTCTGTGTATTTGGTGCCAAGCCTGTGGAAATGCACACCGATCAGGCATAACATGACAGGTGAAGTGAATAACACTGATTATCTCTTCATCACAGCACCTGTTAGTGGGTGGGATATATTAGGCAGCATGTGAACATTTTGTCCTCAAAGTTGATGTGTTAGAAGCAGGAAAAATGGGCAAGCGTAAGGATTTGAGCAAGTTTGACAAGGTCCAAACTGTGATGGCTAGACGACTGGGTCAGAGCATCTCCAAAACTGCAGCTCTTGTGGGGTGTTCCTGGTCTGCAGTGGTGAGTATCTATTAAAAGTGGTCCAAGGAAGGAACAGTGGTGAACCGGTGACAGGGTCATGGTGGCCATGGCTCATTGATGCACGTGGGGAGCGAAGGCTAGCCCGTGTGGTCCAATCAAACAGACGAGCTTCTGTAGTTCAAATTGCTCAAGAAGTTAATGCTGGTTCTGATAGAAAGGTGTCAGAGTACACAGTGCATCGCAGTTTGTTGCGTATGGGGCTGAATAGCCGCAGACCAGTCAGGGTGCCCATGCTGACCCGTCCACCGCCGAAAGCGGCAACAGTGGACACGTGAGCATCAGAACTGGACCACGGAGCAATGGAAGAAGGTGGCCTGGTCTGATGAATCACGTTTTCTTTTACACCACATGGATGGCCTTGTGCGTGTGCGTCGCTTACCTGGGGAACACATGGCACCAGGATGCACTATGGGAAGAAGGCAAGCCGGCGGAGGCAGTGTGATGCTTTGGGCAATGTTCTGCTGGGAAACCTGGGGTCCTGCCATCCATGTGGATGTTACTTTGACATGTACCACCTACCTAAGCATTTTTGCAGACCATGTATACCCTTTCATGGAAACGGTATTCCCTGGTGGCTGTGGCCTCTTTCAGCAGGATAATGCGCCCTGCCACAGAGCAAAAATGGTTCAGGAATGGTTTGAGGAGCACAACAATGATTTTGAGGTGTTGACTTGGCCTCCAAATTTCCCAGATCACAATCCAATCGAGCATCTGTGGGATGTGCTGAACAAACAAGTCCGATCCATGGAGGCCCCACCTCGCAACTTACAGGACTTAAAGGATCTGCTACTAACATCTTGGTGCCAGATACCACATCACACCTTCAGGGGTCTAGTGGAGTCCATGCCTCAACTGGTCAGGACTGTTTTGGCAGCAAAAGGGGGACCAACACAATATTAGGTCATAATGTTATGCCTGATCAAAGGATTGAAATATGAAATATGCTCAATTTCCCAAAATTTGCCAAGAAAATATCCCCCACCCCATTATACCAACACCACCAGCCTGAACTTTTGACATAAGGCAGGATCCAGCTCCAGCTCATTTCAGTTCTCATACAACAGCGTCAGTACAGGCGTCTCCTCTGGCCAATGAATGAACACGGTGCTATTATGATACAGGCTGCATCACAAGTCCGATTTCAGATTGGGATCGGTAGCATTGTCGGAATTTGGTGAACCGTGCGAATTGTAGCCTCAATTTCTGACAGAGCTGACAGAAGTGGCACCCTGTGTGGTCTTCTGCTGCTGTAGCTTGAATTAGAAGCTTGATTCTGGGATTAGTGACTGATTAATTGTCTTTATGGATTGATTGATGTATAGTATATCTTGTAGCAGTGTCTTGATCACAGTTTTATCATTAACCCCAGTGTAATTCTCTTATTAAACCTCTAAAGGATTTTTTTTTTTTTTTTTTGGACCAAAGATGATGGGAAATCCTTATGCATTTGAAGGTTGAATGCAACAGAAGCTTTTTTGAGAATCCATCCAGATGATTCATTGGCATGTAGGTGATGTCTCGTCTTACCATACACATAGATGCAACCAGCATATTCAATTATCTACCTTCCCTTAACTAGGTTGTCCCAACAAAGTGGATGATCAATCAGAAAGACAAGTTCAGAGAGGGCACTAACTGGCTGATTGCAAAGGGGAAGTAATATTAAAAATCAATGTGTGTATGTCACAACACCATAAGTATTCTAAGAAATTTTAATATTTTATTAAAAGCAGGAATTTTTTGTAATTTTTTTCTTACAGGCAGTGTTGGGAAAGTTACTTTTAAAGTAATGTGTTACAGTATTGCATTACTCCCTAAAAAGTAACTAATGGCGTTACTTAGTTACTTTTTATGGAAAGTAATGCATTACGTTGCTTTTGCGTTACTTTTTCTCATATGGGCTGAGGCTTGCTTGTTTGTTTTTTAATAACAAAAACAAGTTCTATTTTTGGCAAATTTAAATGGCCTCAGACTGAAGGAAATGCCTGTACAGTAGAAGTGCCATTCTGGATTACAGAAGAATAGGACGTGGGGGAAGAAAGTTCAACACTCTTACTTCAGCAATAAAAACAAAAAATGAAACACAAATATGATGTTTATCTAAAGCCATTTTTGGTTACTGGGGTGGTTGAAGGTCAGTAGCAAAGACATTGGTTAATAAAATGAGATTAAATACAGTGGGGAGAACAAGTATTTGATACACTGACGATTTTGCAGGTTTGCCCACTTACAAAGCATGTAGATGTCTGTAATTTTGATCATAGGTACTCTTCAACTGTGAGTGACGGAATCTAAAACAAAAATCCAGAAAATCACATTGTATGATTTTTAAGTAATTAATTTGCATTTTATTGCATGACATAAGTATTTGATACATCAGAAAAGCAGAACTTAATATTTGGTACAGAAACCTTTGTTTGCAATTACAGAGATCATACGTTTCCTGTAGTTCTTGACCAGGTTTGCACACACTGCAGCAGGGATTTTGGCCCACTCCTCCATACAGACCTTCAGGTTTCGGGGCTGTTGCTGGGCAATACGGACTTTCATCTCCTTCCAAAGATTTTCTATTGGGTTCAGGTCTGGAGACTGGCTAGGCCACTCCAGGACCTTGAGATGCTTCTTACGGAACCACTCCTTAGTTGCCCTGGCTGTGTGTTTCACACAGCCAGGGCAATCCCAGCCACGACCCATCTTCAATGCTCTTACTGAGGGAAGGAGGTTGTTGGCCAAGATCTCGCGATACATGGCCCCATCCATCCTCCCCTCAATACGGTGCAGTCGTCCTGTCCCCTTTGCAGAAAAGCATCCCCAAAGAATGATGTTTCCACCTCCATGCTTCACGGTTGGGATGTGTTCTTGGGGTTGTACTCATCCTTCTTCTTTCTCCAAACACGGCGAGTGGAGTTTAGACCAAAAAGCTCTATTTTTGTCTCATCAGACCACATGACCTTCTCCCATTCCTCCTCTGGATCATCCAGATGGTCATTGGCAAACTTCAGACGGGCCTGGACATCCGCTGGCTTGAGCAGGGGGACCTTGCGTGCGCTGCAGGATTTTAATCCATGACGGCGTAGTGTGTTACTAATGGTTTTCTTTGAGACTGTGGTCCCAGCTCTCTTTAGGTCATTGACCAGGTCTTGCCGTGTGGTTCTGGGCTGATCCCTCACCTTCCTCATGATCATTGATGCCCCACAAGGTGAGATCTTGCATGGTGCCCCAGACCGAGGGAGATTGACCGTCATCTTGAACTTCTTCCATTTTCTAATAATTGCGCCAACAGTTGTTGCCTTCTCACCAAGCTGCTTGCCTATTGTCCTGTAGCCCATCCCAGCCTTGTGCAGGTCTACAATTTTATCCCTGATGTCCTTAGACAGCTCTCTGGTCTTGGCCATTGTGGAGAGGTTGGAGTCTGTTTGATTGAGTGTGTGGACAGGTGTCTTTTATACAGGTAACGAGTTCAAACAGGTGCAGTTAATACAGGTAATGAGTGGAGAACAGGAGGGCTTCTTAAAGAAAAACTAACAGGTCTGTGAGAGCCGGAATTCTTACTGGTTGGTAGGTGATCAAATACTTATGTCATGCAATAAAATGCAAATTAATTATTTAAAAATCATACAATGTGATTTCCTGGATTTTTGTTTTAGATTCCATCTCTCACAGTTGAAGTGTACCTATGATAAAAATTACAGACCTCTACATGCTTTGTAAGTAGGAAAACCTGCAAAATTGGCAGTGTATCAAATACTTGTTCTCCCCACTGTACATAAAGCATATTTCAGTAATTTAACATATTTAATTATTGCAGGTTTGCGTAATATCCTGAGTTTGCATTTCACTGTTTTTATTCATTTTGAGGAATACTGAGTCTGTTTTTGTACAAGTGAGATAAGTAAATGGATACTCCCATGATTCTAAATATCATGTTTATACAGCTCGCACAACGCCTCTGCACTTACTACCGATTTCTCTCAACATGGGGACAGAAAAGGTGTCAGTCGATAAATGGGAAAACAAAGTAACTTGTGTTACTACTTTGAAAAAAGTAACAGATAATTTGTTGTAAGTTTAAAAGTAATGGTGTCACTTTACTAGTTACTTAAAAAGTTATCTGATTACGTAACTTGTGTTACTTGTAATGCGTTACACCCAATACAGTAAAGTGTATGATGGGCCATTTATCTTCAGCTAGAGTTTTGACCTGAACTCTTCCTGTTTCTACTATGAAAACCAATGACTATGGCTATGATGAGACATTATACTGTATGAATTACGTCCTTGTGACTTGCTGCCAGCCGTCTTCCCATTTTTATTGACAGAAACTAACTGAAAGTTAGTTGTTCAAGTCCCACCATGTACTGTAGTGTATTCTCATAATACTGAATATTGAACACGTACATGGTGCATTGTGGTGTGCAATAGAGTCAGCACTTCACCCATTTCCCCCTGACAACAATTGCTACATCCTGCTTAGCCTTCTGGGAAATCCCTATAGTTTAGCTGACCCCTAATTAAAAATCCTGCAGCTACTCATTAGTTCCTCGCTGCGCTGCGAAACAAAAGCGAGTCGAAACGGAGCAGAGCTATTGATCACATTAGCATAAAAAGCTGCAGCGGCAGGTGACCCGAACTGATCGCTTCTTCCCGGCAGCAGCGGTCCTAGAGCAGGGGTACGACCCACTTTGAGCTCCATGAATACTACATTATTATGCATTTGCTGTGGGTAAATGATGAAAGGACAGAGGTAATACTCAGACGTCAGAAGGACACTGACTTTTGGTGTCTGACAGAGAATATTTGGCATCCCTGTTCTCTTGTTCTCTCTATTCTTTCTCTCTTATGTAAGAGGAGCACTAAATCATTGTCATTTCTAAATCAAAACAGTAAATGTAAAGTTAGATTAAAAATGTTATGTTTGTTATTGTTTTTATTATATTTTTGTTTTATTATATTTCATATTTTTACTGAAAAACAAGACTAAACTACAGATACAGAATACTTTTGTGACATTTCCCTCTGTAATCATAACTTGCATGATTACAAATACATCTCAATTACATACAGAACAGGTCTACTTTACATTTAATGCACAGCCATATCTAGGTTGTTTACCAATGGTACAGATAAATGTCATCCTTATTTTCAGTATTTATGAAACTGTGAGACTATGGTTCTGTACTATTTATTGTTTCTCATTACCCAAAAGGATATGCTGATCGGCTAAATAGAATTAGGGAAGCACCGGTAGCTGTACTTAAAGCTGAGGCTGTAAAAGATTAGAAATCATCAGTAGATGTGCACGGTTTGTGAACCGTGGTATGCGAAAGCAGGAGAGGAATGAGAAAGGGAGGAGTTTGTCCTTTATCAAAGTATGCAAGTTAAGGACACTCTGTATGGAGAAAAGTGAAAAATGAACTGGCTCAATTTTAGAGGTCAGAAACCAGAAGGGCAGAAGAGAAGTAATTGTATTCTCTTTCTCACTCTCTCATTCATGCTTCACCACTTAGGACTGAAACCCTGTGCCAAATTTCGAAGAAAAAAAAAAAAAAAAATATCTGGAAAACCAAGAAGAATAAGATGTTAATACTACACTAATGATGCAAAATACTGGCTCTTACAAACACTAAAGGGGACACAAGTGTTCCCTCGATTGGCTGCAAAGCCCTGTGCACAGACACACACTGACATCTCAACACAGTGCCAGCCTCTACACAAAGACGCACACAAGCACATGAATACTTAATTGTTTTCCTGAAGTTCTGAGTTTATAATCATGTTTAGAGTGAACTTGGTGGAAGTAAAAATGTCTATGGTGACCTATATTCTCTGATTGCTGTTGCCTTTTTGGAACAATGGAGAAGTTGTGTTCTAATTATGCTGGCTCCATCTGCATTCACAAATCAATAGGAGTTTAGAATCTTTCTGTTAAAAGTTTTACTTCACTTCTCACCTTTTGCACTTGTCTGTGATATTAGGGTCAAATTTCCACCTTTAAAAAGGAACAAATTTGTGATTAGGGTTCAATGGGCCTAAAGTCCCCCTTAAGGAAAATGCATTTGTGATGGTGTGGAAAAACGTGCTAAAGCACTTTGAGAAAACAAAATACATATTTTACAAAATATATATACAGTGGATCCGGAAAGTATTCACAGCGCTTCACTTTTTTCACATTTTGTTACATTACAGCCTTATACCAAAATGGATTAAGTTCATTATTTTTTTCCTCAATTCTACAAACAATACTCCATAATGACAATGTGAAAGAAGTTTGTTTGAAATCTTTGCAAATTTATAAAAAAAAACAAAAACAAAAAAACAAATAAGTATTCACAGCCTGAAGCATTTAAAGCACCATTGGCACCAATTACAGTCTTTTTGAGTATGATGCTACAAGCTTGGCACACCTATTTTTGGGCAGTTTCTCCCATTCTTCTTTGTAGGTCCTCTTAAGCTCCATCAGGTTGGATGGTGTGCGTCGGTGCACAGCCATTTTCAGATCTCTCCAGAGATGTTCAATCAGGTTCAAGTCTGGGCTCTGGCTGGGCCACTCAACGACATTCACTGTTATCTTGGCTGTGTGCTTAGGGTCGTTGTCCAGACATGACGCTTGCCATTCAGACCAAAGAGTTCAATCTTTGTTTCATCAGACCAAAGAATTTTGTTTCTCGTGGTCTGAAAGTCCTTCAGGTGCCTTTTGGCAAACTCCAGACAGCTTTTTACTGAGAAGTGGCTTCCGTCTGGTCACTCTACCATACGGGCCTGATTGGTGGAGTGCTGCAGAGATGGTTGTTCTTCTGAAAGGTGCTCCTTTCTCCCCAGAGAAATGCTGGAGCTTTGTCAGAGTGACCATTGGGTTCTTGGTCACCTCCCTTGACTAAGGCTCTTCTCCCCCGATCACTCAGTTTGGCAAGGCGGCCAGCTCTAGGAAGTGTCCTGGTGGTTCCAAACTTCTTCCATTTACGGATGATGGAGGTTACTGTGCTCATTGGGACCTTCAGTGCTGCAGAAATTTTTCTGTACCCTTCCACAGATCTGTGCCTCGATACAATCCTGTCTCGGAGGTCTACAGACAATTCCTTGGACTTCATGGCTTGGTTTGTGCTCTGACATGCACTGTTAACTGTGGGACCTTATATAGACAGGTGTGTGCCTTTCCAAATCATGTCCAATCAACTGAATTTACCACAGGTGGACTCCAAACAAGTTGTAGAAACATCTCAAGGATGATCAGTGGAAACAGCATGCACCTGAGCTCAATTTTGAGTGTCAATGCAAAGGATGTGAATACTTATGTATATGTGATTTTTTTCGTTTTTTATTTTTAATAAATTTGCAAAGATTTCAAACAAACTTCTTTCACGTTGTCATTATGGGGTATTGTTTGTAGAATTGAGGAAAAAATAAATTTAATCCATTTTGGAATAAGGCTGTAACATAACAAAATGTGGAAAAAGAAGCGCTGTGAATACTTTCCGTATGCACTGTGTATATTATATATATACACTCACCTAAAGGATTATTAGGAACACCTGTTCAATTTCTCATTAATGCAATTATCTAATCAACCAATCACATGGCAGTTGCTTCAATGCATTTAGGGGTGTGGTCCTGGTCAAGACAATCTCCTGAACTCCAAACTGAATGTCAGAATGGGAAAGAAAGGTGATTTAAGCAATTTTGAGCGTGGCATGGTTGTTGGTGCCAGACGGGCCGGTCTGAGTATTTCACAATCTGCTCAGTTACTGGGATTTTCACACACAACCATTTCTAGAGTTTACAAAGAATGGTGTGAAAAGGGAAAAACATCCAGTATGCGGCAGTCCTGTGGGCGAAAATGCCTTGTTGATGCTAGAGGTCAGAGGAGAATGGGCCGACTGATTTAAGCTGATAGAAGAGCAACTTTGACTGAAATAACCACTCGTTACAACCGAGGTATGCAGCAAAGCATTTGTGAAGCCACAACACGCACAACCTTGAGGCGGATGGGCTACAACAGCAGAAGACCCCACCGGGTACCACTCATCTCCACTACAAATAGGAAAAAGAGGCTACAATTTGCACGAGCTCACCAAAATTGGACAGTTGAAGACTGGAAAAATGTTGCCTGGTCTGATGAGTCTCGATTTCTGTTGAGACATTCAGATGGTAGAGTCAGAATTTGGCGTAAACAGAATGAGAACATGGATCCATCATGCCTTGTTACCACTGTGCAGGCTGGTGGTGGTGGTATAATGGTGTGGGGGATGTTTTCTTGGCACACTTTAGGCCCCTTAGTGCCAATTGGGCATCGTTTAAATGCCACGGCCTACCTGAGCATTGTTTCTGACCATGTCCATCCCTTTATGACCACCATGTACCCATCCTCTGATGGCTACTTCCAGCAGGATAATGCACCATGTCACAAAGCTCGAATCATTTCAAATTGGTTTCTTGAACATGACAATGAGTTCACTGTACTAAAATGGCCCCCACAGTCACCAGATCTCAACCCAATAGAGCATCTTTGGGATGTGGTGGAACGGGAGCTTCGTGCCCTGGATGTGCATCCCACAAATCTCCATCAACTGCAAGATGCTATCCTATCAATATGGGCCAACATTTCTAAAGAATGCTTTCAGCACCTTGTTGAATCAATGCCACGTAGAATTAAGGCAGTTCTGAAGGCGAAAGGGGGTCAAACACAGTATTAGTATGGTGTTCCTAATAATCCTTTAGGTGAGTGTATATATATATATATATATATACACACACATATACACAGTGGGGAGAACAAGTATTTGATACACTGCCGATTTTGCAGGTTTTCCTACTTACAAAGCATGTAGAGGTCTGTAATTTTTATCATAGGTACATTTCAACTGTGAGAGACGGAATCTAAAACATAAATCCAGAAAATCACATTGTATGATTTTTAAATAATTAATTTGCATTCTATTGCATGACATAAGTATTTGATCACCTACCAACCAGTAAGAATTCCGGCTCTCACAGACCTGTTAGTTTTTCTTAAAGAAGCCCTCCTGTTCTCCACTCATTACCTGTATTAACTGCACCTGTTTGAACTCGTTACCTTTATAAAAGACACCTGTCCACACACTCAAACAAACAGACTCCAACCTCTCCACAATGGCCAAGACCAGAGAGCTGTGTAAGGACATCAGGGATAAAATTGTAGACCTGCACAAGGCTGGGATGGACTACAGGACAATAGGCAAGCAGCTTGGTGAGAAGGCAACAACTGTTGGCGCAAGTATTAGAAAATGGAAGAAGTTCAAGATGACGGTCAATCTCCCTCGGTCTGGGGCACCATGCAAGATCTCACCTCGTGGGGCATCAATGATCATGAGGAAGGTGAGGGATCAGCCCAGAACTAAACGACAGGACCTGGTCAATGACCTGAAGAGAGCTGGGACCACAGTCTCAAAGAAAACCATTAGTAACACACTAACGCCGTCATGGATTAAAATCCTGCAGCGCACACAAGGTCCCCCTGCTCAAGCCAGCGCATGTCCAGACCTGTCTGAAGTTTGCCAATGACCATCTGGATGATCCAGAGGAGGAATGGGAGAAGGTCATGTGGTCTGATGAGACAAAAATAGAGCTTTTTGGTCTAAACTCCACTCGCCGTGTTTGGAGGAAGGATGAGTACAACCCTAAGAACACCATCCCAACCGTGAAGCATGGAGGTGGAAACATCATTCTTTGGGGATGCTTTTCTGCAAAGGGGACAGGACGACTGCACCGTATTGAGGGGAGGATGGATGGGGCCATGTATCGCGAGATCTTGGCCAACAACCTCCTTCCCTCAGTAAGAGCATTGAAAATGGGTCGTGGCTGGGTCTTCCGGCATGACAACGACCCGAAACACACAGCCAGGGCAACTAAGGAGTGGTTCCGTAAGAAGCATCTCAAGGTCCTGGAGTGGCATAGCCAGTCTCCAGACCTGAACCCAATAGAAAATCTTTGGAGGGAGCTGAAAGTCCGTATTGCCCAGCGACAGCCCCGAAACCTGAAGGATCTGGAGAAGGTCTGTATGGAGGAGTGGGCCAAAATCCCTGCTGCAGTGTGTGCAAACCTGGTCAAGAACTACAGGAAACGTACAATCTCTGTAATTGCAAACAAAGGTTTCTGTACCAAATATTATGTTCTGCTTTTTTGATATATCAAATACTTATGTCATGCAATTAAATTACTTAAATCATACAATGTGATTTTCTGGATTTTTGTTTTAGATTCCGTCTCTCACAGTTGAAGTGTACCTATGATAAAAATGACAGACTTCTACATGCTTTGTAAGTGGGCAAACCTGCAAAATCGGCAGTGTATCAAATACTTGTTCTCCCCACTCTATATATATTTATTTATATATACACTCACCTAAAGGATTATTAGGAACACCATACTAATACTGTGTTTGACCCCCTTTCGCCTTCAGAACTGCCTTAATTCTACGTGGCATTGATTCAACAAGGTGCTGAAAGCATTCTTTAGAAATGTTGGCCCATATTGATAGGATAGCATCTTGCAGTTGATGGAGATTTGTGGGATGCACATCCAGGGCACGAAGCTCCCGTTCCACCACATCCCAAAGATGCTCTATTGGGTTGAGATCTGGTGACTGTGGGGGCCATTTTAGTACAGTGAACTCATTGTCATGTTCAAGAAACCAATTTGAAATGATTCGAGCTTTGTGACATGGTGCATTATCCTGCTGGAAGTAGCCATCAGAGGATGGGTACATGGTGGTCATAAAGGGATGGACATGGTCAGAAACAATGCTCAGGTAGGCCGTGGCATTTAAACGATGCCCAATTGGCACTAAGGGGCCTAAAGTGTGCCAAGAAAACATCCCCCACACCATTACACCACCACCACCAGCCTGCACAGTGGTAACAAGGCATGATGGATCCATGTTCTCATTCTGTTTACGCCAAATTCTGACTCTACCATCTGAATGTCTCAACAGAAATCGAGACTCATCAGACCAGGCAACATTTTTCCAGTCTTCAACTGTCCAATTTTGGTGAGCTCGTGCAAATTGTAGCCTCTTTTTCCTATTTGTAGTGGAGATGAGTGGTACCCGGTGGGGTCTTCTGCTGTTGTAGCCCATCCGCCTCAAGGTTGTGCGTGTTGTGGCTTCACAAATGCTTTGCTGCATACCTCGGTTGTAACGAGTGGTTATTTCAGTCAAAGTTGCTCTTCTATCAGCTTGAATCAGTCGGCCCATTCTCCTCTGACCTCTAGCATCAACAAGGCATTTTTGCCCACAGGACTGCCGCATACTGGATGTTTTTCCCTTTTCACACCATTCTTTGTAAACTCTAGAAATGGTTGTGCGTGAAAATCCCAGTAACTGAGCAGATTTTGAAATACTCAGACCGGCCCGTCTGGCACCAACAACCATGCCACGCTCAAAATTGCTTAAATCACCTTTCTTTCCCATTCTGACATTCAGTTTGGAGTTCAGGAGATTGTCTTGACCAGGACCACACCCCTAAATGCATTGAAGCAACTGCCATGTGATTGGTTGATTAGATAATTGCATTAATGAGAAATTGAACAGGTGTTCCTAATAATCCTTTAGGTGAGTGTATATAAATGGTTAGTTCCAGTCCTTGATTCTGATTGGTCAATAGCTGTATTTTATTCACAGCAACTTAGCAATCACTCTTAGCAACGTAAACATAATTGTTCTCAATTGATATTGTTCATTGAAGCTTACTGAATTATGTAGAAGAGTATTGTGAGAAACATTCGGTCACTCGACCTATTACCTGCATTCAGATTGAGCATTTTCCTTCAGGTCAGTCCTATGTTCATAATAAAAAATTAGTTTGAGTGTCTGCTGCGATGTTTTGGCCTTTTAACAGTAAAGGGGCCAGATTTACTAAGTGTTAAACTACTGTCAGGATTTACTAAAGACACACAGTGGAAAAATTAGCGCTGAAATGGCATGGTCACAGTTATTTTTGTGGCTGACCTTATTGCATATGCATTTGTAGGAGTTTCCCTTTCAGACACAAAATTTATAGGAGGAGAGTATTTAAATGAATCATGCAAGGTGATTTACAAAGGTTTGCGCTCGTCAATTTACTAGTGTTTGCGCCATTATTTACCACCCCAAAAAAGCATGTCTTAAACCAGGCGCTAACTGGTAGATTGCGTTGGTCATTATGGAAATGATCAGGCTGCATCTGTGTTCTTTAATTTAAACGTCGTCAGTAGATCAAGCACAGAACTTTCCACTCCCATCGGCACTTTTTTGGAATTGCGCTTGTTAGGATGTACCAGCAGACCGATCTGTAAAATACGTGACGGGACAAAAATGCACGGTCCAGAGTGGTTTTAATTCCCAAAGGTGAAAAAAATATAACTATATACAGTAGCAATAGTGAAAAAGAAAGAAAAGTACTCAAAAAATATAATACAAAGGAAAATAAATTAGCAATACACGAATGTAAGTTGGCTATGCCAATGTACAGGCCCAAATATACACACAAAATTCACTCTCCACACTACCTGCTCTTCCCTAAAATGGCTGCCTCTTTTATAGGCTTTGACTCCTCCTATTTTTGGAACATACCATTTTAGGGGAAAACCTATAGGTTACAAACAGGTGACAAGGCATAAACAAACAAACCTTCATGACATTTCAACTCTACAACATATATTATTTACATCTATTAACATGTACAGAGCTCAAAACAATAAAGACAAAACATATAAGAAAACACTTACATCCCAGGTTCTCTCCCTCCCCCATGAGGTCAGAACCAGATGAAGTAATCTTTGATAAGCAAATGCTAGTTTAAAAATGGCTACTTTCCATGTGTACTGGTTTGGCAAGTGAGAGGTGCACCAGAAGGTATGTGTAGCTGTTTGAAATGCATTGAAGTTAACCTGATAACTGAATGAAATAAACTCTTATGGTGTAAAGTATTTTTGGTGTTCTTTTCTGTGTAATGATATTAGAACAGCATGCGTCACTGAACATTAAACATTAAAACAAATTCCAGCATTAAACAAACAAAACAATGAAACTAACAACTTGGGACGATCAATGGGATGTTACAACACCAACATCAGGGCTACAAACACACAACTACATAAGGATGGTATATTTTGCCGGCATTTAGTTTGTGTGTATGTGTAATGGAGGAAACAGTTTGTTGTGTGCACATACCCATGTTCAGTCCCTTCAAAATAAAAGTCTGGGGTCACAGTCAGTCTGTGACAGCGCTCTCACGCTAATTTGAGCTGTTTAGTGAATCTGGCCCAGGGGGTTTTCCTGTGCCCTGACACTGACAGCGCTAGACAAAGCATTTGTCAGTTGTCTTGTTCCCGTGTTCACAACAAGTTTCAGTCCTTTCAATATAAAAGTCTTCGCTACCGAGTGACTCACTCATGAAGACAGTCTTTCTAATGGCGTAATAATTAGTGATGGCAATTTCAAAACAGTTTTGGCAGTTTGATACACGCGCCGAACCAATTGATTCGAAACAGAAGCAAAGTCACGTGATTTCAGTAAACGAGGCTTCGTTATGTCATCACTGTTTCGAAACGCCAATGGTTCACCGTTAGGAGGCGATGATCTCTGTGAACCATGAGCAATCACTGAGAATCATTGAACAAGTGTCTGTGGGTTTTACCTGATCTTTTTTTTTAATGTGGCTCGAAACTGAGGGATTGTATTAAACTAATCACAATGATGAATGTAAACCTCAAAATTTGGTACAATGAGCATGAGGTTCCCTCTAGACCAGTGGTCGGGAACCTATGGCTCGCGAGCCACACCTGGCTCTTTGACAAAAATCATGTGGCTGGCCAGGTCTCTCACCATTTAACAACAAATTATCGATAAAAAAAAATTAGACACATCAACCGAGATCTGCTCTCTGCAGAAAAAGCAGCCAATAACAATTCCTTTGTTGTACAGCCTACCGAAGTTAATGAAAAGTTTATGATAATAATAATATATTTTAAGTTGTACCGGCCAAAGTGTGTGTTCAGTGCTGTTCGCGAGTGTCACAAGTCATGACAGCAATCAACTGCAAACCACTTACGTTTCTGTGGTAAATCTACAGCTCCTGCACTGGGATTCAAGCAGCTGCTGCTTGTTTAAGGTAATGGCCAAAAACATGTTTAGAACAGCTGCGAAAATATAAACTTTAACATATCCTTTTATTGAAACTGGTGCTTTGCTGTGCAAAGAGACATTTCGAAACATTTTACCCCCGGCCACGGGTACTTTCGCTTTTGCTGCAAAGACCTTTTATGTCCTAAATGTGTCGTATTTATGATAATCCCCGCAGATTTCAGTTTACGATACTGTTTTAAGTTATTAATAATGAAACATTAATGAAAGAAAAGAATGGGATGCGCTTTATATTGAAAAGAAATATGAAAAGCGCGATAAGTTGCGATAGAGAACTGGATTTTGCTGACAGGATGCCAACTTATTTATTGTTTGTTGGGGATGCATTAACCAAAAATGAAAAAATGGCTCTTTGGTCAAAAAAGGTTCCCGACCCCTGCTCTAGACCGACTTACATGGTCTCAGCTTTAACCCATCACACATTCCCCAAACCATTAGAGGATACCTGGAAGATATACATAGTCAATTAAGCTTCTTTTTCCCCTTGCTGTCTCTTTCTTTTCCAGCCTGGAACACTTCACAGGCTGATTATCTTGCATGTGGGAGAAAGGGTTTGTACCTGGGAGCTAGAAGCAGGACACATTACATCCTTGCCACATTATACAGCCATGTTAGCCTGGAAATGCTTTCAGTGAACAGTATTTTCCCCTGACAGTACCTGAGTGAAATAAGAGTGTGGGGTAAAACAATGCAAACAAGCTTGGATGTTTTGTCATTTCATCTGCATGTTTCGGTCTCTCTCTCTCTCACTCCCTTTTTCTCTCTTTTTCTATCTTCAGATTGCTGAGTGGAATCTGTGAGGGTTTGCAAACAACAGAAGTGTGTAGTGTGTGTCCATTGAAGAGACCATTTCCCCTCTGCTGATAATGAAGCACCATTTCCACATGAGGAGGCAGTGAGTATTTTATCTCTGACTGTAGCCACATGTGCATGAAGAGCTATTAATTCCCTTGGTTTACGTGTGTCACTTGAAAGCTGTCCCTCTGCATCTCCTTGCAAAGCCGTTCTCAATTTCAGTCTTCTATCAAGTGCCTGGCCAAGATTACACAAATGTCATTTTAATGCCCCCTAAAAACCTCACCTCAAAGGGTCCCATGCTCTTTGAAACTGTTATTTTCATTCCCAAATGTTTGATGTGCACATTTTAAAAAAAAAAAGCTGCTAGACACATTGTAAGGGTCCATATTTATGGCTTGGCAATTGCACTTTTTCCCCCGTACTTTCTTTTGAAACAGGAAGTTTGGGCAGGGCACTATGAAAATATTGTGGCTGTGTTCGAAATCGCCCCCTATACACTTAAATAGGGCACTATTTGAGGGGATAGCCATTTGTAGTGGTGTTCGAAACCATAGTGGACATTATTGAGTGCACTCATTCAATCCCACAATGCACTGCAATAACGAGTACGCTCAACTGATGTACGCTCAATGGCTAGAGAATACCCATAATGCACTGTGAGAGCTAAATCCACATCCATTTTCCAAACCGCGCTGGTCCAGCATAATATCATATAGGTATAAATTCCTTTTTAATTGATTATTAAATTGTTTAATTACGGTTTAGTTTCCATGGCAGAGTTCAAGATAAATCTTTTCATTACTACTGGAGCTGCCAGTTTGCTACGTTTCAAATAATTATGAAACAGCAAGCAGAAACTATGCAAAAGCAGCAGCCCTTCCGGCGCACTCGGTGTCCAAATTTACTCACTTGTTTTCATTCACTCCTTCAAGTGACTATATTAGTGAAGTAATGTAGGGAATAGTGAATGAGGGTATAGGGGGTGATTTCGAACATAGTATGTGCTTTTTTTAATAGCCAGTAGGCTGTAATTACATCACATCTGTCAACTATAATTTGCTCCATGCTAGTTGGTTGCAGGTGGTATTAAGGGGTGGGACATTCTCATTCTAGTGTGCATCTGATTGGAAAAAAATTTGTGTAGTGCAGGATGTCATCATTTTTTTTTTAGATTCGTTTTGTTGGAAGACTGTAAAGTTTAAATTAGTATATCAGAAAAAGGTTAATTTTGTTACTAATTTGTTCATTAGTAGTTTGTTTGTAATATATGTTTGCATGACATAACGAGCTCCATACAGAATGTTTTACCATTCTGACAAATTAAACTTGCTCAGATTGCTTGGGTAAAGCCCAAAGTATACTTTTTTTACGTGTACGTGAGCGTACGCGCACAGCCTTGCAAAGTATACTTCTTTTGACTCGTACGCGTACACAGGCGTCCGTCACATGCACAGTTTTGAGCAATCTCTCGCCACGAGTTACAACCCATGTACTGTAAATACTGCAAAAAAATTCAAATGTGCATGCGCGGTTACAAAAATCCAGCGGTGCGCATTCAGGACGCGTGTACTCTTCTGATGACGATATTTGCGTTACACGCACTGTATGCTGACCCTCGCATACGTGTAAAAAGTGAAGTATACTTGAGCTTGAGAGTCCCATGTAACATGAGTCACTATAAAAGAGCTCAAAGACTTGTAGAAGCAAGCTAAAATAGCATAGTTGGTTCAGCAAAATCGTTTGCTTTTGTTAACACTATTGGTTAGGTTTAATGTAGGTGGTTTTCAAATGTTATTTTCAGGTAATCAATATTTTAGCGTCACTCACCAGACATTTAATTTCCGAAACAGCCGCAATATGTACAACAACCAACTTAATAAAACATTGCCAGATTCCCGTTCATCTGTTTCATCCTGTTCGAAACATGCAATAAACAACGTAATATCATTTTGCAGAAATGTTGCCACAGGAATGTTTTTCAAATAAACCTAGGTTAAGCATATAGAGTATATATAAAACCACTAATATATTATATACAGTGATGCTGACTAAGGATTGTGCATTATTCAACCCTGACCTATTGGTTATTCATGATGCTGACGTAATGCCACAAGAGACTGCTGCTTATGTTTTCTAAGAGTGGTCTTTCACTAAAGCTCATACCGAGTGATTTCAGTCCTGTGGTGCTTAAAGAGGTGTGATAAAGGTGTTCTTTAAATATGGAAATCCTTGCTCAAAACCACAGTCGTATAGATAACAGCTGAGGATTTGGAGTTTGTAAATTGGCATTACGTGAGTAGCCAGTGTTAGAAACGATTAGCCAAGCCACAAGGGTCTTTAAAGTACTTTCCTTTCTCTCTGAATTTACTAGAAATTCACAACTTCATTTAGGGAAAAATAACCAATAGGAGACTAATATTTTGAACATTTTGTGTGTAAATATTCCACTATTGCTTTCATGTTACATCTCAAAGAAAAGTACAATTATACAGACAAACACGCAGCATATGAAAACTGATATTTTGCTCATCCGCTCTTGTACACAGGCTTATTTCACTAATGCTTTTAAAGCTGAAATGTGTTGGATTGCCTTCAGACCCAGGGCCTCATGCACAAAACTGCATACATTTCTTCCTAAAAGATTGTGCATACACACAAAAGCTTTTAAGACTACAGATACTTTAGTGCTTAAAAGCACTAAAAACTAGGAAATATTACACTGTATAAAGTCTTTCTTAATCAATATATTTGTTTTTCAGTATTGCATTTTGAGGGGAAAAGAATATGTAAGCAAAATTGCATCAGATATTTAGACTGTTTTAGGCAATAAATCTAGTGTAAGTGTATTATTCATTTTATGACAATATAGAATAAAAAAGACAATTGCTCACCTCTCAGACATGTTAATGTTGTGATTAGTAATTAATTGTTAATTATTTATAATTTGTCATATTTAGGAGTTCTTAATGGGGCTCATCTCATTCAGTAATCATCGATTACCTAAGGACTATCTCAGTCCTAAATTTGCTATTACTTACTGATTAGTTATTCTTATTTCCATATTGGTTAGTGGCAGTAGCTGAAGTGATGCAGTAATACTGATTTGTCCTGTATTAATTCCTTACAAATTACTTTTGCATAGTTACCTATTAATGACGAACCATTATTCTAAAGTGTTACCAAAATATGTATATTGTCTGATATCAGCCTGCTGAACACAATATAATTTCGAGAGCATAGCTCAGGTAATCGGATCATGGTTGAGTACTTGATACTTAGCTGATCTGAGCAAAGTTTGAGACATCATTGATATCCAGAGGAGATGTATGTAAGATTACTGAGAAGTAAGAAATTTTCATTGAAGTCTTTTATTAAAACTCATTTGTGCTTTTTCTTTCTTGTGGGTCCTGCAAGTGATGCTTTAGTGCAAAAGTTCTAAGGTATTTAACTGACAAATTTGAGACACTCAACCTGCATTATTCACACACCACTTTTCGTTAATGTGCTTTTTGGCAGAGGATTATTTTACTTATATAACTTTTTTTGCATGTAAAATGATAACCATTTTTGCAAAACTTCAAAAACACACATAGGGCCCTATTTTAACGATCTGAGCACATGGTCCGAAGCGCATGGTGCAGTTGCACTTAGGGCGTGTCAAATCCATTTTTGCTAGTTCAAAGACGGAAAAAACGGTTGGCAGTCCAAAAGGGTTGTACCTAGTCTCTTAATGAGTCATGGGTGTGTTTTGGGCGTAATGTGCAATAAACCAATCAGAGTCTATCTCCCATTCCCTTTAAAAGCAAGCTGTGCTTGCACCATGGCGGATTCACTATTTACATGGCGGAATTTGTGAGCAGAAAGACTGAACGCTTCTCCTGCGAGGAATCCTTTTATTTTTAATATTTAAAAATGTTTGTGTGCTGCTGCGTGTGTGCTGCTCCTGTGTGTGTAATAAGCAGAGTGTACACGTGTTGTGCACCCGCCTATAGGCGCATATTACTAATGCGCCCTTTAAATAACACAAAAAATACTACTATTGACTTTAGACCAGGTTTTTGTTGGTCAATGGCGCAGTCGTTTTCAGTTGCCTCAAAATACCAACACGCCAACAATGCGCCTGAACACACCTCGTTTTCAGACCAGCATGCCCATGGGCAAACAGATGGGCTATTTAAACAACGTGGCTCTGGATGTGAAAATGATAACTGTCGCGCTGAAACTAGCAAAAAACACTTCGCATCACTCATCGCATTGCGCCGGGTCTATGATAGGGCCCATACATACAATTAGGGCCAATACATACAATTCACTGCAATTTCCTGCTGAAATGACCACAGGTGTGTCAGTAAAACACCACCAATATTTATTCCTTTTCACACAAATAATGATTTCAGAGGCAGATTATTGATTAATATAGACTTATTTTCCTTACACAATACTATGTTATGACCTCAAAACACTTTTACCATAGTGCAGGATTTGTAAAGTAATACATCTTGACATTTGTATTACATAACCAGCTTCATATGTATTGATTTTCTGACATGGTAAACTTGCTCGTTAGCTCAACTGGTACTTGCTGAGCACTCGGATACGAGGCCCATGAAACACGAGTCACGATGAAAGAGCATGGAAATGGCATGGTTGCTTTACCAAATGCGGTTTATCACAAGTTTTCTTTTTTAACACTATTGGTTAGGTTTAGAGTAGGGATAAGTGTAGGTGGTATGTTCTTTTGCAACACGTTCTCACTCCCAACTCGTCACATATTGACGCTTGGTCAGGACCCTTCGGCGTTACTTTTTAACGCACAGGGTACCCCTTTAGTGTAATTGTTTCGCCATGCAGGGTACTCCATTGATTTCAGTTGTTTGACCTATGTGTCAGATCAAGACGCATTTAATTCTTTGTATTTGTAAAAGTAGACATGATTTTATAAATATTTATAGGCTACTTTTATATTTTGGAGCAACTAACCCCACTCCTACCCTAAACCTACCCACTTCTAAACAATATAAAACATGTAACAGGCTAATAAAATTACAGTCACAGGTAAAACTGACCAAAAACAGTATAAAAATATATCTTCTGACATCATATGATATCTTTATGTAAAGAACAAAGTTGATCTTAATGTTTTAATCGCTGAAATGATCCCACCGCTCCGTGAATGCATGCAGTCATATGTCATTCAAAAGATACACCCAACTCTTTAGCATGATGCAATTGGTCACGAGACACACGAGAGCCAATCACATTTTACAATCCAAGCTGACGTAATGACGCAATTGGTCACGAGACATAACCAATGCAATTTCACTATCACTGCTGATGTAACGTTTTTTCGAGTGGCATTTTTGAATGTGTGCATGACCTATGGCAGATGGAGACGACGGTGATGTGATCGTTTTTGGGTCTTTTCTTCAAACAAATCAATCGTCTGACCTCGAACATTATTTGTACGTTTTTTTATATCATATAATACACAGATGGGTAGGTTTAGAGGTGGGGTTGCGTTACGTGTTCAAACATGTCTAAATAGCGTAAATAAAAAAATTATGTAAATAAAATTATGCTGGCTGATTAAATTGAGAATAACAAAATCATAACCCAATATATAATTTCATCATGACGATAACATTCCCATGCCTAAAGCGTCTGTGTATGATGCGAAAGGTTTCTCATTGAAAGCAATGGAGTACCCTGCGCATCGAAAAATTACGCTAAAGGGGTACCCTGTGCGTTAAAGTGACGCCGAAGGGTCCTGACCAAGCATCAATATGTGACGATTTGGGAGTGAGAACGTGTTGGTTCTTTTTAAACACAATAGAGCTTTAACTTTTAGCGCCATTCACCGGACATTTCATTTCCGTGATACAGACAACAACCAATCTAAAAAAAAAAAAAAAAAAAAAAAAAAAAAACTGAACACGCTTTTAACGCCACTCACTGGATGTTTTACTTTGAAAGCGTCGCAAAATGTGCAAGAAGCAACGTAATATAATTTTGCGTAAATGTCACCACAGGCACATTTTTTTTCAATGAGCCTAGGCTGATGATAACATTTCATCCGGCTATGAAGCTGTTTCCCGTGGCAGGAAGTTTGTCAAGTGCTCTCTTTGTTTTTAGATATTTTCCTTTACAAGAATAGCTCACCTACTCACACACACTCTCTGCAGTTTTTCTCCAATCAAGTCTTTCTCCATAAGAGCTCTTTATCAGTTTCAGCACGGTTAATATGTTGTGTCTCAGTGGAAAGGTGTTTCATTCAGAGACTGAGTTCTCTGGGACATGCGGACAACAAACAGGTCGATGGATCAGGTTTGCGTGAAGTTTTTGCTGTCATTGTTCTCTCTTTTGCAGCTATGAAAGCGACAACTACAGTTCATGCCATCCTTTCATGTATTCATGTATATATCCTGTCCTTTGTTGCTTTTTGTAATAAGCTACTTCCTATTCTTTGTCTTTGGTAGAGGATAGAAACTGACCTCTGCTTGACCTGCATTGAGTAAATGATTCTCATTAGGTGATGCTATGCATTCATTACTGAGAGCACACTCTGTCACACCTCTGAATGACATGGTGATCAGACCTGAGGGATGCAGATAGACCTTTCACCCAGAGCAGAGAATGACATTCCCAATTTGCTGTTATACATTTCTTAGCCTCACCTAGCTACCTAATTTTGTCTTGTGCATTAAAGTCTGGCCCATTTTGTTGAAGAACCAGCTTATACCAGAATGAGTTTCCATACTATCTGAGGCTGGTTTATGTTGGATAGGTGCTGGTCTTGAACTGAACCAGCTACCTTTGTGTTGCCATGCAGTTCCTTAACCACAAAGATTTTTTTTTTCCCTCATGAGCTCAGAAATCAATTGAAACACTTTGCAGCTGGCTTTTAGAAAGAGATTCATCTATGGAGGTCAGGCTGCACTTCATAATGGTCATTTAACACCAGCACTCTGTTTAACAACAGCTTTATGAGGTGTGTTTGAAAGATATTTTATTGCTTCTTCAAGAATATCAGGTTTCAATAAATTTTTTCAAAGTTTACCTCCAAATACAAACAAACTGGCAGCATGTTAACTGTTCATATTAATAATTCAATTAAGGCAGTTTTGATTTTAGACATTTGTTATTCTAATATTAGGATATTCATCATATTTTCTGTTCTTCATAAAACAAACATCATTGCTGTAGTAGTCTGATTTGTAAATGTCACTCAGGCCATGTTTACACCTGGTATTAAGATGAGATTTGGTTGATCAGATCACAAGTGGAAGACGCTAAAGTACAAGTGTAAAACAAGGTCTAAAACGCTTTGAGCTTGTCCACGTTCGACCGCTTCCAGAGGTAGCTGAAAACGCATTTGACCGGATTGCTTTCGTAGTGTAAACGCTCATGTGGTCGAATGTGTTGAACAGCCACAAAAGATTGCCTTCTCTCCACCTACTGACCTAATTCATACATTATGGGAAGCTCACTGGCCAGATGGGATTTAAACTTTGTTGGCTGGAGACCCAAGTTTGGTTTAAAGACGAAAAATGTACCAAGCACAATGTTCTCCCACCATTCCTGATTTCTAACACTCACTCACCGCGTTCGCCGTGGTCTTGTGTCTCTCAGAGCAGAAATGAAAGCTGATGCTCTCTGCGTGTCTTTTCATTGTCTCCGGTCACGTTCATATGTAAATTGCGCAAGCTTATTTTGTCCATTAGATCAAAAGTTCTGGGGAAAAAAAAACAAATTTACCCGCCCATAGACCCTCCCCTCTAAGAAATCAGGACAGAAGTGGTTGAAAGTGGACAAAAGAGACAGATTAAAACACCAGGTGTAAACAGGTATGTGTCTCCCTCGTCTACTTGTGATCTGATCGACCAAAACGCATCTTAATACCAGGTGTAAACACGGCCTTAGTATATGGTACAAAAAAAAAAAATTTGAAAAGTAAATAATCCAGCAACCAGGCCTCCTCAGGTTGCAAAAATCTTAAAGTGAGTAGCTGTTATTTTGAAATGTTGTTATAAATTCAAAGCAGTTTGTAGTGTGTAGCTGTTTGATATTGACATTTTTAAACCAAGAGCAATAAGTCTACGAGTCTCTTAAATATATGATATCTCTCTCTCTCTCTCTATTATATATTATCTCTCTCTCTCTCTCTCTCTATTATATATATATATATATATATCTCTCTCTCATCCAGCTTGTTTGCCATTTCATACTTAAGTCCTTGCTAAAGTTTCCAACATCCAAATCAGTGTAAGATTAACTGCACAAATTATTAAGACATTATCAGCCACACTGCAATTATAGGAACCTGCTTACGCATACTTATGGAAACACTTTTTGTTGGCTGAATTGTGTTAGTTTTGCAATTTCAGTGGTGCATGCTTAAAAAAATAAAGCTGTTAATACATGAAAGAGTTTAGGCAAGAAGTATTAAACTTGTCAAAACATGGCCTGTGTATTTAATTTATCTGCCTATTTTCTCAGCTCACACAATCATGGTGCCATTGCGCTTATGAAAGAACAGCAGTATATTTAGATACGCTTCATACATTGTTTATTTTCACCTTTTCAGAAACTTTTCACTTTGTTGCACTGCTGGTATGAATTTCTTTGTATGCTACTCTATAATCCAATACACCATTGAATGTGTGTGTGTGCACTCAGACATTAATGTTAAATTGGTCTTCTCCAATTGTTATGGTTGTACAGTGGTATTTGTAACCTTAATAATCATAGTGCAGTGTCATATTTTCGTTTGTTGTGGTTATTGACTGCCGGCACGTCAGAGATTTGTACCAACCAAGTACATTATGAAGATAGTCAAAGCATGTGCTGTGAAGCGCTATGGTATTAACTTCAGAAACATTGTGGTTTAGTCTTTCTACTGGTCCAGGAGACTTTGGTTGGCACTCAAGTAGTTGAAGGTGATATTCAAGTTGATATCAAACAGCTTCTGGATGATACGCAAATGAGTGCATTGATCAAAAACTACAGTGAATCCTCAAGGATCCTGTAACAAAAAACTTGGTAAATTATTTAAACTACACTACCGTTCAAAAATTGAGGTTGGTAAGAACAAATCTTTTTTTTCCTCAGAATTGGACTTTATAACAATTGCGAGAAAAAAAAGTCAGAATTGCAAGAAAAAAGTCAGAATTGCGAGATATAAACTTATAATAATTCAGGAATTTTCACAAATTCCTGTTTTTGTAGTTTACATGGAGACAATAACGGTATCATTTTCAACAACCTTTTCAAAAGTTTGCATTTTCAGGCCCCCAAAACGTTGTTGTCGTGTAAATGAATGGCCAAAATGTTTCATTTTTTTTTCGTTGAAAATGGTGTCATGTAAACGGCCCCTCAATGTGATGCGCTTATTTCAGGTGTTTGAGCCTCTACTAATGAGCTGATGATATAAATCATGTGTATTAATCACTGCTCTTCAGACAACTTTGAACTTCTAATGTTTATTTCAATAAACAGAATCCAAACAGACATAAGGGGCTTTCCCACCGGAGGAACCTTTTCATAGTTCCTAGAACTAATGGCAGATGTACCCACTTTTTGGTGTGTTCACACCACAGGAACTGGGAACGAATTTAGTTCTATAGGAACACCTTTTGGGGAAACTAAATTAGCTCCTACTTCAGAGTATGGTCTAATCCAGCACAATAGGAACTACCAGTGACGCAAGTGTATGCTGATTGGTACACCAAGCAGTGTACACACACAGATTATAGCCTATATACTTACTCCACGAACTAACTCTATGAGCATGGAAAACAGTGATAGATGGACCTCTCAGCCTTTACGCTAAGGAGAAAATCCAATGCAACTTTGAGGGGACCAAGCGTAACATGATTATGCATTTCTGCTCAGCTAGTGACATTGGACATCAACCGCACAGCAAACGCTAATACTTCTTCATATACTGTCTACTTTCTTTGTGACAGGACCGTTAAACAGATCGTAAACTAATGAAGACGGAAAATGCGAGCACTGTGTACTCCGGCTCTGGCGTTCTCAGCGCCGTCAAAATAAATGTCCGCCACGCTCTCACAACAAGAAGCGCAGCTTACGTCAGAGTTCCTACTGGAAGTGCAAATGCAACCAGGAAAATTGCCCTAGGGGTACATTTAGTTCTCTGGGAACCATCCTGGTATAACCACCCCTATAACTAATTTCCTAGAACTACCCAGTGCGAAAGCCCCTTATATTAATTCAGTCTCATCTTCATGAGGATCATTATGATTCATCCAAAGAAAACATCAGGCTGACTGAGTCCATGATGTAGGAGAACCACTCATAAGGCTAATAAGTGAAGCTGCCTCTGTAATTGCTCTTCCTCTTAAGACTTTGACATCTGATTTTGCAATACATACAGGAGGTATGATGCATTGCCACAGATGTTCATTATCTTGGTTAACTGAGTTCCTGGTGCTTAATCTTTCATGTGTTTTTGCTGTCAGTTTGTTGCATACTAGAAATTGGGGAAAGGTGGATGCATGTTGTCATCCTTCATCCTGCCTGAAGGGATCAGACAAAGCAGAGTGTGGGGATAATCTTGAGATTGAGCGAAATCCAGAAATGGCAAATAGCCATAACAGGCAAGCCAGCCAAGTGAATGCAACGAACAGGGATATGAAATGCAGTTGCCAACACAAAAGTCTTTACAAAGACAAAAGGTATTATAAAGTTACTTTGGATTCAGATGTGTGGTAGCTATGGTGACAGTGATTAGAAGTCTACTAACTGACCGATGCCTTGGGCTTCAATGCATAACCTTGAAGCAAAGATCATGTGAGGTGACACATCACCTTGGTTACCAAGGTGAAAGAGAAAAGGTTGGATGGATCCCAAGACAACTGACCTCAGGCCAGAGGACAAATGTCCTAAATATATATCATATAATGTATTAAGGTTGAATATAGGGTTATATTTTCTGTCTAATTATATCTGAAAACAACCAGAATCAATGCAAGACACACTGGGCAGCGAGAGATAAGTTTGGCTATTGTTTTTGATTAGATAATACTTGCGTTGCACTGTTAGAATAATTTTAGCAGTAAAATATCGGGAACCGTACTAAACTTCAGTGCTCGCATTCAGTATTTGGCCAATATTAATTAGCCTCAAGTTCTACATCATTCAATGATAATATTAGATCAAATTATTTGTTAGCATTGCAAACACTAGTCACGTACCAAAATAGATGTGCCATATAAATTACTGAAGCAGTTAATTAGCTAAAAGGAGTTAATTATCTAAATAGTTTTCATTTAAATGAAGGTGTTATGCATTAATTGCATGCATTAAAAGGATGAAAAGTTTGATAAAGTTGATGAGCTAATGTTCCTGGCTTACCACAAGCTACTAGAGAGAGAGAGAGAGAGAGAGAGAGAGAGAGAGAGAGAGAGAGAGAGAGAGAGAGAGAGAGAGAGAGAGAGAGAGAGAGAGAGAACGAGAGAGAACAAATTAGCTAATAATGTTTTTGATTTGTTCCTTATATTATTGTGTGGTCTTGCCATGATTAATACTTTAGATGTGCCTAATTAATTTTCAATTTATATGATAATAATTTATTTATTTATTATTATTATTGTCATTGTTGTTATTGTCAAAATGATGATAATCAGAGAGAGGGTGGCTATTTTGAAAAAAAAAAAAAATAAAAAAAATAAAAATAAAAATATGGTTTGATTGCTATAGAAGCAAGGCACCGTTTCAGATGTTACGATTTATTTATTCATATTGCAATCAGGTGTAAACAATGTACTGTTTTAGGTAACCATTTGTGGTTAGTCCTCAGGGCCTAAAGTGATGTACTCAACTGGCCTCATTTATCAATCTAACGTAGAAACGAGTACAGATCAAAGCACAGAAATCATCTTAGGACAGGGTTCACGTGTGATTCATTAAACATTTGTATGCCGCCAATCCCATCCCACGAATAATCGTACCTTGATAAATGTGGCGGCTGAAAACAGTCGTCATTTAAAATGCCCCTATTATGGATTTTTGAAAATTACCTTTCATGTAGTGTGTAACGTAGTTCTAAGTGACTGAAAACATCCTGCAAAGTTTTAAATCTGAAAGTGCACTGTATATAAAGTTATTGTCTCTAAAAAGTAAGAGTCGACTCTGAGTCAATTAGGGTGTACTCACACTAGGCGATCTGAACCGTGCCCTGGCCCGCTTGGAAGAGGTTGGGCTCGGGTGCGGTACGCATGTAGTGTGAGCGCTAACCGTGCCGGAGCACGGAACATCTGTGCGCTACCGTCATCATTACGATAGCAAACACCAAACTATTACTATTTGGATACACTTTTCAATTAATTCAAGTATATTTAGGTTTATAACGGTCTGGTTCTCACCTTATTGATGAACATGAATTGTAGTTTGTGAGTAAAGCTGCAAATTCCTCTATCAAAGTCAGCTGCCTCCATAATAATCTTCTGATACGTGCAGTGCAATCAAGTGAAAATCGCTGCGCGGCATAAATGATTAAATCTATTAGGCAGTCTATTAACGAAAGCGCTTTTCTTCCGGTCGTCTTCAAGACAAACTGACTGAGCTGAAGATCATTTATGGTAATGGGCATTTAGCTTCCGAAATACGCGCTGTACGTGGTAGACCAATCACAACAGACTGGGCCATCTGACCAATCAGAGCAGAGTAGGCTCATGGAAAGGAGGAATTTAGAGAGACCATCCATCCATCCATCGAGTCGTTTGAGAATCATTGAACATTGTGGTGATGTGCAATGTATATTATGAGAAAATGAAACAGTTTTTTGACCTTTGATGCATGTAAACCTGTTGTTGGAGATCTCCAAAACTAAATTAGGAAACCTTAAAATAGCATAAGTTTAGAAGCCTCGCCCCTAGAGTTTACGACAATTAGAAACATAACCCGGCCAAGAAGATGAAGTAATCTCATGAAAGAGAAACTGATCTTACTCCAAAAACACCCGTTAACCTTGTAATTGCAAACAATTACATTAATTTATATGTACGTTAAATACCGGTAAATAAAACGAAACATTTACAAACATTATAGAAACACTATTGCACTATTTAATTTCCCCTCACTCCAAAACAAATCCTTTAAATTTAACGGTTTTCAGAACAGTACAAGAATGAAGTAGCAATAAAAATATATATTAAAATAAAATACAAATTAGATAGTAAGTTAGTCTTAGTGGCATTCATTATAAACAACACGCCAAGCCAAAATGAATTTATGTAAAGCGAAAATGAAACGGCATTGGGCTCATTTGGCAAGAGTCCAAATATGCTTCCATATTTGCCATGAAACGTTAGGTTGCTAAACTATTATTCATTATGTAAACAAGGCTTTGTACTTTACTCGTGTTTCAATATCCATGGAAAACGGCATCCTTCACATGTGCAAAAAATGCAATTTGGTTGGGCGCTGGGCACGCTGATTTTTACAGCGAACCATTTAATTTGAGCAGTGTAACTTTCATGTTTGGTTGACTGCATTTTAGTTTGATGATGAATAGCTGAAATTTCAAGTTAACAACGCTAGAACTGATACATTGTGTGTGCGCGTGTGAGGCACCTGCATGCGCGATCAGTTGGATTTAATAAAACAAAGATATAAAGAAAACTGCATCACAGTTTTTTCTTTTGTTAATATGTTAATTATTTCAGTGAAATATATTTTGTGTTGTCCTATTTATTTTATTCCTTTATATAGTTAATTTTATTCTTTTTTTCTCCATTCACAGAAGCGCTGCAGGGGCATGATTTGACGATGTGTGAACCCTCATGTTCTGTTGTTTATGCTGCTACTTGCGCATGTAAAGCTAATTTAATTTGACATTCTAATCTTAACGGTTAATGGTTGACTAATGAGTTTTGCTTGTTAGTCAGGAAAATAATCTAAATGTTGATGCTCTCATTTCAATTCTCCGCCAGATTTGCTATGCTGCATGCAAGTTCACGCTAACTCAAAAACTTGCAAACACGAGCTGAGACCTGATGTAAGATTTGATCGTAGCCAATGCTCACGTCCATATTGATAAAGTTTTGCGTGGAAACGGCTGTACACAGAGTTTTCTGTCGTACGTTCATTTCATAAATGAGGCCCACCATGTTTTACTCCTTTCGTTCTGTGTCATTTTCCAAACAGAGAGAATTCTGTTTCTCTAATGCTTTTCTCATATTAAATTCTGTGTGAGGGGTTACAGCAGGGGTGGGCAATTCCAGTCCTGCAGAGTTTAGCTCCAACCCTAATCAAACACACCTGAACCAGCTAATCAATGTCTTCAGGATTACTAGAAGGCTACAGGCAGGTTTGATCAGGGTTGGAGCTAAACTCTGCAGGACAGTGGCCCTCCAGGACTGGAATTGCCCACCCCTGGGTTACAGGTTGAGCGCATGAGCCACCACAGACTCATACCAGTGTCATAATGTGTGTTTTTGGGGACATGACATCCCACAGGCAGAATAGACACCTACACTGATGGGTGGTTAAATGCATTAGTAAACTCAGTAATGCATGCCTGCACACTAAAGGCGTTTGGGACAACGTGTGTCTTTTTGTCTGTCTTTTGTGTATGCACTTTCAAGCAAGAAATCTTTCTTCTCTCTCTGCCTTGACATCCGTCTCTCATTATCCACGCGCATTTGTCTGTGCTCCATGTAGGGGGTAGTGATTGATGTAGATAAGGTATCAGCTATCGGTTTCTTACAGGGTGTAGTTGTTTGCTGTCTTAATGGGCTCATTTGTAACCTTATGAAGCAGACTGGAGGCATGAAGCTTAGATACTTGGTAGACTGTAAATAAATCTGTCTAGGGAACTGTGTCTCTCAGTCTGATGCTTCCTTGCTCATTCTTCCTCTTCTTTTTACTTCTAAAGTCTTTTCACACTGCACTTAACCCTGGGTTATCATCTTTTTAAACCCCAGTTTAAGGCCACTAAAGTCACCATGAAATCAAAATTGACCATTCTTATTTTTATGGAATATTGCAGTATTTATTATAAATTATTTATCCGTGCACATCATTTATTTATTTATTTTTTTATTCATGTGCCCTCGTAATCATTAATTAAAATAAACTTCCCCTCCCCCTTGCAATGACATCTCTTCCCTTCTCTGACGATGGATGCATCTCAATCAGCTCCCTAGTTCAGTAGTCAGGGCACTGATCAGGGAGGTGGCCATTTTAAGGGCTGTCTCAATCGCAGAATCCTTCCAGGTGCACTGAAACGTTCGCTCCCTAAAAAGTCCTACAATGCACCGCAAAACCAGCACATCGCTGGAAATAGAGTCATCAGTGTCCCAATGTGTAGTGAGCCAGCGACCTTTACTGTCCTACCAGTGCCCAAATTCATGTACACGATATACTGATTCATGAGCTAGGGAACTGATTGAGACGCACCCCGATGTGTTTACTGGCGAGAGGGCGGGGCGACCCGTCACTCACATGAGATCACAACAATACCAAACCACAACCATCCAATCAATTCCCGATGGACAAAATCAAGTCCCGCCCTACATTTTTTTTCTTGTTCAAGAAGCCGTTTCACTCAGATATACATCACAGTAAGAAACCACACTAAGAAAAGACTACTGCAACTTCTGTTTCATGCCAATTTTTTAGGGCAGGGTAAAAAAATATTGATATCGCTTCTTAAATCCCAATAATCGATCTTTTGGTCTATGCTGTTTTCAGTTGATGAATGAACAGAACTTTGTAGTGTGCCTCCCATCCAATAAATCACAACAAGCTTTGTTACTTTTGATGTGAAACAAAGTCTCACATTTCAATTCTCAGATTTGGCGCCTCAGTTCAAGCAGACTGGCAGAGCAAAGCGCATGTTAACTGGTCATGTCTTCTGCTTTACTACTAGTTATAGCACAAAATAAACATGAATGAACATCAGAAGGTATATGTTTAAAGATACAGTGCAACTTACCAAAATCTGCATCATGCTGTGGAAAGACAATAAAACCATGACCATGAAGTCAGCTAGAAAAATGAACTAGAGAGGAGCATTTTGCTAAATATATGGACTTACATATTCATTATATATTTTTACTGTTCTTCAATATTATTGTATGTTTAAATAAAAGTTTTTATGATAGCCACCATTTAAATGTTTATATTTCCAAAAACAAATTGGAGAAGAAACATAATTGTGTAATTATAAAGTTAGTATTATAATGTTATTATTATTAAAAAAAAATCCTTGTGTGTAATTTAAGTGTTTGTATCAGTTAATTTTAACCTTCAATATTATAGTAGTGTACCAACTGACTCCAATGTATAGTTTGCAGCATTAATTAGATTTTTTTTTCCTTGAGAAAATTTGCCAGTTATTGCCTGATATCTATCCAAATGAATCAATATCAAATTGAATTGAATCGAAATTGGTATCCAATCGAATCGCAAGCTTGTGAATCAAATTGTGAAATGTGTGTCAATACCAGCCCTACCAATTTTCAACCTGGCTAAGTCATTTATTTGCCATTTTGAAAGGGGTTTAACACCAAGAAGATCAATAATACCTGTGGAAACGATCTGTTATAGCATTCCTGTTCATATTAATGGTACTTCTTTGCTGTCAGGTTTTGAGCCAATCACCTGAACAGATGATGACATCATGACAAAGCTGATGACAAGAATGCAAGAAACCATGAGGTGCTAGAATGTTACAGTCAGTTTTTTAGCAATGGACAACCAATCACAAACTGGACAATACTTGCATATTCATGACCTTTGTGTTGTTGCAGAAATGTTTATAGATTTAAAAAAAAAAAAAAAAAAAAAAAGTATTAAAATAATGCAAAATAAGTACAAAAGCTTCATTATTTTGAAGCTACATGAGGTAGCCTGTTTTTTGTTTTGTTTTTTTAAGGAGTGATTTCTAGAAGTCATGCAAATTAATAAAATCTAAAGCCCCATGAGTATTTTATAATGAATATACATTTTTATAGTTATGCCAAGTGCTAAAAAAAATTATCCGAAATATTTTAGTCTTTATACTTAATTCTTATCCAGTGAATCACAAACAGCAGGAAAAGTCACAGGACCTTTGAATAGTGTTGTGGGCAATGGGGGTCCTTGGAATCAAAATGGTTGCGAGCCACTGGTTTAGAATGACACAAGGTTAATTATGTGAAGCGTTTCTATTATTTGTTGGAGAACAAATGCAGAGAGAGGAGTAGAGACGGGAGAAGGATGTCTTCAATGAAGATGGCTTTATTCAGGGTGAGTTGGGACACGCTGATAGAGTAGTATTGATTTTATTTCCTTATTATCATCCCTTCAGCTCGGCTTATCTGTGACAAGCAAAAGAGAAGACTGGAAATTAGCCTTGCACATATTTTCTCCTTTTTTTTCTCATTTTCATTGATTTTCCAAGGAAAATAAATTTCATTCTAATATTCTTTAACCCTAAGATAAGCATTGATGATTTTGCAAGATTTCCTTGTCTAAACTAAGCCACAAAACTCTTATTTAGATTTCATAGGTGTTTAATTGCCTGGCTGATGCTTGTACTTTCTTCATCGCTCTCTTTGTCTCTCAAATGATTTATATATCACTTGATACTGATGTGTGGGCTTGTCTAGTCGTTGCTTCTCCACATCCATCTTCTCCTACATACTCACTGTAGTTCTTATTGTATGTGTGTGTGTACTGTATGTGAGCGCATGAGACTTGTGAAAATCAAAGTTGTTAGGAGGCGCTCAGATGTGAGATGTTGTGAACTGCTGAGCTCTAATCAAAGTGATCCATCATGTTAGGGGTAAGTGAACAGAACAAAAGCACACTCCAGATTTCAGTCCGGGGGGAGATTTCAGCTCACAGTTCTGCCACTCGGGATATCAAACTTTGATGCCTGAATCTGCTATTCCAGCAAAAGCTGGTTTACAGATGTGTGCCTAGGTAATGTCACAACACTTTAATGGATGGTTGGTTAGACAAATTGCTCAAAATCTGAGCAAATTTTATGGTTTTAAGTAGGGATCAGGGTTTTTCCTGGATCAAAAATGGTCTTCGGTATACCGAAGTTACCCATATCAACTGCGAGCCCAGTACTGACAATAAATCCAAAATAAGTGCAAAGAAACAGTTTGGGTAACACTTTAGTTTAGGGGGCATATTCACTATTAACTAGTTGCTTATTAGCTTGCATATTATTTGCATATTGGCTGTTTATTAGTACTTATAAAACACACATTAATGCCTTATTCTGCATGACCATATTCTACATCCCTTAATCCTACCCCATACCTAAATTTATCAACTACCTTACAAACTATTAATAAGCAGTAAATTAGCAGTTTATTGAGGCAAAAGTAAATCATAGTTTATAATGAATATGTTTGTGCCACAGTTTGTGATCCTATTTATTCATGAATTAAAAAAGAATCACTGCAAGGATAAATCTTAAAACAAAGTGCTAACAAGAACTATTTTATATTTAAAATCTGTATGTAAAAAGTCACTGAGGGACTGATTTGAAAAGTTAGTAATGAAATGAACAACAAAGTAACACATTACAAAGAAAAAGGGGCAGGTCTATTATTTTGCATTTACACTCCAAGACTTAATGCACAGATTATTTGACATACAGTATCAGATTGTTTTGTTACATCCATTGCTATGGATATCACAAATAAATGCAGGCTTGATGAGCATAAGAGACTTCTTTCAAAAACATTAAAAATAGTAATGTTTCCAGACTTTTGACCTGTACTGTATATACAGTATATACGCTATATTGCCAAAAGTTTTGGGACCTCTGCCTTTACATGCACATGAACTTTAATGACATCCCATTCTTAATCCGTAGGGTTTAATATAGAGTTGGCCCACCCTTTGCAGCTATAACAGCTCAACTCTTCTGGGAAGGCTTTCCACAAGGTTTAGGAGTGTGTTTATGGGAATTTTTGACCATTCTTCTAGAAGCGCATTTGTGAGGTCAGGCCACACAAAGTTTGGAGGTCTGTAGCTATTGACTCTGCAGAAAGTTGGCGACTTCTGCGCACTGTGCGCCTCAGCATGCGCTGACCCCTGATTTTACGTGGCCTACCACTTCGTGGCTGAGTTGCTATTGTTCCCAATTGCTTCCACATTTGTTATAATACGACTAACAGTTGACCGTAGAATATTTAGTATTGAGGAAATTTCACGACTGGACTTATTGCACAGGTGGCAACCTATCACGATACAACGCTTGAATTCACTGAGCTCCTGAGAGCGACCCATTCTTTCACAAATGTTTGTAGAAGCAGTCTGCATGCTTAGTGCTTGATATTATACATCTGTGGCCATGGAAGTGAACACTTGAAGAAAAAGATGCATAGCATTATAAGTAGAATTTAACTTGGAACACCTGAATTGTGTGTCTCAATACTTTTGGCAATATGCTGTGTGTGTATGTATGTATATATATATATATATATATATATATATATATAGGCCTATATATAATAATTGCTTTAAGATAAATGCAATTTTGTGAGACATTTGATTATAAATTATTCATTTTAGCTCACAACAAGTTGCTAATTGCTGCATCTGAAAGTGTTGCATGCATCTGTAGGTTCCTCATGATAGAAATAATGGTGTTGCTTCAGATAAGGAACACAGTCAAAAACCACTAGATTATCCTTTCTAGCAAGCGTCACCTTTTGTCAGAGATTTGTGGTCCAGAAATCTCTCCAGCGTCACAGCCCAGCACTTTCCAGAACCTACGCGGATTTGTGCTCTGCTAATATTTCCTCCTTATTTCCCTAGGACCTTTGCTGAAATCGCTGAAGTACACAGGAGATCGAAGCTGGTTACCACATAATACAGAATCAGAATATTGCGACAAACACAGTTAATTATTTACTAATTGCACCTTAAACCTCTACTGATGGAGCTGGAGATGCCCATTACCCCATGCGAGGGAAATAATTATATACTGCAGTGAAGAATTACAGGTGGGACTGTCCAGAAGCAGTTCTTTAATCTTGGATCACGATATCACGATATCCACGAACTCTGGATGATAATTATCTGTCTATTGTGGATCTGTCTGATCTGTTTATCTGTCCTGCTCTAGATGTCCATATATCGAATCCAATGGGAAAAGAAGCTTAAATAATTTTAAATAAAAGCATTTTCTGATTGCAAAAAGTTCTCAGCTCGTCTCGTTTCTCCACGCGCCTGTTGTTCAACGCAAAGGAGCTCATTCAGTTATCCAGCCATCATGGCACAATCCCAAACCCTTCGCACTAGACAACAATTAATAAATCACCCTTCCAAAATATCACAAAAAACAGGCACCAAATAGCATCCCAGTAAAATGTAATGATGGGGAATGTTTTAGAGCTCTGTGTTTGAGAAGAATGAGTCAAAGACTAATTATTTCCGTCCTCAGCCAGGCAGCCATAATGGAGTCTAGCCAATCAGCTAATAAAATCAGTTGTACCTTATTTAGACAGTTTGTTAAGCATTCCATTTGCACTATTTGCACATGAATGACTGTGCAATGAGTGTGTGCTGTGGTGTTGTCTGCCTATGTGTGAGTGTTTGCACTTAAGTTTTGTCTGTATACGTTCTCCCGCCGTGAACGTTGGTCGCATTGCCAGCTGATCCTATACACGCAACATGCACATAATCGTAGGATGACGCACTCTCCCATACATTAACACGAAACAATGACACACTAACTGTACATTAGAAAATGGGATTTTTTTTACTGTTCCTGTTCTTAACAATTCCATTTACAATTCTTTTAGTACTATTTATCATTTGTTCAAACTATATACTAAACAAATAGGATATACTAAACTAAAACATTGCTACTTTTTGGCTGTATATTTTATTTTATTTTTTATTTTAAGCAGCCTTTATTGTTTATCTTTACGAACATTAGCATACTAACTTTGATTGCATATATTAGAATAACATTTATTTATTGATTGATTGATTGATTGAAGATTTGTTGAATTTTAAAGGGATAGTTCACCCAAAAATTAAAATTCTGTCATTAATTACTCACCCTCATGTTGTTCCAAACCCGCAAGACTTTCGTTCATCTTCCGAACACAAATGAAGATCTTTTTGATGAAATCTGAGAGAAAGTTCAGAAAGTTCATAAAGAGGTCTTAAAACGAATTCAAATGAATTGAGCGGTTTAGTCCAATTTTTCTGAAGAGACTGATTGCTTTACGTATATGATGAACAGATTGAATTTAGTCTTTTATTTTACAGTAAATAAATCAAGAACTGCTCGATTCAGTCAGTCAGTGAGTCTGATTCAAATTGATTTATTTAAAAGAACTGATTCATAAAAATGATTCATTCATGATTGCACTGGTCAAGCGGTACATTTGTTGTTGGTGTTGTGTTAAACAGATGTGTTGTTTCAGACTGAAAGATTCTTAAGCAGTGCATTTTAGTATTTTTTATATTTTATTTTATTTTATAGAATGGACCTAGTTATGAATAAGAACCCGTTCTTGGTTCCCAAGTCACACACATGCCATATTAAACTCTGTATTACTCATATAAACACTAGAAGTCAATGATAAGGTGGGAATGAATGTTTCTGTGTGTAGTGTACAGTGAGCAGCACTTTGACGCAGCATTGAGATGTTTTGCGTAATGTGTCATACTAGAGAAGCATGTTAAGTGTCACGTGGGAGGACTCCAACTGTTTCCTCCCTGCCATCAGAGAGAGTGTGTTGATGTGGAGTGTGTAAGTGAATAACTGTGTGTTACCCAGGTCTCTGAGGGACTCTGTCATGTCTCTGTCACAATGATCCGAAAATACTCAGAGAATGGCGTGAATTATGTATGACACCTCTCTCTGTCTCTGCCTACTCTCTGCTGCACACACACACAGAGCGCCAGATGAATTGCAGCCTTGAAGGACTTTCTCACTGTAATTTTATGCCATTTCTTTTAATGGCCCCCGTTGGTTTGGGTCTACATTACAATCAGTACACATGTGTTATTATAGTTTCTGTAGAACATAAAGATGGAATAAGAAACTGCTTTTTTAAAGTGTAAATAGGTAGTATATACAGTTGCAATCGGAAATATTCAACCCCCAAGACATTTTGCTGCCAAGAACAAAATTGTATGAAAACAATTCAACAAAGGCATCAGTAAACTATTATAGAACATTTATTAATACATATTTGAGTGATTCTGAGAGCGTAAAGTTGATGAGAAATTAAAAAAAAATCAAATTGGCTCTAAACATTCGTGTTTTTGTGAGTCAAAATTTGTGTAGAATCTTTTATTCTTTATAACCTCCAATAAACGCTGCCTGTAAGTGCTTAGAAGCTTCTGTCACCTCTTTACTGCAATCTTGGCCCATTCCTCGCTTGAAAAAGCTTCCAGATCACTTATAATCTTTGGTTTTCACGTTATCACTGCTTTCTTCAAATTCCACCAAATATTTTCAATGAGATTTAAATCTGAAGACTGTACAGGCCACTCAAGAACATTCTACGACTGATCCCCGAACCAAGCTTAAGTATATTTGGATGTATACTTTGAGATGGCTGTCTTTCAGGAAGGTCCATTGATCATCAAGCTTCCGTCTCTGCACCCAAGGCATCACCGTCTTTGCCACTAAAATGTTATAGATACAATAAAAAAAACTCCTAGAAAAGCCTACATTTATAAATTATCACAGTCTCCAGGGATGTAATGTAATGTAATGCAACTGTACATTAACTTGCATTAATGCTTATACATTTATTTTAAACAGCATTTTGCTTATACATTTATTTCCTCTATGACTCAAAACAAACAGCAGGATTAAGCATCTATGAGCAAAGATTGCAGAGATGACAAATTGCCATAGAGAATAATGGGAATGTTAAATGTACAGCTTTCTCCAGGTGATATAGACCTCAAGAAAAGTACTGAAAAGTGTAGTGAAGATATATATATATATATATACAGTGGGGAGAACAAGTATTCGATACACTGCCGATTTTGCAGGTTTGCCCACTTACAAAGCATGTAGAGGTCTGTAATTTTTATCATAGGTACACTTCAACTGTGAGAGACAGAATCTAAAACAAAAATCCAGAAAATCACATTGTATGATTTTTAAATAATTAATTTGCATTTTATTGCATGACATAAGTATTTGATCACCTACCAACCAGTAAGAATTCCGGCTCTCACAGACCTGTTAGTTTTTCTTTAAGAAGCCCTCCTGTTCTCCACTCATTACCTGTATTAACTGCACCTGTTTGAACTCGTTACCTGTATAAAAGACACCTGTCCACACACTCAATCAAACAGACTCCAACCTCTCCACAATGGCCAAGACCAGAGAGCTGTGTAAGGACATCAGGGATACAATTGTAGACCTGCACAAGGCTGGGATGGGCTACAGGACAATAGGCAAGCAGCTTGGTGAGAAGGCAACAACTGTTGGCGCAATTATTAGAAAATGGAAGAAGTTCAAGATGACGGTCAATCTCCCTCGGTCTGGGGCACCATGCAAGATCTCACCTCGTGGGGCATCAATGATCATGAGGAAGGTGAAGGATCAGCCCAGAACTACACAGCAGGACCTGGTCAATGACCTGAAGAGAGCTGGGACCACAGTCTCAAAGAAAACCATTAGTAACACACTACGCCGTCATGGATTAAAATCCTGCAGCGCACGCAAGGTCCCCCTGCTCAAGCCAGCGCATGTCCAGGCCCGTCTGAAGTTTGCCAATGAGCATCTGGATGATCCAGAGGAGGAATGGGAGAAGGTCATGTGGTCTGATGAGACAAAAATAGAGCTTTTTGGTCTAAACTCCACTCGCCGTGTTTGGAGGAAGAAGGAGGATGAGTACAACCCCAAGAACACCATCCCAACCGTGAAGCATGGAGGTGGAAACATCATTCTTTGGGGATGCTTTTCTGCAAAGGGGGACAGGATGACTGCACCATATTGAGGGGAGGATGGATGGGGCCATGTATCGCGAGATCTTGGCCAACAACTTCCTTCTCTCAGTAAGAGCATTGAAGATGGGTCGTGGCTGGGTCTTCCAGCATGACAACGACCCGAAACACACAGCCAGGGCAACTAAGGAGTGGCTCCATAAGAAGCATCTCAAGGTCCTGGAGTGGCCTAGCCAGTCTCCAGACCTGAACCCAATAGAAAATCTTTGGAGGGAGCTGAAAGTCCGTATTGCCCAGCGACAGCCCCGAAACCTGAAGGATCTGGAGAAGGTCTGTATGGAGGAGTGGGCCAAAATCCCTGCTGCAGTGTGTGCAAACCTGGTCAAGAACTACAGGAAACGTATGATCTCTGTAATTGCAAACAAAGGTGTCTGTACCAAATATTAAGTTCTGCTTTTCTGATGTATCAAATACTTATGTCATGCAATAAAATGCAAATTAATTACTTAAAAATCATACAATGTGATTTTCTGGATTTTTGTTTTAGACTCCGTCACTCACAGTTGAAGAGTACCTATGATAAAAATTACAGACTTCTACATGCTTTGTAAGTGGGCAAACCTGCAAAATCGGCAGTGTATCAAATACTTGTTCTCCCCACTGTATATATACCGTTCAGGCATAACATTATGAAGTGAATAACACTGACTATCTCTTCATCACGGCACCTGTTAGTGGGTGGGATATATTAGGCAGCAAGTGAACATTTTGTCCTCAAAGTTGATGTTTTAGAAGCAGGAAAAATGGGCAAGCGTAAGGATTTGAGCGAGTTTGACAAGGGCCAAATTGTTATGTCTAGACGACTGGGTCAGAGCATCTCCAAAACTGCAGCTCTTGTGGGGTTTTCCTGACCACTGATACTGCAGTGGTCAGTATCTATCAAAAGTGGTCCAAGGAAGGAACAGTGGTGAACCGGCGACAGGGTCATGGGCGGCCAAGGCTCATTGATGTACGTTGTGAGCGAAGGCTGGCCCTGGTCTGATGAATCACATTTTCTTTTACATCACGTGGATGGCCGGGTGCGTGTGCGTCGCTTACCTGGGGAACACATGGCACCAGGATGCACTATGGGAAGAAGGCAAGCCGCCGGAGGCAGTGTGATGCTTTGGGCAATGTTCTGCTGGGAAACCTTGGGTCCTGCCATCCATGTGGATGTTACTTGGACACGTACCACCTACCTAAGCATTATTGCAGACCATGTACACCCTTTCATGGAAACAGTATTCCCTGGTGACTGTGGCCTCTTTCAGCAGGATAATGCGCCCTGCCACAAAGCAAAAATGGTTCAGGAATGGTTTGAGGAGCACAACGAGTTTGAGGTATTGACTTGGCCTCCAAATTCCCCACATCTCAATCCAATCGAGCATCTGTGGGATGTGTTGAACAAACAAGTCCGATCCATGGAGACCCCACCTCGCAACTTACAGGACTTAAAGGATCTGCTGCTAACATCTTGGTGTCAGATACCACAACACACCTTCAGGGTTCTAGTGGAGTCCATGCCTCGACGGGTCAGGGCTGTTTTGGCAGCAAAAACAAGTTTGGTTCCCCTTTTAGTGGCGGCAAGTTTTAGTGGTTTTAGTTTTATATTTAGAGTATCTTTTCATTTTTCATTCATATTCATGCCACCCCTGAGCTTCATTAAACAGTCTGTGGAAATATACCTGAATTGCATTTCAGATGTAGCTTCTAAAAAATTGTATGGCCTCATTGCAGCCTTAAAAGTTTGTTTCATTCTATGTTCATTCTAAAGCTTCTATTCAATGCTTTTCTCATCTAACACAATGACTTTAAATGACATGTTGAGGGGTTAATTTCTCAGCCAAAATTAATGTGTGATTAATTTGATTAATTCTATTAGTCGGCACATTATGTAATTGATCTAGCTGATCAATTGATTTGATTTAGCTGATCAATTGATTTGATTTTTAGTTTCTTATATTGTATATTTTCCATGATGATTTCTGTCCAAACCTGGAGTAAACAAGACGAAAGGACTAGTGTGTTCTTGAAGCAGAACATATGTTTTATTCATGCATTATATCAGTATGATAAAACAAAGCAAATAATACCCAATGTCAAAGAAGCCTTTCAACTTGACTCACTTTTCCCTTAGGAAAACTTTCACATGCACACATAGCACATTTGGAGCATCTATAGGTCAAATATTGAAGACATGGATTTACTGAATAAGACATGAAAAGTGCAAGAAAAGAGTGTTTGGAGTGGCACCTCCATTCAAGCTAACCTCCACGCCCTCTCCCTCTTCACAGCCTCATTTCCTGTGCAGCTCAAAGGAGTGCTCTCCTTATTAACCCTATATATAAAAGCGCAAATGACAATAATTGGTTTGAAGGTATGAATAAAAGCATGTAAGGATAATCCGGAGCTGACACCCTCTTATAGGTCCAAGAGAACCCTTGATACGCCACCCGTTTCCTGTTTCACTCAGAAAGATTAAATATGCAGGACTTATAAATGGAGTCTTGCAGAAATAGTTGAATATATTGAAAATATTCAGTTAATGGTTCCTTTGGTATTTTCAAGAGATACACACTTCTGCATTCAGCTATGTTATTAATTTCAGGTAGCTGACTCATATCATGTCTGTGGATTTATTTTTCTTTAACCTCAAGATTTTAAGTCAAACTTTATATGACTGTATAAGGGAAGTGCATTTTTTTTTTTTTTTTTTTTACTTAACTATATGCTATTAAAAGTGGTAATTGGCAACTGCTGTCATGGTCGTTGTAGGGAAGAGGAGAGGTGAGGATCTAATCGCAGAAATAGTTTATTTTAAGTCCCTGTAAAGGCAATTCTGAGATTTGTTTCTAAACACATTATAAACGTTAGAAATGTATTGCTGAAACACATTACAAAGTCAGTGAACTGTGTAGCACTGAATTGTGGAGTTAGACCGTTAAACAGTTTTTCATCATTTCTGTGTTCAGGATTTTTTGGGCGGGGCTATAACGGTGGTTCAATGACGCACTGGAGCCACTGAGCATGGCCCCTCCCCTAACACTATCATAACTAGAGCACCCTCGCATTAGTTCGCCCACTCAATCGTGAGTTACTGTCAGTAGTGTTAGTTACTACAGCCTACCGTTTGCTAGTTATGCCTTTGTCACGTAAATGCATATTACCTGGTTGCGATAACTTACAAAACAGCTTGGTGTCCTTATTTAAATTTCCAAAAAACGATGATATCACATTAATTCTGTGAAGAGCTACCTCTGGTCTGACAAACTCAGAACACATATTTAACTTTAAGGCCCGGTTTCACAGATGGGGTTTAGATTAAGCCAGGATTAGGCCTTAGTTCAATTAGGACATTTAAGAAGCTTTTATAAACATGCCTTAGAAAAAAACATTACTTCTGTGCTTCTTGAGACAAAACAATAGCAGTGACATATTTTAAGATATGCCAGTGCAAGTTGCTTTCAGTTAAAACAGTTCAAACATGCATTTTAGTCTGAGACTAGACCTTGTATGTGAAACCGGGGGTAAATTATCCACACAAAGACAATCTGATGACATGAACCGAACAAGAAAATAAATCCAAACAGAGAAGGAAGTAGATAATAATCCAACTATAGTAAACCCAAGGGCCCCCATAGTAGCCGATCTTGGTGCCACAATGTTTTCTACCACAGAAATAATTAGTATTTTTAAGAAAACAAAATCTTCAAAGCACAGAGATACAATGAGTATATACTGTCTTCAATTTTAATATTAAGTAGGCCTATATATAAATATTCCAGGCTGCAATACATTAACAGCATAAATGCATTAACTCCAGATATGAGGTCAAAGCAAATAGGTTTCCAGAAACAGCAACAACTTTTGAGCATATACAACTGCCTTAAGGAGTTTTAAAACCATGCAGTGAGGTCCCAAATTTGAGCTATTTGGGGGGGTTTCGGGGGGCATGGCCCCCCAAGAAAATTTAGATTTCTCTGATCTACATATGTGCATTTAAAGATGTTTGAAGGCTAAAAAAATGAATAATAAATAGCTTTCAAAACCATGTTAGTGGGTAGTAGATTATCTGTCATACCTGCTCTCTCCTCATTTTCATCACTCTTTCTTTTTCTCTCAGTCTCTTGCCCTGTCTCTTCCCCTCCTAAAGCCGAGCTCTGACTGATAGTCTTTTCATTTTCGTCTGTGCATGTCAGTGAAGAAAGTAAACATAGGGTCAACTGATATTTTGCCTATATTTTATTAAGCATTTTCTTAGACAAGTTAATTCATTGAAGGCTACGAACGCTAGGTAAATAAGTTTCATAAATTAATTCACAATATACACACACATTCATTATCTTATGCCTAATCTGATGAAATCGGCTTCGTTAATGTCCTTTTTTAATTCAAAATGGCGCAATTAGACAAAATTGTATTAGTTTGCCTGATTATTTTTTGTCGGTTGTTTAACATTTCTATCCTAAAACAGCTGTCAAATATAAAATGTTTAGTTTAGCTACATCTTGCACCGTTTACTGAAGTGTCGTGCGACTCGCACAGAAAAATGCGAATTCGCACTCAGCAGCTTCTGTGGACATAAAACCCGCCTACTTTAATTTGATTGTTTATCTCAAATATTTTGACATTGACGAGCGGTGACAGACCCCAGGCAGCTCAGATGAGAAGATATCCTTGCAGCACTAAAGTAGTGTTAATACTCTATTAGTCAATTATTTCACAACATTTATTATATACACCTCGGAAAAATGGTCCGGATCCTCAGTGACCTCATAGCTGGCTACGGCCATGATTACAGTCGTGTAGGCAGCCTATAGTTTACCTCAACACAATAGTTTCGCCACAGAGCCTTTACTGTACACATGATGTTGTGCTTGTATTCAAATGGATAAAGCGACTCGTTATCACTTCAATAGAGCGGCGAAAGCGCCGAACGAGTTTGTCAGCGCTGTGCGTGAGAAGATCCAACTGCTCTTGCGCTGCGACTGCTGGATCTATTTATTAATTACTTTATCTGAGGTGCATTCTGGCCCACTTTAACCACTTTACAGTATACACTGGATAACAAGGCTAACAAGGAACAGATGTGGATAATGAGTTGTCATGGAAACAAACAAGGGTAACAGGAACAAACCACAGGAAGTGAACAAGCGGAACAATGGAAACAGAAAATACACTTCAAAATAAAAGTCCTAGAACACAGAACACACAATTGAAATCGTGACAATTGTTTACTTATATAGCTTTTATTTTTACCTGATCTGACCTTTAAAATTATCAGGTTGATTCAGCGATACAGTGCTACATTTAAATACATATTTTTGACTTAACAGTTAATGTAATTTACCACATGAAGCACATTCATTTATAAACACGTTTATAAGCACATTTTATGGTACCTGACAAAACAAAACATTTTTACTGTTTTTTTATAACATTTTACAGATTCATCCTGGCGTGCGTGTGTGTGTGTGTGCGCTTGTTTATGTGATTTATGAGGACACAAATTTGTATAATGACATGGGTATTACACTGGTATTACAACGTAAACGTGGTTTATGAGGACATTTCCTGTGTCCTCGTAATAAAAATAGCTTAAAAAACAATGTTTTATTAAAAATGTAAAAATGCAGAATGTTTTCTGTGATGGGTAGGTTTAGGGGTAGGGGTAGTGTAGGGGGATAGAATGTACAGTTTGTACAGTATAAAAACCATTACGTCTATGGAATGTCCTCATAATGTAGTTGCACCAACGTGTGTGTGTGTGTGTGTGTGTGTGTGTGTGTGTGTGTGTGTGTAAATATTCCACCTTCCATATAAGCTGCATACATAGGCCTTAAATAAAATAAAAAAAAATAATAATAATAATAATAATAAAAAGAAGTAGCTAAACGTTGTTTAGTGGTCCACTAAGTATTTGTGTATTTATTTTTGATTTTACTTAACTTTTTTTTTTTTTTCAAGCTTAATATTAATTGTATTACAAAAGATTATATCAAGAGGTAATCCTGTAAATGAGGACTGGAATTTTTGATTCGTACTTGAAGGCCCGTTCACACCAAGAACGATAACTAATGATAAACAATAACTTTAATAATGATAAGTAAAATAAGGATAAATCATGCGTAGTGTCAGTTCTGGCAGGTCACGTTAGTCAAGCTCTCATCAGCTGACTGTCAGCTGATCACGTCTACCTATAGGAATACGATGTCTATCACAGCATACATATATAAGCTCCTTCAGTACTATTAGCAGCTATCGCGTTTCTCCAGAGCTCATTTACCCTCCTCCATCCCCAGCTCCTCCTCTCGTCCAGTCAGGATTTGGTATTCTGATTTCCCTTGAATCAGACTAAATTCCGAATTATTTTTTACATTAAATATTGACATTAATGATATCTGCAATACATTATGTTGGTTCTGTTCTGTTTACCCTAAGGGGGGTTATTGCTGCTCTCCCTGCTCTTATCCATGCTAGGCTGCATGGATGCGCAAGGAGTTCTTGCCCAGAACAGAACCATACCTCCAATCCAAACTGTATGCTAATAGTCAATCATCTTTGACGATAGTGGTCCTGACAGAACTATAAGGATAACTAGATTAGTGTCCACACCAACAGATGATAACATTCTGCTTATTATAAACATGCTGCAGTTATGGCGTCTGATTCTTTTAAATGTTTTTGTCATCCATCAGTTTGGGGAATAAAATCTGAAAGAGTTATAGTGTTATAGTCCTCTGTGTTGTTGTCCTTATAGTTGAGGTGTGGACTTCCATATTCTCATAGAATTAGAACTGTAGTAATAGCTGTAGTTTTTGTTAAATAACATTATCATCCTTGGTGTGAATGGGCCTTGTGAGTCAGTTATGTATGAATGCATATCCTGGCTGCTCGGTGTGTGATGCTCGCTGATTTCGAGTTATTTGGATGTTGGAATGATGCCAACATGAAGCATAGATCATGTGGTGTGGAAATGAGATTCAGGGGCACAGTGCACCAGAGTTTATAGCCTGCAAATGGGCCCTTGTGTTACTGTGGAGTGATTCTCATGTGAGATTACATACTGTGTAAAGTGATTAAGAGAAATGGATTCAGATGTGAGATGATACACACAGACTATTGAGCAATACAGGTAACGCTCTTGTTCTGTTGAAATTGATTTCCTGATTGTTTGGGTCTCTAGAGATGCTAATATTGCATGTGTAAAAATAATAACACTGCAGGATTTTGAAATTAACCTATTATGTTCCCTTTTATATTAAAAAAAACTCTGACCTAATTAAAGCCCAGTAGACAGATATTATTGAAGTCAAATCCACATAGACCGCAGGCAGGACTGTGCTGCAGGAGTTCACCAATCAGAGAATCTTTGCTTGTGGAAATTTATGGATTTATTTATGTTTTATACCTTGGGGCGAGCAGAAGACATGTACAATTTTTAATGGAATACTTTCGAAACATCATGTTCATAAAATGGAAAGTTCGTACTCTGTATGATCGTAGTCGATATATGAGATCAACTGGATTGTAGTATATATGTTTTGTATACACTATACTGTTCAAATGTTTGGAGTCCAATTTTTTTTTGAAAGAAGTCTCTTATGTTCACTAAGGCTGCATTCATTAATCAAATCACTGTAAAAACAGTATTATTGTGAAATATTATTAGAATGGAAAATAACTGTTCTCTCTTTTAATGTATTTTAAAATGTAATTTATTCCTGTGATGGCAAATCTGGATTTTCAGCATCATTACTCCAGTCTTCAGTGTCACATGACCCTTCAGAAATCATTCTAATATGCTGATGTGTTGCTCATGAAGCAGTTATTATTATTATCAATGTTGAAAACAGTTGTGCTGCTTAATATTCTTGTGAAAACTGCGGGAACATTTTTTCAGAATTCTTTGAATAGTAAGTTCAAAAGAATAGCATTTATTTAAAATATAAATCTTTTGTAACAATTTAATAGTCTTTACTGTCAGTTTTGATCAATTTAAAGTGTTTAATTATGCTATTTTAAAAATTCCTAATTTTGTTTTGGATGTCTCCAACAACAGGTTTACATGCATCCAAGGTCAAAAAACACTTTAATTTTCTCATAACATACATTGCACATCACCTCATTTCTCAAAGAGTCTAAAAATGGTTCATTCGAAGATCCAGGGCCCTATTTTAACAATCTAAGCGCATGGTCTGAAGCGCATGGCACAGGTGCACTTAGGGCGTGTCCGAATCCACTTTTGCTAGTTTAATGACGGGAAAAATGGTCAGCATGCCCGGCGCATGGTCTAAAAGGGTTGTCCCTATTCTCTTAATCAGTCATGGATGTGTTTTGGGCGTAACTTGCAATAAACCAGTCAGAGTCTCATCTCCCATTCCCTTTAAAAGCCAGTTGTGCTTGCACCATGGCGGATTCGCTATTTACATGGCGGAATTTGCGAGCGGAAAGAGAGAGGAATTTGTGTGCTGCTGCGTGTCACTGTCTGTGTAACAAGCTAAATGTACGCACGTTGTGTACCCGCCTATAGCCGCATATTACTAATGCGCTCTTTAAATAACAAAAAAAATATTGTGCAAAATAGCAACGCTATGAACTTTTATATATCAAAGGCTGAATGAAAAGTTGATTTCTCAATTCATGACCCCTTTAAACAACGTGGCGCAGGACGTGAAAATGATAACTGCGTCGGGCTGAAACTAGCAAAAAAGTCTTCGCCTAATCTGCTCTGATTGGTCAGACGGCCAGTCTGTTGTGATTGGTCAACCGCTTACAGTGTGTGTCGGAAAAGAAACACCTATTACCATATCTGAATTTCAGCTCTGGAGGCTTCCTCAGCACTTGATACACAGTGATATGAACAATGGCATCAGTTTTACCATATCAATTTGAGCCTGAATCCTCATCCTTTTGAAGTGCCAGCAAAGTGGATTCTCAGCTTTGAAAACAACATCATCTTGACATGCCGACGAACCAAACAATTGAAGGCCTCAGCGAAAACTACAGTGTTTGAGGGTGGGTCAAAGTAGACGTCGTTCGTGGACAGCCAGTGAAAACCATAGGCTGGCATTATGCAAATTTGTTACATTGTTACCTAGGTATGTAACAGGAAGTGAGACTTGAATTGCTGGTGACTCGTTTCAGCAGTTCAGAATCGATTCTTTATTTTAGGAGATAATAACTTTATTTGTCGTGCACTTTGATCTTTAAAACTTTGCAGACATTTTACATTCACAAACAGCTATATTACACACTGCATGAAATGTAATATTTGAAAAAAACATAACAGGGGCACTTTAATGCATCCTTACTGGATAAAAGTATTATTTTTTTAATCTTACATTAGCCGCTTAAACCATGTTCTTTGGTGTAATAATTTATTAATATTGTTATTATTATTATTATTATTATTGAGCATGTATTTTGCCTTTTTGTGTGGCTGCCGTTTGATTAAAGCAATAAGCTATTCAAAGTTGTACATTAGAGTGATATTGCCATGGTTCAGTTAAGGCGTCTTTAGGGATTCTGCTTCACATTATGCCTAAAAAACCCCTTTAACCATAGTAAAATCCCTATAATGTATGGTCTCTCATGGCTACCTGCTTTATTATAATCTGATCTCAGAAAAAATACCCCCTAAAATTCACCTCTCCCACTCCATCCTGAAAAAGTGCAAGTGTGAGCCTGAAGGTCTTTAAATATTTAAAATTGCTGCGTGAACATTTTACCTCTCGGTGCACATTCTCGTTATGAAGACATGGACCTATGGAGTGAATTAAACATCAGGCTGGATCGCATGTACTGTGCTTTTCCATCCCTCTCTCCCTCCCTCTCCCCCTTTTTCTTTCTCTCTCAGCAGGGCTTTAATGCGCTGAAGTGCACTGTACACATTTACCCTTGGCTTGAGCAAAATGTTCTAGCAGGGGTTGGTGAACTAAAGTGAATGTATCTTAAGATATCTTGTTCTCTATCTTGTTTTTATCATCCATTGATCTCTTGTCCCTTTTCGCTCCAGTCTTATCGTCTTCCTGACGCAATGAACACAATGGTCCTCCCTTCCTCGATTGTATTCTAGAGGTTGTATATGGATATGGACACATGCGTGTGTGTGTGTGGTCTTCCTTGCTTGAACATAAAAGCATATTGTGTAAGAGCTTGACTCAGACTGAGGTTGTTAAAAAAATATTCAGATGTATTTCCACTAACCACCAGTACATGTTATTTACATGCCGCTTCAGGGCAGAACATTTACCTAGGATCTCGAGTGATGAACACAAAAAGCAGATTAGAAAAATGAACTTAAAATCAATAATGTTTTTGAAAAAAAGTCTCTAATGCTCACCAAGGCTAATTTCTGCCATCTCCAAACCCTTTTAAAACAGACCTGCAACATGTTGTGACCCTCCAGTTGAAAACCTTTGGTTTCGATTGAAATATTTGCACTATTGACACATCTGTTCAAGAGTATAGTAGTATATAGTATGACAGTAGTTCAGTCATTAAAACCATATTAACCCACTCTGGTTCATGCTACCCATTATATGGCATCTGTACTTGCCCAACTTGTCTATGAAACAGATAATCTTGGTCATTTGTAATTATTCAAAAGACAATATTATATGCTGGACATTTCTAAAAATACAGAGTGTACCAATGAGGATGCTAGATCCACAGCAGTCAGTGGAGACCATTCCAACATTGTACATAAATTATGAACAGATCCCATATGTCCATGCTTGTAAAACTAGATCACCAACTGTGGATATGAGGGTCTTGTGATGCCTAAGGCTGCCCCACATTCTCTTGGGCAGAGGCAGGACCATACTGTCAGTGCCGAGCGCCGAGTTATCCTGGAGCCTTTCTGGATTGTGCAATGTGGGTGTATATGTCTACATATGTGTGTTGGTAGATGTGGGTCTCTTGATATATTGAAAAACACATCAAAGGTGCTTTGTGATAAAAGCATAAATTAAATTAATATATAAGTCCAGGCATATAAGCTCCCATGAGACAGTTTTGCCTGATGTTGGCTATTTCTACAAAGCATGAATCTATTCTGAATGCCTCTTCAGTCTGCACGCCAGTGTTCACTGTCATTGCCAAATTCTCATTTGATCTTCGCCGTCGCGATAAATTGTAAAATTCACTTGGGTTTTTCATGCCGTAAAAATGTGAGCTTGGGCACACATTTCCTTTCCAAAAGGAATGCATGAACAAGACCAATTGGTATAGTTACACTTTGTTGGATACATTTGGATTCTTTGCAGGAAGAATGTGATTCATTGGGTCATGTGATTCAGTGGGATACTGCAGAGTAATTGAAGCAGAATGCATTGAATGGATCATTGTAGCAAACGGTTTGAGTTTTGATTCTGTTAAACCGTGCACACAGATAAAATATAGCAAGGATTTTACTAGATTTAACAGCAATTTGTTTTACAGTAAAACAGTGTATTTGTGATTTTAATGTGACATCAATTGAGGCTAGGCAATTTCTTACAACAAATTGCTGTAAAAATCATTATAGGATAATAGTGCATATATAGCGTATCGTTTGAGTCACCATTATGTTGAGTAGTGTAGTTTTTACTGGTAGGCTACCTCAATTTCTCCCAAGTAGCATAATAGTGTTACAGAATCACACTTTTTTTCATTTTTTGCAGAAGCTTAAAGGATTAGTTCACTTCAAAATGAAAATTTCCTGATAATTTACTCACCCCCATCTCATCCAAGATGTTCATGTCTTTCTTTCTTCAGTCGAAAAGAAAATTAAGTTTTTTGCGGAAAACATTCCAGGATTTTAATCCACATAATGGACTTCAATGGCAACCAACGGTTGAAGGTCCAAATCAATGCAGTTTCAAAGGGCTTCGAAGGGCTTCAGAGGGCTCTGCACGATCCCAGCCGAGGAATAGGGTCTTATCTAGCGAAACAATCTGTCATTTTCATTTTCAAAAAAAAAAAAAACATTTATATACTTTTTAACCACAAATGCTTGACTTCAGTGTTGTGCTTCTTCACGCCGT